>CM059276.1:30489253-30491753 GCA_030347295.1 Setipinna tenuifilis
GCGCCGTCAAAAGGCTTGCATAGCAGCAAGTTAAAGAAAAGGTATCTACACTAGAAAAGACTTGCATAGCATACGAGGCCAAGCAGCTGATTTAGAGCAGTGATTAGGGGAGTGCAATCACGGTGGCTGGCAGCCTGGTTGTTAGGCCTCCTTTCTCTGCGCTGGAGCTCTCTGAGTGGAGGTGCTGAGAGGAGGTGCTGAATGCTGGCTGTCAGTGCCACACACACACACACACACAAACACACACACACACACACACACACACACACAGACATACACACACACATGCACTGGAGCTCTCTGAGTGGAGGTGCTGAAGCTGAGTGGAGGAGCTGAGAGGAGCTGAGAGGAGTAGTGGTGCTGAGTAGAGGTGGTGAGGGTAGGAGCTGAGGGTAGGAGCTGAGGGTAGGAGCTGAGAGGAGTAGAGGAGCTGAGTGGAGGTGCTGAAGCTGAGTGGAGGTGCTGAGTGGAGAGGAGGTGCTGAATGCTGGCTGTCAGTGCGAGGGCTCCACGTGAACCTGAGCAGGAGACGCAGGAGACACAGACCTCCTCTTGCTTCGGCTCACATCAGCTCAGGCCACAGCAGGGGTGACTCATCAGCAGCAGGACACACACACACACACACACACACACACACACACACACACACACACATGCACACACACAGCGTCATAGACACACACACACACATACACACACACACACAGCGTCACAGACACACACACACACACACATGCAGACACACACACACGCAGACACACGCAGACACACACACACACGCAGACACACGCACACACACACACACACACACACAGATACACACACAGACACACAGCGCCACAGACACACACACACACAGATACACACACATACAGAAGCACACACATAGACACACACACACAGCGCCACACACACACACATGCAGACACACACACACACACACACACAGCGTGACAGACACACGCACAGACAGACAGACACACACACACACAGACACACACAGAAGCACACAGACACACACAGACACACACAGACAGCCAGTCACATTTCATTAGTACTGCTGATTAGGTCCAACGTTAACACAGCCACGTAGCATTCTCCCACCTCCTCACCTCAGCTGTTTTACTGATGTCTTATATGGTATGTCTTTAAGCACAGATATCGTACACTCCTTAGATTAGATTAGAAGTTTAAGGGAACGTTTTGCTGTTTCATTATGCAGTTTATGACATGCTCAAAGAATTGCTTTAACTCCTTTATAATCTTTGCTTGATATAATTAACTGTGAAGGATTAATTGTCAGAATTCTGTTCCAGTGAAAAGTGTTCATTCTGGGTATCCCAAATGTATGATTCCTGGTAAGCTTCGGCTACAACTTTATAAAATGACCATTAAATGGTTATTAATGGTTATAAATGTTTGTAGATGTTATAAATATGCATGCTTGAACATTGCTCTGTGGAAGCTGTGAGAGTCTGGTGCTAAAGTACTCCTGTGTTCTCTTGTGTCCTCTTGTGTGTGGGTGTGTGTGTGTGTGCATGCATGTGTGTGTGTGTGTGTGTGTGTCTTGCAGCAGCATGCTGAGAGGCCGTCTCCCACAGGATGCTGGAACTGGGCGCGTGTTCGGTGAGCGCGCAGGCGCAGGCCTCCCTGTCTGACCGCCATGCCCACCTGCCCCCCCCTCCCCTGGCCACCGTGCGGGGGGGCTCCTGCCCGGGCCCTGGGGTGCCCCCCCCTCGATGCTACGTCCTGCCGCCCGAGGACCCCGAGACCTGGCACAAGCACCGCAGCGGGTTTGGGCTGGGGGGGGGCGGGCTGGGGATGGGGATGGGGGTGTCGCTGGGGCTGGGGCTGGGTGGGGGGGGCCTGGCTGCCATGGGGGGGCTGTCCTCCTCACGCTCGGGGTCCCTGCTGCTGGAGCCCCCCAGTCTGGCGGAGAGCCTGCTGTCGCGCAGCAGCAGCCGAGACACCCTCTACGTGCCCCTGCCCCTGCCTCGTGTCTCCATGCTGCCCTCCTCCCTCGACCTGCTGGCCCCCCCCGCCGCCCCCCAGGACGGAGCGTGCCCCCCCCCAGGCCTGGACCCCTCCATGCCCGTCAGCCCCAACGTCATCAAGCGCCGGAGGGGGGGGCTCATTGAGCAGCGGGACATCATTAAGGCACACCAAGCACACAAGATGCAGAGCACCCCCCAGGCCCGACGCAAGGAGTGGGAGTAAGTACACACACACACACACACACACACACACACACACCAAGCACACACACACACACCAAGCACACAAGATGCAGAGCACCCCCCAGGCCCACCGCAAGAAGTGGGATTGTGCACACACACACACACGCATACACATTCACACACATACAGACACACATACACATACACACACAGTACACGCGTACATGAACATACACAAGTACGCACAGACCCTGTACATGTACACACACACACAGACACATGATGCACACACACACAAGACTCCAAGTAACATAGTAAGCACA
>CM059276.1:30494253-30496753 GCA_030347295.1 Setipinna tenuifilis
AGCCTCGTTTGGCGCTGCTGATTCCTCCGGTGCTAATGGACCTGAGTCATCTCAGCAGAGCGGCGGGAGAGAGAGAGTTTATTACTTTCTCCACTGCTATTAAAGACAACCTACGGAGGGCATGTAAAGAAACCCCTTCCATTTTTATATTCTTTAAAAAGGAATATAAAGATTTAATTCATAGCTAATTACTCTTACATCAGGCACAAGTGAGGGTATTTTTAGCGAGGATCAGTAGCAGTAGAGTAGAGTAGAGTAGAGTAGAGCAGAGTAGAGATGCCTTATTATTCCCAGAGGAAATGAAGGGATCAGAATAAAAGGCTCCTTAGAAGGCTCCTTAGAAGAGTTCTTAGTAGTCTACATAAAGAGCCTGACTGAGGCTGCTTGACTACACAGACACCTCCTTGGTATTCTTCACAAGTGATCGGTTGAGTTTCAGCTATGGAATGGAAAAGAGCAGAATTTTAATATGATGAATTTGCATAAGAGCAAGTGTGTTTTGTTTGTGTAATGTACTTCATGCCCCTTCTTATTAAAGAAGAGAAATCAAGCTGTTGCTCAAGTTAAGACTGTAATTTGTATATGTATATTTGTATATGTATATATATGTATATTTGTATATGTGTGTATATGTGTGTGTGTGTGTGTGTGTGTGTGTATGTGGCTATATGTGTGTCTAGTAGGTGTGGACAGGAATGTTCATACATTTGTGTGTGTGTGTGTGTGAGAGAGAGAGGGAGGGAGGAAGACAGAGAGAAAGAAAATGTGTGTGTGTGTGTCTGTGCACTCCTCTGTGTTTGTGTGTTCCTGTCCGTGTATGAGTGCGGGTGTCTGTTTTTTTTTATGTGTGGGCACAAATGTGTGTGTTCGCGCAGCTGTCTGCATACCTGCTCAAGCGTGTGTGTATGTGTGTGTGTGTGTGTGTGTGCACTTGTCTGTGACCTTTGAGGTGACTGTGTGGTATGTGAGTGTGTATGCTGGAGAGTCACTTTATTCATCCCTCTCACTGGCCTCACTATATTAAGTTGATGTGTTTATGGTCGCGTGTATGTGTGTGTGTGTGTGTGTGTGTGTGTGTGCGTGTGTGTGCATGTTAAACTTTACTATGACAAACGAGAGGCCTTTTGTGTATCTGTGTCTCATACACTACAGAGATAAGGTCCCATTGTTCTGATACACGCATGGTCATGTGTGTGTGTCTGTGTGTGTGTGTGTGTGTGTGTGTGTGTGTGTGTGTGTGTGTGTGTGTGTAGAGATAACGCCCCAGCGTTTTGACTAAGGCACTAAGGCCAGCAGCAGCAGGAGGAGCTGCTCAAAGGTCATGTCACATTTGGAGATGATTATTCCTTTATCTGCACCCCCACCACCCCCCACCCCTACCCCACACACACACACACACACACACACACCCTACCCCACCGCCTCAAATATCTATGAGCACAGCACAGGTGCACCATGGGGGAACACACAGAACGCAGACAGAGAGAGAGAGAGAGAGAGAGATAGAAAGAGAGAGAGAGATAGAGAGAAAACCTGTGTGTGTGAGAGAGGGAGAAAGACATGGAAAGAGAAAGAGAAAGAGAGACAGATAGACAGAGAGAGAGAGAGAGGGAGAGACAGAGAGAGGGAGATAGAGAAAGAGAGAGGGGGAAAGAGTGTGAGAGACAAAGAGAGATAGAGAGAGGGAGATAGAGACAGAGGGAGAGATAGAGAGAGGGAAAGAGAGAGAGAGACAGAGGCAGAGGGAGAGATAGAGAGAGGGAAAGAGAGAGACAGACAGACAGACAGACAGACAGAGAGGGAGATAGAGAGGCAGAGATGCTGCTGATTGGCTGTGTCAGTGCTGAAGGTCTGCAGCACATCTGGCTAATTGGTGCAGCTCTGTGTGTGTGTGTGTGTGTGTGTGTGTGTGTGTGTGTGTGTGTGTGTGTGTGTGTGTGTGATTGTCAGTGCAGTCAGCTTGTGTTAGTGGCGTGGCACACACACCTTTCATCACCACTTAGCAGCACTCCTGTCAGCACACAACACACCTGCTCATCACTCACCTGATACAGTGCAGAAGGACACACACACACACACACACACACATACACATGCATACACACACACACACACACACACACACACACACACACACACACACACATACGCACACACACATGCTCACACACACACACACACACACACGCACACACACACACACGCATACACACACACACACACATACAGACACAAGAACACGCGCACACACACACACACACGCACACACACATACACTTGCGCGTGCATGCATGCTCAGCCAGACACCATGCAAACATTTACAGATGCGCTCACGCACACACAAAAATCATGACAAATAATGAGAGCAATCTCCTCAGATTGGCTTGACATTTGAACAGGGAGGGAGGGTGTGTGTGTGTGTGTGTGTGTGTGTGTGTGTGTGTGTGAGTCATTCACTCCCTCTACATATGCTCTTCACACATTCATGGTTCACTTGACC
>CM059276.1:30501753-30504253 GCA_030347295.1 Setipinna tenuifilis
GCCTAACAACCATATATACACGCTAACCAGCCTACCAACCATATATACACGCTAACCAGCCTACCAACCATATATACACACTAACCAGCCTACCAACCATATATACACACTAACCAGCCTACCAACCATATATACACACTAACCAGCCTACCAACCATATATACACACTAACCAGCCTACCAACCATATATACACACTAACCAGCCTACCAACCATATATACACGCTAACCAGCCTACCAACCATATATACACACTAACCAGCCTACCAACCATATATACACACTAACCAGCCTACCAACCATATATACACACTAACCAGCCTACTACACACTCACACCATATATACACGCTAACCAGCCTACCACACACTCACACCAGACTGGGAGTCATCACCTACAGGAGGCTGCTTCCTGAAGATATTCTCAACGTCTAGCACTAGACGCTAACCAGCTTCACAACCTCTACCTCCAGACGCTAACCAGCCTCCTAACCATAAGTCTCACACCAGATGCCAAACAGCCGTGAATGAGTGTCCGTTTATCTCACGTTTTTAGAGTGCTGATAGTGTCAGTAGTGACACTTTCTGTTATGAGTCAGTAGTGAGACATTATGAGTGAGGTGTTATGAACAAGGCAAGTAAGGTGTTGGCTTTTGTAAGGAGGATAAACCCGTCTTTACTCACGGTGGTCAGTATGTCACTCTATTGTATTAAAATAAGTACTGTAGCAGGGGGAGATCCAGTCAGATCCGGCTGCCTGTATTGCCGAGGTGAGAAGGCGGAGCTGAGCTGCGGAGGGCTCAGGCTTAATTTAAACTCTAGTTATGAGTGAGGCATCAGAAGTGTGGCGTTATGAGTGAGATGTTATGACTTAGACATTATGGGTGAGATGTTATGAATGAGGTGTTATGAGTGAGGCGTCAGTAGTCAGACGTCAGTAGTGACGTTAGCAGTGAGATGTTATGAGGCGTTATGAGTGAGAACCTTATTAGTGAGACGTCAGTAGTCCTTTGAAAATGAAGGTCCCAGAGCCTGGAGGAAAAGAGGAGAGGCACAGAATCCACGTGAGTAGTAATACGTTATGACTAAGGTGTCAGTAGACAGGCGTCAGTAGTGAGGCGTCAGTAGTGAGATGTCAATAGTGAGGCGTCAGTAGTGAGACGTTATGAGTGAGACGTCAGTAGTGAGATATCAGTACTAAGACGTTATGAGTGAGTGAGACATTAGTACTGATATGTTCTAAGTGAGGCGTCAGTACTGAGGTGTCAGTAGTGAGACATTATGAGTGAGACGTCAGTAGTGAGATGTTATGAGTGTGCGATGTCCTGAATGAGGTGTCGTAGCTGGGTCACATGCCTGCTGTTAGTGGTTGGGCGAGGGGTGAGGGTCGAGAGGAAGATGTCGCGGAGAGGAGGTGATGTAACGGTACTTCTACAGGCCGCGACTCAGCAGCACTTAATGCGGACCAAGTTACTGTCGTCTCCATGGAAACCAGCAAGATGCTCTAGCTTCCTAAAACCCTCGATGAGGAGCAGCTTGTGTGGAGAGGGGGTCTTGAAGGAGCACATGGCTTTGGAAATGCAGCGGGTCTTCAAAGGGTCCACAGCCTCCTTCTTGTTAACACTCGATTAGTGACTCCTCGTGAGTGGGACGGACAAATGTTCTTGCTGTCTGTTTGCGCTGAGAGAGAGTTTAGTGGCGTTGTGAGGAGGGCGAAGGGTTGTGGTTAAAGTGATGGGGCTCTTCAGTGCAATCAGAGTGCTGTTCTGTGCTGTGCTGTGCTGAGGGGCTTTTGTGTGGACGTGGCAGACAGACTAATGGGTTTGTGTGAATATATTGGAGGGATGCTCCCTGTAGTCAGGCACTTTTAAGAAGCAACTCTCAGCCACTCTCTGAATGGCTTTTCTAAACAAAGTTCCTGGAGTTGACGTGCAGTAAAAAGTAGGTTTCAGAAAGTAGGGGCAGCGCTTCTTAAAAGCAGAGCAACAGCCACACAGCAGCCAACAAGTGGAGGCTTTTTCTAAGAAACTCCATATGAACAGTCACAGACCATAATGTAGTTCTGGAACAATTATCTGCAACACACACACACTCACACTGACACACACACACACACACACATACACACACACACACACCCACACACACACCTCACCCTGTACTCCCTCCGCCATCCTGTTGCACACTCACACACACACACACACACACACACACACACACACACATGGTTCGGGATGAATTATCTGTAACTGTACATCCGAACACACTCGAATAGTCCTCTGCAGCTCTGGGCCCGCTGAAACATCATGATCTACCCATAACTGTCTGCCTCCATGTTAGAGGAGGAGGAGCTCTCCATGCCATCCATGTTAGAGGCCCTCCACCCATAAATGATTTCCAATCTGTGCCCCACCCCAACCGTGTCCTACTGTAGTCCTCTGTGATCTAAGCTCCCCCCATAAGTGTCTGCATCCATGTTAGAGGAGGAGGAGCCCTCCACG
>CM059276.1:30516753-30529253 GCA_030347295.1 Setipinna tenuifilis
CTTTCTCTCTCTTGCCCTCCTCTATTCCACCCATCTTAAGCCCATACACCTCTGCAGACTAATGCACCTCTTCCTCTCCCTACAGCCCTCCATCCTCTCTCTCCCTCTTAGTCTCTCTCTCTCTCTCCATCTCTCTCTCTCTCCATTTCTCTTTCTCTCTCCCTCTTCCTCTTCCTCTCTCTACAGCCCTTAATTCTCCTGCACTTTTTCTACCTGTTCTGTGTGCCTTTATTTAGCTTGCAGGGCCTTTTTTAAAAACACTATGCATACACACCTTCTCTCTTTCTCCTTCTATCTTTCTCTCTCTCTCTCTCTCTCACTCTCTCTCTATCTCTCCCCCTCCCTCTCTCCATCACCCTCTCTCTCATCTCCCCATCACCCTCTCTCTCATCTCCCCATCACCCTCTCTCTCATTTCTCCATCCTCCTCACTCCCCTCATGGTGGCTGGCTCTTTCCTCACACAGCGACTGGCGTGTTTAAATATTGAACAGTGCAGACTTATGACTAGTCCTGAGTGCCAGCGGACAGATCACCAGATTGGGCGTCAGCCGGTTTGTTTTGATTAAAGTGTTTCATGGGGCTCCGCAGGGCTTGTCAATATTCCTGCTTCTAATAGGCACAGGGTCACACTCATTTCCCTCTCGCTCCCTCTCTCTCGCTTTCACACACACTCACACACACGCACACACAACTACACACACATACACACAGACACACACACACACACACAACTACACACACACACACACACACTTACACCTACACACACACACACACACACACAGAAACGACATTAGCCTTGCCTGATGTATTAGCTGAGCACCCTGTCCCCATAGATTGGCCGTGATGACGCTGACTTCTTTGCTCATTTATAGACGAGAGAGACCCCCTAGCGTGCCCTTTCAGCCCGGGGGTCACCAGCGCTCCTGCAAAGTCAATACGCACCCCAGACAGCATTTTAATCCTCAGCAATTGATCTGTACACTTGCACTCCGCATTGTTTTAGCCATGTGTCTGCCAGGCAACCAGAGAAATTAAAGATCCGTCCCTAAAGGTCCTGCATTTTATTCCAGTTTATTTTTGGAAATTTGGAGAATTATGTTTAACGGTTCTCTAGCAGTGTGCTCCACGTGCACTCAAAGCTGTGTCTCGGAGGAACGGGTGGACAGTATTAACAACATTAATGCAGAAGCACTACATTTAAAATTAAGGGGACCTTGTAGCTTTCTCTCCCCTTGTCTCTAGTGTCATGGTGTGTGTGTGCGTGTGTGTGTGTGTGTGTGTGTGTGTGTGTGTGTGCGTGTGTGTGTGTGTGCGTGTGTGCGTGTGTGCGTGTGTGCGTGTGCGTGTGCTTGTGTGTGTGTGTGTGTGGATGTGTGTATGTGTATGTGTATGTGTGTGTGTGTGTGTGTGTGTGTAAAAGGTACAGTGTGTGAACATGTGAACATAGCAGACAGGATGTGAGGTCACAGAGCAGCACCCAGTACACACCAGAGGGAGTAGCTGAACTCCACAGAAACCATTTCTGCTCACTTCTCAAGAAATGACCCCATAAATTCAGATAACCTCAAATAAAGGACAACACTCACAGTTCCTTTGAAAAGGAAGAATAGTTAGAATAATCTCAAAGGGACTCCTCTATCTGATAAACCCATTACGCTTCAGAGGAAGGCACCCTGTTGATTGCATTTACAAGGAGCACATTTGTCCATTGATTTTACACCTTGATGCAGTCTCAACACACACACACACACACACACACACACACACACACACACACACACACACACACACACACACACACACACACACACACACACACACGCACGCGCACACACACACAATGTAGTCTCTGCCAGGGGATTTCACCTCATACTGCAGTTCTCTTACAGCACAGAGAGAATGTTTTCATTTAAGAAGTAACACAAAAGATTTAGGTAAGGCATAGTCATTTTCAGATTAACTTTATCCTTATTTTTTATTTTCATCCGTAAGCTGTTAGCAGCGTAACACTACTCCTTTCCTGACCAATCAGAGCAGACTGAGGTTGAGTGTAGGAGTACAACACTACCATAGTACATTATGCCAACAGGCTGCTTGTCCTGCATCATAGAGGTCTAATTGGACAAAAAACATGTCCCCAATTTGGCCAGATCGGGGTAGAGGTATAGGATGGGTAATCTAGACTTTGTGTAAGATATGAATGTCTGTACCAGTGTTCACAAAGTTTTGCTCCTACAGAGATATTTCTTGTGCACAACCTGGTACTGAGTGTTGGGATTATTTAGGGTTTATTTTTAACTTTGAGAGGGACAAACAGGTGTAGAGAGTTTGGAGATGTTGGTAACTATTGTCAGATTCTACCCGAAGCTATTCAACATGTAATTGCATTTGCATTGATGGGTTAAATTAAGTGGCCATCAAAATCATGCAGCTTTGCCATCACTCTAAAAAACCCTCATTTATCAGCCATGTTTATTTGGAAAGGCGACACGAGTGTTTGTACTTGTCTGTGTTTTTGCTGTGCCTTGTCTCAGTCTTAGGGCTCTATTTTCACGATCATAAGCGCATTGTCTGAAGTCTGTCGCGCAAGTTGCTTTGGGGGCGTTCCCGACACAATTTGGTATTTTCACGGCGGAAAAAGCGAACATTGCGCCAGGCGCATCGTTCAAAAGGGTTGGGTTAAGTTACTTCATTAGTCATGGGTGTGTTTTGGGCGTAACATACAATTAACCAATGAGAATTTATACTCTCATTCCCTTTAAGAGCCAGCGGGCGCATTGTCCATAGCCTGTTGCTATTACGATGGCGGATTTCCCGGACGGGAGGAGCTTTTCGGTGGAGACTGATCTGCTTGTGCATGAAGTGAAAGCGCGTGAGTAGTTAATATTCGGGGATGGAAAGAATCCCCCCAAACTTCGCGGGTCATAGAAGTATGGGAGGAAATATCTTCAATAATTGTGTCCTCCTTTGGCAAGAAGAGAACTTTCTAACAGTGCCCAAAGCGGTACAACAACGTTAGAAGACGTAAAACAAAAGCTTTAAACTCAAAGGAAACATCAAAAATAAAAGGTGGAGGTCCATCAAACCATTGGTCCACTAGTTTTCTTTTTGATGATTAGTCCATTTCATTTCTTACAACTTGCCACGCTGTTTATTAAATAAACTGCAGAGCATTGCAATCGCTGTTTATTTAAAAGGCAAAAGAAACTGCAGAACATTGCTATAAACTGCAAAGCATTGCTATACTCTTATTATCTGTGCCTGTTTGCTTATTAAAACATAAAAATACATGGCTATACAGACTATACACGTTGCAACTTTTCTGCCAGTTCAGCTTGCCTCTCTGGGGCAGCAGCAGGTTTGGGGTTCAACGCGCTGTGCGCCGAAAGCGGTACAACAACGTTAGAAGACGGGAAACAAAGCCTTAAACTCAAAGGAAACATCAAAAATAAACGGAAGGTATAGGTCCATCAAACCATTAGTCCACTAGTTTTCTTTTTGATGATTTGTCCATATTATTTCTTACAACTTGCCACGCTGTTTATTTAAAACGACAAAAGAAATCGTAAATAAACTGCAGAACATTGCAATCGCTGTTTATTTAAAACGACAAAAGAAATTGTAAATAAACTGCAGAACATTGCTATAAACTGCAGAACATTGCTATATTCTCATTATTTGTGCATGTTTGCTTACTAAAACATACAAATACATAGCTATATGTTGCAACTTTTCTGCCAGTTCTGCCTCTCTGGCGCAGCAGCAGGTACATCGGGGTTCAAAGCGTTGTGCGCCTCTAAAATAGCTTTTCAACAATGCGCCAGTGACGAAAAAGCACCTTTTTATTAATCAAAAGCGCAAATGGTTTATACGTCCTCATAATAGCATCTGGTGCGCTTTGCGCCAGACCACACCTCTTCTTTTCGGTGAGCCGCCCGTCACGGCGCAATGTCATCTGCTACCTCGACAACGTGATTTTTTGCCTGAAAAAATGAGCGTTGCGCTGGCACAGAATAGCAATGACAGCATGCGCATGTCGCGAATGCACAATGCGCCGCGGCAAAATAGGGCCCTTAGTGTGTTCATTCATCAATGCTCATTCATGCTGCCTTGAAGGTACAATCTGCCACTTACCCAAATAAGGCCTCTCAAATCTCACAACACAAAAGTGTTGAATCCAGCAACCACTGGCTCCTCTTTTAATGAATCTTCTGCATCAGTTGAAGGGACCAGATCTGCATATGCATGCAAGAGCTCCCCTGTGGAGCTAGTGTGGTCCATGCTGCTGTTGCTGCACTGACAGACACACACTCTCACACCGTCTCACACACACACACACACTCTTACACTGTCACACACACACTCTTACACTGTCACATACACACACACGCACACACACACACACACACACACTTTCACACACACACACAAACACACACACACACTTTCACACACACTCACAGACACACACACTCAGCATGGGGGCCTGTGGGAGGAGGAAGTGCTAGTGTGGAGATGTGAAGGCCTCTCTGGGCTACTGAAATAGCAGCTATTAATACTGACAGGTGAATATATGCTAATGACTACATTATAATGTCTACATATTAAAACTATTTGTCATACCTGTGAATGGACTGCCCTGAAACCTCCATAGTGTACCTGTAGTGTTTGGAGGTCCAGAGAGCTTCTCGCCCCTCCTGGTTTCTCGTGTGTCGTGTGTGTGCATGTGTGTTTGTGTCTGTGTGTACATGTATGTACTTGTATGTGTACTTGTGTGTGTGTGTGTGTGTGTGTGTGTGTGTGTGTGTGTGTGTGTGTGTGTGTGTGTGTACGTGTGTGCGTGTACGTGTGTGCGTGTACATGTATGTACTTGTATGTGTACATGTGTGTGTGTGTGCTTATATGTGTACTATGTGAGTGTGTGCTTGTATGTGAACTGTGTGTGTGTGTGTGTGTACGTGTGTGTGTGTGTGCTGTGGTGGGCCAATAGCAGAGTCTCATCCCCCCACGGTGGCAGGCAGAGTGTTTGGTCTGGCACGCTCCATCAGGCGCTCTGCTCCCCCACCATAAAGCACTGACACCCTCCCATCACCCCCACCCTGCCACCCCTCTGTCACCCCCCCACCATAAAGCACTGTCACCCCATCACCCCCCTGTCACACCTCCCCCCCCACCATAAAGCACTGACACCCTCCCATCACCCCCCTGTCACCCCCTGCCACCCCCCTTCGCTAATTAAACCTCCAGCCGAAGGAGAGAGAGGAGCACACGGGTGGAGAAGGAGAGGATACACGCATGTACACGCACACACACACACACACGCGTACACATTCGTACACACACTCACACACAAGTATACGTACAAGCACATAAACACATACGCACTCACAAATATGCGTACAGGTACACACGCACATACGCACTCACACACATGTACACGTGCGCACACACACACGTACATGCACACACACACACACACACACACACATGTACACGTACACATACGTACATGCACACACATGTACATGTACACACGCACGTTCTGTTAAAGGCTCTGTAACCTCTGCCAACCTATGGACATCAAAACAACAACAACACACATTTACACACACATACACACATACACACATCTGTTAAAGCCAAGGCTATCCTCTGCCAAGCTTGTCTGCCTACAAATATTAACACAAGGGCAGCCATAAACGGGGTGGACATCGTTCTTGGCCTGCCTAATGCCTAATTTCCTCTCGTTAGAGGGGCAGAGATGGCCTCTGTGATGGCCTTAGTGATGGTGCTGTGATGGTGCTGTGATGGTGCTGTGTCTCCACTCGCCTACACCAACTTACAGTCCTCCAGTCAGCACTGTGCGCTGCTCCCCTCCTCTGGGGTGAAAAAGTCACATCATGCACGCACAGACACAGATACACACGTACACGTACACATACACACACACACACACACACACACACACATGTTTGTGCATGTTCTGAGGTAAGGGTGAAACAGTATGTTATATACACATGGGAGTGGATGGCAACCTTTACTGTGTCAGGAGAGAGGAAGTAGAGGAGAGAGAGATGCATCCCCATGCATATAATCAGTGAGTTAGAGAGGGACAGAGAGAGAGAGAGACAGACACACAGACAGTGTGTGTGTGTGTGTGTGTGTGTGTGTGTGGTGTATGTGTGTGTGTGCAGTGCTTTATGTCCTGTTTTTGCAAACATAAAAGTGAAGACAACACAGGGCAGATGAATGCGTGCGTCTCTTTGGCTATGGAATCAGTCGCTGTGTGTGTGTGTGTGTGTGTGTGTGTGTGTGTGTGTGTGTGTGTGTGTGTGTGTGTGTGTGGCTGTGGAATCAGTCGCTGGCCTATTTGAGGAACATTTCAATATCAAAGCTCACAGTGTGTTTGTTGCCACATCGGGTCTGTGCTGCTGGCATGCCGGGTCTTCTAATTGTAATATGTTAATTTGGGAGTGGTGTGTGTGTGCATACGAACGTGTGTGTGTGTGTGTGTGTGCACGCATTTGTGTGCATGTGTGCATGCCTGTGTGTGTTTGTGCATGCATGTGTGTGTGCATGTTTGCTTGCATGCATGCATGTATGTGTACTCGTGTGTGTGTGTGTGTGTGTGTGTGTGTGTGTGTGTGTGTGTGTGTGTGTGTGTGTGTGTGTGTGCATGCGTGTGCATGTATGTGTACTTGTGTGTGTGTGCACGCATGTGCGTGTATGTGTACTTGTGTGCGTGTGTGTGTGCATGTGCATCTGTGCTTTGGCTGTAATGGGCATATGACAGATCCCAGCTGCAGTGAGTGAAGTGTATAAGCTCCTGTATTGTCTCATATTTGAGTGTGTGCCCCTTCTTTATGCTGCCCTCTGCAATCTACAAGATTGCTCTACAGCACACAAACTTAGAACGCCATGGACCGTGTGTGTGTGTGTGCGCGTGTGTAAATGTCAGTGTGTGAGAATGTGAGTTGTGTTTAAGTGTGTGCGCATGCCTCTGTGTATGTGTTTCTGTGTGTGTGTGTGTGGGGGGGGGGGGGGGGCAAGGGAGAACAAGAGAGAGACACACACAGAGACAAAGTGTGTGTGTTGGGGGTTACTGTGCTCATCTAGTGTGTCTGAGCTCGTCCCTAAATCACTGGCGGAGACAGAGGGGTAATTGGCTGAGCCCTGAGACTAACTCTGCTCTGGGGAGCAGCTCTGGCAGGGAGCTCAAGTATGGCCTGCCCTCCACATCCACACGCATCCCCACAGCGACCTCTAGTGGACACAGGAGGAGTAGATCAGTGCCAGTGTAATGTGATTGGGTTTGTTTACATTATATTATACTTAGCAGATGCTTTTATGCAAAGTGACTTACAAATGAGATTAATTATGGTAAACTTAACAATAACAAAAGGTATACAGCTATTTCTGTACTTTTGTACAGAAATATTTGTTTGCTCATGTCAACCATTGCAACTACTTGAATGCTTCTAAGACCTTTATGGAATTGCAAAAATAGCTGTTAGCCAGTTTTTGGAGGGCACAGACATGTGCTGACAAATGATAAGAAACAGCAAGTGGTGATTTAAGGGGCAGTAAGGTCATACTACAGTAGATGTATTTAAACCCCTGAGAAGAAGATAGTGTTCCTAATCATCTGCACATAACGTAGAACAGCAGCTTTCTTTGGTGAGAGGAAACCCAGAAGCCCAGAAACCAGAACTCTTCACACACACACACACACACACACACACACACGCGCGCGCACACACACACACACACACACACACGAACGTAGTTTCACACACACACACACACACACACACCTCTTGCCCCTCCTGTCCCTCATGATGAGTGTGTCCTGCGGTCTGCATGGTGCCAGCCTCTGCTGCTGCTGCCATCTGCCGTTGGGTCCCGCTGCCCCCCAGTACCCCCCGCGCTAGTGGCAGGGGTGGGGGTCCCTTGTGGTAAGAGTAGGGGCCAGCCGGACGGTGGGGGGGGGGGGGGGGGGGGGGTTAGGGCTCTCCTCGGGTGGGGCGCAGCAGGGGTAGGGGTCTCCTGTGGTAGAGGTAGATGCCAAGCGGGTGAGGGGGGGGGGGTCTTTCGGCAGGGTGTGGGGGCGACTCCTGCGGTGGGATTCCTGCGGTGGGACTTGGCCCTACCATCGCATAGGTGGAGGGAGGCCCCCCAGGGAGGTGGGGGTCTCCTGTGGTAGGGGTGGATGCCAAGCTGATGGGGGGGATTGGGGACTCTTTCGCTGGGGGTGTGGGTGGCAGCTGGGCAGGGGGTGGCGGGGGACCCCTGCAGTGGGGCTCCTGTGGTGGGACTCCTGTGGTGGGGCTTGGCCCTACCATCGCATAGGTGGAGGAGGCCCCCCAGGGCTGACTCAGTACTCCACAGCCCTGCGTGCCGGAAGCCAGGAATATACTGCCCGCTCCACACCGCATCCATCCACCCCGGTGCCAGCTGGAATGGCGAAGTGCAGTGTATTCAATTCCTTTTTATTATCACGCCGCCTGGCTGGCTGGGTATTTCCATGGGCTGTGATAGATGGTTTAATTTCAGAAAAGTCTTCTGTAAAGACTGCTGGTGGAATTTTAATATCCGCCGTGTCTACTTTGCAGGATGCATTAAAGCGACTCCATTGAGTGGGCTTTCCTAAATATACTGCTCACCAGCGTTTTGGACAAGTGAACTCAAACAGCCATTTTATTTAGATGCGTTTGCTTGTTGAATGACCACTAGAGGGCAGCAGAGGCCAGCTAATTATGTGACTGGCCCAGTGAGGAACTAAGAGCAGAGGAAACACTCTTCCTCCTGAGAGCAGTCCCACCAGGTGCCCACTTACTCATTAGCAGGTGTGTTTAGCAACATCTACCCCACTGACAGTGTGGTGCTACAGTTTCACCTGTTCCCTTCCCTTCCTGTTCAGATGATAGTAAGAAGCACTATGACAAGGAATAATGACTCAGCAAGGTCGGTTTGGTGTTCTCCTTAGTTTCAGCATGACAGACAGGAGGGGGAGAGTGGATTCGGATGTCTGGGAAGATTCTCACTGATCCCGGTCATGTTAGTCAAATGAGCTGAGTTGTAAGCAACTGGACTTCTTTTAGTAGCTTGAAGACGTTTCAGCTTTAATCCAAAAGGCTTGGCAAACTGAAGCTGTGGTGTGTGATGAATGTGAAGTACCATGGGCATTTCATCAGTACATGGGCAGCTGATTGGCCCTTGATTTAGAACCATTGGACCATTTCATCATCTCATGAAATGTATTTGGTCAGTTTGATTTTGTTTTTTCTACATTTCTTGTCTTTCTTAGCACAGCTCTAGTATTTATGTCGTTCCTTCTCCCTCTTCTGACAGGCAAATTATCCACTAGTCAACACAGCCCTTACTCTGTCATAATATTTCCATAAGCCAAAAGTAGTGATTAATATGCGTGGGATTGATTAGGGCTGTGGAGGAGAACAGCAGACCCTCCTGAGTGTAGTTAAATAGAGCCCAGTGATCTCACTATGCCTGACGGGCACAACAACACACAGTAAGACTAATAATGCACAATAACACTTAGTATGCCTAATAATGCATTATAACACTCACTATGCATAAAAATGCACTATTGAACACATGGTCTTGGATATGCTGTGTAATTCCAGCATATAGACTTTTACAGCATTAAGGCCTGATGTGCACGATAACACTCAGTATGCCTAATAAAGCACAGTAACACACAGTGTGCCTAATAATGCACATTAACACACATGATGCTGGATATGCTGTGTAATTCCAGCATATAGACTTGGGTTACAGCGTTAGCGCCATGGTTACAGCGTAACGATTTGTATAGCGTTAAGGCCATGGTTACAGCATGTAGACTTGGTTACAGCATTAAGACCTTGGTTACAGCATTACGACCTTGGTTACAGCATTAATGCTATGGTTACAGCATGTGGACTTGGTTACAGCATGTAGACTTGGTTCCAATGGTCACAGCCAAGCCAAAGCAGGAGGCAACAGGAGCACACTGCTGTTGCTAGGTTACCATGCAAAGAAAACACCAAACTGCTCAAGCCCATGACTTGGTAAAAAAAGAAAAGAAAGAATGAAAAGAATGAAAAGCACCAATCACAAGGACAAGGCTCAGGCATTAACCCTGGCCATGACTCCAGGTGTGTGTCTGTGAGACTGGACTGACAGTAGGAGAAGGCAGGGGAAACATTCACATTTAAACAGCCAGCTCTAATTTAGCGCGCAGGTCAGTTTAAACAGCAGCAGGCCATTTGCCAAGCAGAAGCCGTGGCCTGTGAGTGGACGTGGCACGATCGGTGTGGGCATCCATCCCCTCCAGTGAGCCAGCCGCTCTGGTGATTTGATTGGGCGATCTGTGAGGCCAGAGCAGGTGTGGTGGGCACAGGTGAGCGCAGTGGAGCTGATGTGATGATGCGGATGCGGGTCCAGTCAATGGTCATTTGTATCAGTGCCCATCACGCATGTCTTCATCTGGCACAGCGATGCCAATGCCCACCAATATGCGCTTTTTGGATTCCTCCCTGTTTCATTTCTTAGTCCATATCAGACCGCTCTTATAGTTTTGTGGTCTTTACCCACTTACTCAGAGTACTGGGTGTACTGGGTGTACTGGGGGGTACTGGGTGGTACGGTACCCCCGATCAAGATCCAGTCCCAGGGATACAATTCGCACAAGCCACCAGGCACTAGCCAGTCAACAGGCATTTGTGTCGCTGACCATCACGCATGTCTTCATCTGGCACAGAGATGTCAACGCCACAGATATTAGCTCTTTGGCTCCCTCCCTTTTTTGTTTATTAGTCCATATCAGGCCGCTCTTACAGTTTTACTGCTACAGCTGAGCGGCCTTCACCCACTTGGTACTGGGGTTACTGGGGGATACTGGGGGGTCTGTTTGTCCCCCCAATCAAGATCCAGTACCAGGGATGAAAATTCACCCCAGCCACCAGCCACCAGCCAAATGCTGGTGAAACTATTAAAGTGGCTGCTAGATTCTGGACACAAAATAACACCAAATACTGTTGAGTGGCTGGTGAATTTGACCATTAATTTGTCAGTGGCTGGTAAAGGTTCACAATTTGCAACGTTAATTTCCACCCCTGCCAGTACCCCAAAGAAACAAGAATGGCAGGATTGGGGGATACCGACATATTAATGTAAGTGATGTAAAATGTAAAAGGTATAGCACCCCCCAATTAGAGGAGGACATGCACACTCTGGTTTTCAGGACCATGTACAGAACAAGTCCCCTAATCCATCTTGTGGCTGATGCATTTTGGAAGATTGATGACACATCAGCATGACACATTAAGCAGGGTTGAGCTGTGTGTGTCCAGGACCCCACGGTTGGCCTGATGTGTCAGCACCCCTCCAGCCGAGAGAGAGAGACAGAGAGAGAGGGAGAGAGAGACAGAGAGAGAGAGGGAGAGAGAGAAAGAGAGAGAGGGAGAGAGAGAGAGAGAGAGAGGGAGGGAGAGGGAGAGAGAGACAGAGAGAGAGAGAGAGAGAGGGAGAGACAGAGAGAGAGAGAGGGAGAGAGAGAGCTGAGGCCTGCGTGGCATCTGTGGGGGCGGAACATGCGTGGGCCCTCTGTGCCACATGATGCCAGACTGGCACCGTCCTCCTCCTCCAGAGACAGAGAGAGAGACGGAGACCGAGACAGAGAGAGATAGAGAGGGAGAGAGAGAGAGAGAGATTGACCGAGAGAGAGAGAAAGGGAGAGAGAAAGAGAGGGAGAGAGAATGGGAGAGAGAAAGGGAGATGGAGAGACAGGCTATGTGGAGAGAAAGTAATGGTGAAGAGAAAGGAGAAGAGAAGGGAGGAGAAGAAAAAGAGAAGGGAGGAGAAGAGAAGGGAGGAGAAGGGAGGAGAAGAGAAGTGAAAGGAGAAGAAGAAAAGAGAAGGGAAAGGGGGAGAAGAGAAGAGAAGGGAAGGGAAGGTGTCTATTGTGCTGACGGCCCCTGCACTGTCAAGTGGAGAAACAAATTAGATATTCAAGGGTGTACTGTCGCCATGGCAACCCCGCTGAAGATGACAAGGATGCCGCATTGTGCAGTCGGTGGGTTAAAGAACAAAATAAATAAATAAATAAAAAACTCGCCGCTAGCCCTTGGTTAAGCCCTCTTAATTAAAATCAAGGTTAGGTGTGTAGTGAGAGAAATTGCACTTGGACTTAAGTCAGTCAGTCCCAAAAATAACAACTGGAACTGAAAATATCTCAAATGGCTGTGAGATCTGTTTGTCTCCAGTCCAAGAATGTACAATACCATGCAAGATGACACCAAGTTCATGTTTTTAATTGAATGAAGGGAAACATCTTACTTAGTCATTTTAATTTTTAGTTGTATTTATTTTTCAATATCAAACGTCATTGGCAGCTGTAGTGATTGGTCCTGTTCATAGCTGTGTTTGTATGTACCTACTGTATGTAGTTGCACGGGGAAAGATAAGATGATTCTCTACAAAAGAAGACTCATAC
>CM059276.1:30534253-30539253 GCA_030347295.1 Setipinna tenuifilis
ATATGATGGATTAAAACAAAAAGGGATCTGTATCATCCTATTCGCGGCTCAGCACCCCGCCCTTCGCTCCGGTGGGCTAACCTTTCCTGCTATCTTCTATCTCTTCTCTTTTTCTCGATCCCCAGAATGGCACGGTTTGGAGATGATGTCCCGGGGCTTTTGGGACCAGGGGACGGGGGATCGGAGCGCAACAGGAGCCGCGATGGAGCAGCGGTGTCCACAGGTGGAATCTCACCAGCCTTCAAGCAGACCAAAGCCCAGCGAGCCCGCACCATGGCCCTGTACAACCCCATCCCCGTCCGACAGAACTGCTTCACCGTTAACAGATCGCTCTTCATCTTTGGCGAGGATAATGTTGTTCGAAAATACGCCAAGAAGATCATTGAATGGCCATATCCTTTTAAGGTTAAACGGTAAAAAAGCACAGTTAGCAACACACACACGCACGCACAAAAACACATAGAACTTTTATTCAGTATATAATAACAACTAGCTGGACTGCCTGCTATCCAAATCAAATGATTAGCTTAGATGGTAGACTACTTCTGTTCGAGGTTAACTCCTTTAACAAACTACATTGGCATAGCTATACTTCAAAACCTGGCAAAACTCGGTGTCCAACTTCACTTTAAATCCAGCATTTAGGACCTAGCTTTAAATTAGTCCCTAATCGCTTTTATTTGTGCCGATAACCCAAATGACAGATAGTATGTTGTAGTGCTCAGTTTCAGTACCATGGTCAGCGCTGCACACGTATGTAGGCTACAATGCCTTTTCATTACGCCCGTTTTATTCTGTTTAAATCACCCCCCTTTTGATCATATCTATATTGTGTTTTGGGTATGCTCTTTTTGTGTATATGTAGTGTGAAGTTTGCCTTATATGTATATATGCACAATTACTACTAAAAGACAGTATATGACAAATACACACACACACACACACACACACACACACGGACACACACACGCACATACACAGACACACACACACAGATGCACACACCTCAAAGCTGTAATTAGCTCTGAGCTTTTCACAGATAATTTTCAGCTCACTCGATTTTCACTTTCACACAAGCTTCATCACATGCGAGTCAAGGTGCACTGGTGAAGCTGATGAAAAGCTTCACTCTATTTGGTCTATTGGTATACTCCCCTATTGGTATACTCCCCTATTGGTATACTCCTCTATTGTCCTCTGTACTCAATAATTAGAGCCCCCAGTCTACCCTAAGCCAGCATGGTCAGAGGTACAGTATAACACCCAGTGCTCTGCCTTGGGGACAGTGTATGAGTTCCTAGGGGAAATTGAATTCGCTGGAGTCCAGCAGTCTGCAGAGTGTCCCATGGTCATTGGCCACCAGTGCTCCGCCCAGCAGCCCTGAGCTTCATGACGGCCATCTCACACCGCTCACGTGTTCCCTGGTGGGGCGGAGTCAGCATGAGCCCAGCAGAGGTGTAGGTGAGGGACAAAGGAATTGAGAGCGACAGGTATAGAGGAGGTCATGTGTAGTTAAGGTAGAGGTGTGTGGTTAAGGTAGAGGAGGTTGGTTAAGGTAGAGGTGTGTGGTTAAGATAAAGGTGTGTGGTTAAGGTAGAGGTGTGTGGTTAAGGTAGAGGTGTGTGGTTAAGGTAGAGGAGGGTGGTTAAGGTAGAGGTGTGTGGTTAAGATAGAGGTGTGTGGTTAAGGAAGACGAGGGTGGTTAAGGTAGAGGAGGTTGGTTAAGGTAGAGGAGGTCATGTGTGGTTAAGTTCACAGATATGATGTCTGGAGCAGTGGCTGCTGATTGGCCGTGGGGAGGGCGAGGGTGACGAGGGGCGTTGATCTGGCCCTTCACTGTGGTACTCAGCAGGACAGGAAGGAAAATCACTTGGTTGTGCCATCTTTGCCCCGTCTGAAAGCTTTGTCATCTTTGTCTGGCTGGTAGATGAGGAAGATCAAGTATTCCAGTGCCAATGATGAAAGTTTATAGTGGCTTGTGAAGTGTCTCTTGTGTCTGCGGAGATGGCGGTGCAGTTGATCTTGAAATAGCTGTGTGAAAACCTCGATGACAAGTGGCACACACACTCAACTCTCACACACGTATACTGTGACAAATGAATTGTACTGTGAAGCAGGGTATCATTTTATTCAGGACTATGAAACAACAAGTTTCTGTGGTACATTCTGGATGATCAAGGTTGATATTGTTTTGTTTTTTGGTTTGGACCTCTACTAAAAATTATTCAATTCAGTCAGTACTTTTTAGACAGTACTTTTCTTAGAATTCCTTTCCTGTCCTGTAGTGCCCATTAAAATGCTTAGTTTTTAATGTCAGTAATTCTGATATTTAAAACATATATATATATATATATATATATATATATATATATATATATATATATATATATATATTAACTGCTTTGTAGTATGTAGCTGTTGATTAGCTGTTGATGTAAGCCTTCAGTAAGTGGTGCAGTAATTGTTGGGAAGAAAGATGGAGGATGAGAATGGAGGAGAGTGGAGGAGGAGATGGGGGAGGAGAACAGAGGAGGAGATGGAGGAGGAGGGTGGAGGAAGAGAAGGGAGGATGAGAGTGGAGGAAGAGAATGGAGGAAGAGATGGAGGATGAGAGTGGAGGAGGAGATGGGGGAGGAGAACAGAGGAGGAGATAGAGGAGAGTGGAGGAAGAGAATGGAGGAAGAGATGGAGGATGAGAGTGGAGGAGGAGGTGGAGGAGAAGAACGGAGGAGGAGAGTAGAGGAGGAGAGTGGAGAAGGAAAGTGGAGGAGGAGATGGAGGCGTCATTAAAAAGGCATCAGCTGTCCGCGGTGTGTGATTGATATGCTGGGCTGGCATGTGTGTGTGTGTGTGTGTGTGTGTGTGTGTGTGTGTGTGTATGTGTGTGTGTGTGATTGATATGCGGGGCTGGCTGAGGCTCTGGCTACGTCGCTCTGTTGCCGTGGAAGCGTGACGTGTGCTGTCACGGCAAAGTGGATTAGACGCACGTAGATGATATCTCATGTGATCTCCTCACTGAGCCTAATGGCCCCCTCCCCTTTTTCTCTCTCTCTCTCTCTCTCTATCTCTCTCTCTCTCTCTCTGTCTCTCACCCTCTCTCTCTCTCTCTCTCTGCCTCTCACCCCCTCTCTCTCTCTTTCTCCCTCTCTCTCCGTCTCTCACCCCCACTCTTGGTTTCTCCCTTTTTACTCAATCTCATGTATTCCATGTATTCTTCCCTTGCTTCACTCTTTCTCTTCTCTTCTTCTTCTCTCTGTTCTGGTCTCTGTAGCTTTGCCCCCTCCCCACTGCTGCTGCCCCCCCTGTTGTTCCGGAGACACAGGTGTCACAGGTGTCAGAGGGGACTCTTCCTGTGCCCCTTCAACATCTATCAGAGAGTTTCACGGGAACGAGAGGTTGGGGGACTTGGACAAGGGGCACTAATGGTTCGATAATGACTTGGCGTCTAACCAAAGCAGATAACCCCCACCCCCAACACACACACACACACACACCCCTCTCCCCCCACCTGCCACCTCTTGTCCCTCGGGAGGAGGACACAGTGGGCACATCTGGGAGTGGGTGTGGCCAAGGGATTCATGCCGTCAGTAGCAGCGAGCAGCACGTGAGGGTGGAGGTGGCCGCGCGCCACTTAGCACAGACACACACACACACACACACACACACACACACACACACACACCACCTGGGTGGGTGGGCAGGGCCAAAGGCAATGCTGGGTGGAGCTCCTGTCATGCCGTCAGTAGCAGAGAGCGGCACTTAGCACGTGAGGGTGGAGGTGGGGGTGGCCGCACCCCCCCCCAACACACACACACACACACACACACACACACACCGCACCTAGGAGGGTGGAGGTGGCCGCACGGCACTTAACACACACACAAAGCAGACACACCCCCCCCAACACACACACACACACACACACACACACACACACACACACACCGCACCTAGGAGGGTGGAGGTGGAGGTGGTTGCGCGGCACTTAGCACTGACACAAAGCAGATGCTCTCGTCCCCAGCACTGACTGAGTGCCTCTGGGTGAGGTGGAGGGGGGAGAAGGGGAGAGGGGAGGGCAGAGAGGGGGAGAGGGGGAGGTTCGTCCCCAGCACTGACTGAGCATCTCTGAATGAGGTGGAGGAGGGGGGAGAAGGGGAGAGATGGGAGAGGGCGGAGAGGGGGTAGAGGGGGAGAGGGGGAGAGGGGGAGAGGGGGTAGAGGGGGAGGTGGGCAATGTAGTTCTAAACGGTGCCAGAGTGAGACCAACCAGACCAACCCGGTTGTTTTGATTTGCTGCTGTGGTGCAGGAGATGTGGAAACTGTGTTTGGCATGTGTGCTGTTGCGTCATGCAGTGGCGGCCTTCCGAGCGAACAGAAGCCGTAGCCGGACAGCAACACTTGTCAGTAGTGGAGCAACAGGAGACAGCAGTATCAGCAGCCTTTTGCACAGTTTCCCAATAGTTTGGAAACCATTTAACCTCAGAGTACAGCAACACACGATGAAAAAATGCAGAATCAGTAACACAACACATTGCTTTTTTTTCAGCAAATGTAATGTCGGTTAATGTGATCCACAGTTCATAAGACCCGTGTGTTCAACAAGTGTCTGTGTTTGGCTGCGATACGTTCTGGTAAACGGAGATTACGTCAGGTCAGAATTAATTTGGGAGATGGCAAAGGCAAGCTGTGTGAAATATTGCTCGCTGACTTGGAGGGGATTTAATAAGGCAATTTTGCCAGCAGGTGTCTGAGGGTTCTAATGGAATTACATTGATAAATAGAACCATCACATCCAGGCGGGGGGGCATTGGGGGGGGGGGGGGGGGGGGGGCTCAAGGGGACATGTTCTCTAAGAGTGATACCAAAAAAGTCTCATTAGGGAAAAGGTGGGCCTCTGATTTAGCCCCTAGAACCCTTCCTTTGGTTCTACTCTTGCTAGTCTGTTAATATCCGTACCAGTGTGGTATCTGTTTGTTTATATAACAGTTTGGTATCTGTTT
>CM059276.1:30546753-30551753 GCA_030347295.1 Setipinna tenuifilis
CAGCTTGGTAGCGCCGAGAAAGTTCATTCGGAATGTGACTGCAGTCACAAATTGATTATGTAACTGTGGTTATGGTAATGCTGTAAGTTTTGAAACCGAAATGTGCCAATTTGGTGTTGGTGGTTGCAGTTAGTCCTCTGAAGTTCTCCAGGATGCAGATGTGTCTTCCTTGACCTTGCTGGGTCTACTCAGTTTGAGTACATCATCGTTACTGTGGTTACTAAAATGTCTTCCTTCTAATGTGTTACTGTGTTACTGTGGTAACTATTAAATCTTCATTACAATGTGTTACTGTGGTTACTACAATGTTTTTCTTACAATGTGTTCCTTGACCTTGCTGGGTCTACTTGGTTTGAGTACATCATCGTTATTGTGGTTACTATAATTTCTTCATTACGATGTGTTACTGTGATTACTGTGGTAACTATAATCTCTTCATTACGATGTGTTCCTTGACTGTGGCGTGTCCACTCCGTTTGAGTACATGATCCTGGCCACCATCAT
Organism: Setipinna tenuifilis; assembly: GCA_030347295.1. NCBI lineage: Eukaryota > Metazoa > Chordata > Actinopteri > Clupeiformes > Engraulidae > Setipinna > Setipinna tenuifilis. The sequence goes on from CM059276.1 coordinate 30,547,258, forward strand.
CGCTAACTGCATAGTGCTGGCCCTGGAACAGCACCTGCCCGGGGACGACAAGACGCCCATGTCCAAGAGACTGGTGAGTCTCTCGCTCTGTCTGTCTCTCTCTCTGGCTGTCTGTCTGTCTGTCTGTCTCTCTCTGTCTCTTTCTCTCGCTCTCTCACTGTCTCTCTGTCTCTCTCCCTCACTGTCTGTCTGTCTCTCTCTTACACACTGTCTGTCTGTCTGTCTGTCTGTCTGTCTGTCTATCTGTATCATTTCGTTTCGTTCTGTTTCACTCTCCCTCTCTTTCATTCTCTCTGCCTCACTGTCTGTCTACCTGTCTCTCTCACACACTATCTGTCTGTCTGTATTGTTCTGTTTCACTCTCTCTTTCTCTCTCTCTTTCTTTCTCTCTGTCTCTCTCTCTCTCTCGGTCTGTCTGTCTGTCTCTCTCTCTCGCTCTCTTTCTCTCTCTCTGTCTCTTACACATGCACATAAATCAGGGATAATTCACACCAGCCACCAGCCAAACGCTGGTAAAATATGAAAGTGGCTTGGACACAAAATAATAATTTCCCATTGAGTGCCTGGTTAATGTTAATCATTTATTTTTAGTGGCAGGTAAAAGTTCATATTTGTGTATATACACACACACACACACACACACACACACACACACACACACACACACACACACACACACACACACACACACACACACACACTGTGTCTGCCTTCACTCATGGGATGTACTGTCTGGGTGCTACAGATGGGTTTGAAATTACTGAGAGCCTTGTGGAGACTTGAATCATTAAAAGGAGAAATAAGTTTGCTTGCTTAGCTTCAAAGGCAAACACAGACTCCAGACATCCAGAGAAACAAACATTACCACACATGTGGGGTATTCATTTGCATCAGGGACTATCAGGAGACTAGAAGTATTTTAAACCCTACGTGCCGAGCATACTCTCGTCTCCAGGACTGGAATATGAATTCAATTTGAGGATGATTTGCAGTCCTGTGATTGCCTTCTGCACCAGACACCTGGGCACACAGACCAAAGGCTTGGAGGAGAGTCTGCACAAGTTATTTGCGGTTTCTTAAGTTTATTATGGACAAATTGCCCCCTAATACAAAGTACATGTATGCCCTTGTAATTATTGGAAGAATAGGTTTTCAGTGTGTTTATGATGTCTATGGTCTTTCATTGTCAATTATCAATTCTTTCTTTCTTTTCCTCTTTCCTTCTTTTTTTCTTTCTTCCTTCTTCCATTTACTAAAGACTTATAAATGGATGTATGTGCTGTTCTGTCACGTGTTGCAGTCCTAATGAGATGAGAGTTAGCCATCTGCAGTGATGGCCTCCTCCTGTTAGTTAAATGGCTGCAGCAACTCCATCTCCACGCACTGTACCTGACCCTCCTGGCTTTCTCTCTCGCTCTCCCAATCTCTCTCCATCCCTCTTTACCTCTCTCTCAATCTCTCTCCATCCCTCTCCATCTCTCTCCCTCTCTCCCCATCTCTCTCCCTCTCTCCCCATCTTTCCCCATCTCTTTCCATGTCTTTCTATCTCTCTCAGTCTCTCTCCATCTCTCCCTCTCTCTCCATCTCTCTCCATGTCTCTCCCCCTCTCTTCCTCTCTCTCCATCTTTCCCCATCTCTCCATCCCTCTCCATCTCTCTCTCTAGCTGGCTGCTCCATCTTAAAGCACTGCCCTACCCTCCTCCACACCCCCTACCCACGCCCCCAGTGTCCTGCCCTACCTCTCTCTCCATCTCTCTCCATCTTCCCATCTCTGTTAATCTCTCTCATCTCTTCCATCCTCCTCCACCCCCCCCCCAGTGTCTTGTCCTCCCTCTCTGTCCATCTTTGTCCATCTCCTCCACCCTCCCTTTACACCCCCACCCACGCCCCAGTGTCCTGTCCTCCCTCTCTCCCTCTTTCTCTCTCCCTCTCTCTCTCTCCCTCCATCTCTCCCCATCCCTCTCCATCTCTGCATCTCTCTCCCTCTCTCTCTCTCTCTCCATCTCTCTCCCTCTCCATCTCTCCCCATCTCTCTACCTGGCTACTCCATCTCCGCGCACTGTATCCAACCCTCCTCCACACCCCTACCCACACCCCCAGTGTCCAGTCCTCCCTCTCTCTTCATCTCTCTCCATCTTTCCCCATCTCTCCATCTCTCTCCATCTCTTTCCATCTCTCCCACTCTCCTCCACACCCCTACCCACACCCCCAGTGTCCTGTCCTCTCTCCCCACTCTCCTCACTCTCTCTCACTCCCTCCATCTCCCCCTCATCTGTTTCCATCTCTCCCCATGTCTCTCCATCTCTCCATCTCTCTCCCCATCTCTCTCTCTAGCTGGCCTTCAGGCACAGGCACTTCCATTCCCAAAATACACACACAGAGGCTCTGGGTTGGAGACCATGGCTGTTATTTCCACCTGTTGAGCCTGTGCTGAGCATGTGTGTGCGTGCTTGTGTGTGCTTGTGTGTGCTTGTGTGTGTGTGTTTGTGTATGCTTGTGTGTGCTTGTGTGTGTGTGTGTGTGTTTGTGTGCACTTGTGTGTGTTTATATGTGTGTATGTGTGTGTGTGTGTGTGTATGTATGTGTGTGTGTGTGTGTGTGTGTGTGTGTACGTGTGTGTGGGTGTGTGTGTGTGTATGTGTGTGTGTGTGTGTGTGAGCCCAGCCAAAGTGGCTTTCCTGCTGGGGGGAGATTGGTGTTGCTGGGCTCCCTCTTAGCTCTGAACCCCCCCCCCACACACACACACAGGGCAGCAGGGCTCTAATGGAATTGAGCTTTTCTCTCAGAACTTCAAAATCGCTGAAATTGAGTCGCTTTGTCATGTTCATACTTCTCTAACACATGATGATAGCCACGGGATAATCTGCCTGTGGTTGTGTTTGCTTTCATCCTGATGTGGTTTCTTTGTTTCTGCCCCTTAGTTTACTTTGCCACCTGTGTCAGCCTTGGCCTGAAAGCTGCCTTCATTTCCTGTTGTTTTCCCTCATTACCTTTCCCAGGGCTGTTTAAGCTTGTTTTAGCTTCCTGCAGTTTAAGCTTGTTTTTGCTCGCTGCAGTTAAAGCTTGTTTTGGCTCTCTGTGATAATGACGAGTGTGTTTCTCTGCCTCCGTCTTTTCATCCGCAGGAGAAGACGGAGCCGTACTTCATCGGCATGTTCTGCTTCGAGGCGGGCATCAAGATCGTGGCGCTGGGCTTCGTGTTCCACAAGGGCTCCTACCTGCGTAATGGCTGGAACGTCATGGACTTCATCGTCGTGCTCAGCGGGTGAGTCAGCTGCTCCTCCTCCTCCTCCTCCCGCCCCCTCTCCCCCTACTCTTCCTCCTCCTCCTCTCCCCACCTTCCTCCTCCTGCCCCTCTCCCCCCTCCTCTTCCTCCTTCACTTCTTCCTTGACTTCCCCCTCCTCTTCCTCCTCCTCTTCCTCCTCCTGCCCCTCTCCCCCTCCTCTTCCTCCTCTTCTTCCTCCTCCCGACCCTCTCCCCCTCCTCTTCCTCCTCCCCTTGCTTTTTCACTTCCCCCTTTCCCCTCCTCCTCCTCCTCTTCCTCCTCTTCCCACTCTTCTTCCCCCCTCCTCTTCCTCCTCCCTTTCCTCCTCCTCTTCCTCTCCCCCCCCCCTCCTCTAGAGGATCTGTAGGTATCAGGTGCAGTGTAGCGATTGAAATCTCCATCTTGGCTTGTGTGGTGTGTAATGTAATTGTATCCACTGACTGAACCAAATGTTTGATTCTTTTCACTGCCAAAGCTGTTCAACCTGTTGCCCAGAGGAGTAAACAGAGCAGTAAGCACTGGTCCTGTGAGCTAGCATGAAGCTAACATGTGTCGGAAATTATCTTACCTTTTAGCAATGTCATGCGTAGTTATGTATCTGTGCCTTGCTGATGTCATGAACCTCCTCAAACGTCTGGAACCCTATTTGAAGTGCTTGTTAGGGGTGTAGGGGGCAGAGACATTAAGCAGGTGTGGTTGACCCCACCCTGAGGTGTGTTGTTATTTGGGACTGTTGACACCCCATCAGGGATCTGGCTTTCCCTCTAGTCTGTGTGGTCCTGAACACTCACACACACACACACACACACACACACACACACGCACATACTGTATACACCCGCCCACCACACACACACACACACCCCCACACACACACACACACACACACACCCACAAACATACCCACACACACACTCACACACACACCCACCCACACGCTGCGCTGTGTGTGGTCAGTCTGTGTTCCTCCTGTGCTGTGTGTTGTCTGTGTTAAATCTGCGGCAGCAGAAGATCGATGTGGCCGTGTGGCGATGAGCTCCTGTGTGGCTGCGGCGTCTCGTTGACACTGTGGCGTATCCTCGCCGGGGGGGGGCACGGCGTAAAGCGCAGACGGGGAGTGTGGTGGCGTGATGCCCGAGATTAGTGTGTGTGTGTGTATGTGTGTGTGTGTGTGTGTGTGTGTGTGGCCGTGCCGTAAAGCGCAGACAGGAGAGCGTGGTGGCATGATGG
>CM059276.1:30554253-30556753 GCA_030347295.1 Setipinna tenuifilis
TTGTCTGTGTCTGCGGATGTGGTTGTGGTGGTGATGTAAGTAGGGCTTTGCATTCACCTCACGCTCAGCGGAGTCATTTTAGGTCACCCACACTGTGAGCCCCCCCCACCCCCCCTCACCATGGCGATGCTGTTGTGTCTGTGTTTATTACCTGTCAGTCCTGCCGTGTCTGTGCTGTAACAAGCACCAGGGCCACCAGGCTACCGCCCCCCCCCCCCAGACGAAGAGCAGGGTCACAGCCCACAGACTGGCAGCCGCCGGGGAGTAAGACACTCTAAACATACCCCCACATTTCAGCAGGTTAACACTAACACTCTATCTCTCCCTCTTTCTCTCTCTCTCTCTCTCTCTCTCTGTCTCTTTGTCCGTCTCTCTCTCTCTTTCTCTCTCCCTCTCTCTGTCTCTCTCTCTCTATCTCTGTCTCTTTGTCCGTCTCTCTCTCTCCTTCTCTCTCCCTCTTTCTGTCTCTCTCTATCTCTGTCTCTGTATTTCTCTATCTCTCTCTCTCACACACTCTTAGCTCTCTCTCTCTCTCTCTCTCTCTCACACACACACTCTTGCTCTCTGTCTTTCTCTTTCTCTCTCTCTGCCTCTCTCTCTCAAAGACACTCTGAACTCTCTCTCTCTCTCTCTCTCTCTCTCTCTCTCCTATCACATGGTAATTACTCCTCATGTGGGTTACCATATGTTGCTCAGAGAAACACGCTAAAGGTTGAAGTGCATGAAACTGAAATGAACAAATGAATGAGGGAAACAGAGAGCAGAAGAAAAGGTGGAAAAAGGGAGGGCAAAGGAGGGGGGGGGTGGCGAAAGTCTATCACCTCATTACAGAAGCCGGTGATGAGATTTCGGTGGTAATCGCGGATGAGTCACAATGAGAAGTCGTAAGTATTTAATGAACTGGATGAATCAGGAACATGGATCAGGAGACTAGAGAAAGCAGACAGAAAGGCAGAGAAAAACAGAAAGCAAGTAAAAGAGAAAGACAGACAGAGAGACAGACAGACAGAGAGGGGGAGAAGCATTCACACCTCTGTTCACTTGGCCTTTGTGTACTGTGCTGAAGGGCTAGAGGGGTGTGATGTCAAGGACCTCTGGATTGGCTACAAGCACCACATGCTACTGTTTTGTAGAGCAGTCATGGGGTGGACGTTGTGGTGTGGAGTGCTGGATTGAGGGTGACTGGTGCGGTGAGTGGGGCAGGGGAAAGGGGGTGGGGTGGTGGAGTGATGGGGGTGAGTAGGGCGGGGAAAGGGGTCTGTTGGGTGGGGTGGAAGTGAGGGGGGGAGAAGGGGGGGTGGTTTTGGGGGAAGCACCTCGGCAGTGAGTGGCACTAATGGCACCTTGTGTCAGGCACACAGCTCCAGCCCCGTCATTAGAGCAACACTGCTCCTCTCTGCTCCCTTCCTCTTTTCTCCTTCTCTCCTCTCTTCTGCTCTCCTTTGCTCTCTTCTCTTCTCCTCTCCTGTGGTCTTCTCTCCTCTCCTCTCATCTGTTCTCCTCTCCTCTCTTCTCTTTGCATGAAGAACATTCCAAATTCACAGCAATAGACAAACAAAGAAGAGCAGAATGTGAGAAGGTGTTGAGAAGGAGGGATTGTGGAGAGTAGGACTAGGCTTGATGATGAGAGTAGGGCTAGTAATGACTAGAGTAAGGCTAGGTGTCATTAGAGTAGGGCTTGGCGTGATGAGGACTGTAGGGCTAGTAATGACTAGAGTAAGGCTAGGTGTCATTAGAGTAGGGCTTGGCGTGATGAGGACAGTAGGGCTAGGCGTAAGGACGATGGTGGGCTTGAGCAGACTGTGAATTACCCTTTCATCATTGGGGTGTACTACCTTTTATGTGCTATATTACATGAATATGTTGGTACCCCCCAACCCAGCTATTTGTGTCTCTTTGGGGGTACTAGGCGTTGATGGTGGCGTACTGTACTCCCCCCGCCCCAGTACCTCCTGTAATCCAGACTATGGGCTTGAGCATGTTTGAGGGCCAGTGGGCCATGCTGAGGAGGTTATAGTGGAAGACGAGACTCAACTCTGCCCACATGCTGCTAGCAGACCTCACTGCTGTCATGTGTCTCTTTTCCATGTGCCGCTGCTGACTAATATTTGATTTAGAAGATAAAACTCCCCCCCCCTGCACACACACACACACACACACCGCAGACTTTGTGCACAGCACCATGGTGTCAACACAACACAGGTGACGTGCTGCCTCATGTCTTTCGGTTTTCAGCTCAAGGCCAGTGCTGTCTCACACTCATTACCATTAGTCACTGACGTGAAATGATGGCCTTGGTGATTATGCTTTCAGACCCACGATGGAAGAGAGACATGTTTTCTCTGGTTGCCTTCCCACGTCTGTGTGCATCTATTGGGCCTCTACAGCACAGTATTTTCACAATGTCTTCCCACAAGAGTTCTCCCTCTTTTTCAAACTTGCCACAGTCATTCACTAATCAGATACACTGTTGAATGGTTTAGCTTCTCAAGGTCATTGT
>CM059276.1:30561753-30591753 GCA_030347295.1 Setipinna tenuifilis
CATCTGGTGGTGTGGAGATTAGAGGGACAAATGAACACAGTCGCACACTTGGACTCAGTGCCCGTGACTCATAGGTGAACAGCAGGCTGATGCCAGCCAAGACTGGAGCTGGATCTGCAGTCACCTCCCAGAGGCCTGTAATCAGCCGTTCGTTAGACCGCTCTCGCTCTCTCGCTCTCTCTCTCTCTCTCTCTCTGTCTCTCTCTCTCCCTCTTGCTCTCTCTCCCTCTCCCTCTCTCTCTCTCTGTCTCACTCTCTCTCTCTGTCTGTCTGTGTCTCTCGCTCTCTCGCTCTCTGGGGTGCCTCGTGATTCTAAGGCTGCTATGTCAAGCTGACACAGCTTTGACTTGTTACATTCAGAATCCAAAAATGGCACAACCTTGCTGCCTCCGATTCTCATTAAGAATGCTGTGAATCTTGTTCGGTGTTTGTTAGGCAAGCTTGCTGTCTCACTAAGTAATGGTAAAACAGTCTTTGCTTTCTCACTGAGTGATAGTTAAACAGTCTTTGCTTGCCATCATGGCAGTGATGTTGCAACAAGGACATACAAGGAAACTGGATCAACCCCCCTAAGGCTTGTGAAAGGCAGCATTTGGCTTTTTTATATATTTATATATATATATATATATATATATATTTATTTTATTTTTTTTAAATTTACTGTTATTGGTTATCTCCTGTGTGTTTATTGACTCCTTAAAAGCTCCGGCCGTCATGTCTGGCTGTGGCAAGCTATCTGGTCCAGCAGTGGCATCAAAGGCACAGGTGCTGTCATGCGTCCTACAGGGCAGCAGCGGGCTGCGATCCCGCTGATACCAACCGAGCCGGATTGGATTGGACGCAGCCAGGACACGCAGTTTGCCAGATCAAATATTTGCTGGCACACAATGTCCATTCCACTCCACTGGTTCCCACTGATGGCCTGTGGCCCTGTGGCAAAGACACTGGGTGGAAGTGGAGGCTGTTATTAACTCAAATTGCTCACAGGCAGGAGGGAGAAAATACACCAGCACCAGCAGGCTAAACCGTTTTTAAGAGAAACATGCCGGACACTTGTACTAGACATTTGCACTCTGCTGAGCTGAGTGTGGGAGAATGAGCAGCTCATTTCGAGCGCTGATTGTCTCGGCTAGTGTGTGGAAGAAATGAGCCTGTAGGGTAGGTAAACATCTATTAGAGTAAGCTAGCCAGCAGTCAGTGACAAGACACGACAGTGTGGTGTTAGGTCAGCCTAATGTAAAAGGAGTGTACAGTAGTGCAAAGGGGAATTGGGGAATTAGGCTAGTGTGTAAAAGCAATGAAACAGCAGGGTAGCAGACATGTTGTCTTGACTACACTCTAAAAATAAAGGTGCATAAATGGTTCTTTAAGTCCTGGATGGTTCCATAGGGAGTAAAAATTCTGTGTTCAAATCATTACATTATGTGAAAGGTTCTTCACATTCGATATGGTTCTTCAGAGCCTCAGCTTATAACGTCATATTGGCATCAAACGGTTCTTTAACAAACTGTTGCCTTGACGGTTCTTTGAAGCACTGAAAAAGGTTCTTCTATGGCATTGCTCTAAAGAATCAGTACTGGCCCTGTACTTCACGTGCATAGGGTCTGGCTCTGGCTGTGGTTTCATTGACATGGTTGTCTGACCAATCAGCAAACAGAGGGAGCATTTTAAACTTCAGCAGAGTCTACACCTCCAGGAAGAAACTGTTCGCTGATTGGTCAGGCAAGATGCTGCCTGAGACAACCTTGTCAATGAAACCACAGCCAGACCCTCTACAGAATGAAGTACGAGAGGCTGGTTTACCAGGCTACCTCAGAGGTGCCCGTGCTGCTCGGATAAGTGCAGATGAGTCAAGCCATCAGGCTCCTCTGCTAGTTAACATTCCTTCCCCTCTGCCACATCAAGGTGCACAGCAGGGAATAATATTGTTACATTAGGAGCCTTCATAGTGGAGGTACATGTGAACTAAGGCTATACCTTCTGCTCCTTCATAGTGGAGGTACATGTGAACTAAGGCTATACCTTCTGCTCCTTCATAGTGGAGGTACATGTGAACTAAGGCTATACCTTCTGCTCCTTCATAGTGGAGGCACATGTGAACTGAGGCTATACCTTCTGCTCCTTCATAGTGGAGGCACATGTGAACTGAGGCTTTACCTTCTGCTCTTCCCTGCAATTACTTCAGGCTGTTAGACGCGAGGCGTCATGCCGTGGCTAAAGGAAGCGAGGGCGAGGGCGAGAGTGAGGGAGAGAGAGGGAGAGAGTGAGGGAGAGAGAGAGGGAGAGAGAGAGGGAGAGAGAGAGAGGGAGAGAGAGTGAGGAGCTTGTTCCTGCCTGCTCTGTAGTTTGCTATTTCAGACTCCTGCCGCACTACCTGTCCCAGCCCTGTAATCCCTCTCTCAGCCGCCTGGCACCTTTGACAGAGCCAATAATCACTTTCTCCCGCTTTCTCTCTCGCTCGCTCCCTCGCTCACTCCCTCGCTTTCTCTCACAGGCCCCCTCTCTCTCCAGCTCTTTCTCTCTCTTGCTCGCTCCCTCTCTCACTTTCTCTACCTCTTTCTCTCTCTCTCACCCCCTCTCTCTCTCACTTTCTCTCTCTTGCCTGCTCCATTTTTGCCTTCCTCTCTTTCACATGCTCTCTCTCACTCGCTTCCTCTCTCTTTCACATGCTCTCTCTCACTCACTCACTCTCTCTCTCTCCCTGTTTCTCACTCACTTGCTCTCTCTCTCTCTCTCACTCCTTCTCTCTCACTCACTTGCTCTCCCTCTCTCTCTGTCTCTTTCTCACTGTCTTACCCCTGTTATCCCTCTCTCCTTCCTCTGTCTTTTTCTGTCTCCCTCTCTCCCTGGCTGCTTGCTCCTTTGAGACTGCGTTTGGAGCCAGCCGTCAATATTGCCCCATAGCACATACCCCATAGCACATACCCCATAGCACATACCCCATAGCACATGCCCCATAGCACATACCCCATAGCACATGCCCCATAGCACATGCCCCATAGCACATACCCCATAGCACATGCCCCATAGCACATGCCCCATAGCACATGCCCCATATCCCAATGGCACATACCCCATAGCACATACCCCATAGCACATGCCCCATAGCCCCATAGCACATGCCCCATAGCGGCTCCAGCTTTATTAAGCCTAAAGAAGTGCCTGAGTCCTCCGTGGACCACCTCCCCCCCCACACACACGCACACGCACATGCACATGCACACACACACACACACACACACACACACACTCACTCACCCCCCCCACCCTCCCCACCCGTCCTGCACAATTGATGACCTGACCCGACGCATACAGTACCTGTAATGATTTTTCATTCTGCCCTCTGAGACATATTTACTTCCCCCTGTTGGAGACAAGCCCACAGTCCCCCAAGCCCAGAGCTTGATATATTCCATGATTGTTTATCGCTTAGTAAATAATTAAAGTGAGTGTGTCGGTCCTGGTGTGTCTGTGCGACTGCTGTTGTGTGGTGGGCTCGGGTCAGATGTTAATTTGCTACGTTTGGGTTAGAATGCCCGAGGTGACCAATCGTGTTGCAGTGTTTAAGCCCAGAAATGAGGGCAGCGGGGCAGCAAAACAAATGTGTGGTGTGCGGCAGGCAGCCCCTGCTGTCTCAGGAGACCCCGTAGATGTGTCCTCTGGGCCCCCCGACCTCCATCTCAGCTCAGTAATGGCTACCTGAACACCACCAAAGGAAGGATAACCTAGTTTTTCTCTATTGTCTCTATTTCTCTTTATTTTTTCTCTATTTCTTTCTTTTTTTGTTTCCTTCTTTGTTGCTTTCTTTTCAGCTTCTTTCACCTAACTAGCTTTGTTTTTTATTTCTTTTTTTTCGTTCTGCCTTCTTGCACAACTCTAACCCCTGCCTACAAACCTAGAAAGTCATATTTGTGTATGCTGCTGTGTCTTTGCTGGAGATATTGTTTCTCATCAGTTCTTCCCCAGTGGTTTTCCAGAGAGAGGGGTTTTGTGTGCAGACTGGAGTTGCTCTCCCTGTGTGTGTGTGTGTGTGTGTGTGTGTGTGTGTGTATGTGTGTATGTGCGTGTGTGTTTTCTAGAGGGGTTTTGTGTGCAGACTGGAGTTGCTCTCCTCACAGATGCGTACTTCATATATTATAGCTCACCGTATTGTGCGTCACCCGTGAATACCCCCCCCCCCCACACACACACACACATACACACATACGCATGCACACACACACACACACACACACACACCTCTGTTGTTTGCGCATAGCCGGCGTTCCTAGCACCTGTGTTCTCGCTGAATCTCGCTGAATGTGTTATAAGTGTGTGTGTTATAAGCTGAGGGCGCTGGTTCACACCGTGAGGAGCTAATGGTGTCATTCACGCATGCTCGTCATCACTCGGCTCCGGCTCAGGCAGCCATGCTGCTCAGCACTGTGTGTTTGTGCTGGTGACTGCATGCGTGAGTGGGGGGGTGTGTGTGTTTGTGCAGGTAACTGCATGCGTGAGTGGGGGGGTGTGTGTGTTTGTGCAGGTGACTGCATGCGTGAGTAGGGGGTGTTTGTGCTGTTGACTACATGCGTGAGGTGGGGGGTGGGGGCTGTTGACTGCATGCGTGAGTAGGGGGGTGGGGGCTGTTGGTGGCATGCATGAGTGGGGGTATGGGGGCTGTTTCCAGTGCTCTATTGTTGGTGCCCTTGTGATGGCAGGCTCAAGGTTGTTTGGGTGGACCTGTAGCAGCCCGCACCTGTGGAGCACACAGCTACACGTACAGTACGAGCATGTGGGCATGCTAAATGTACAGCATGTGTTGCCTATAGGGAGCTTTATATACAGCGTCTTTCATTCACATGAGATAAACTAAGCTTTTTCTGATGATTTAACGGTGCCATCCTGTAACTCTGTCTCTAATGCAGCAGGCCAGACCAGGTTACATCAGTGCAGTGCAGTGTTAATTATGACATTTGCTGAAAGGATTAAACCTGGTGTCCCCAGTCTGAAAAATAAGTAAATAAATAGTTGCTCATACAAAATGTTTGTCTGTCACTGGTTATCGGAGGAGCTGCAGCCCGTCCTTCTCCCATATGAAATGTCACACTTGAGACCCCACAGAGCTCGCTAGTGTCCGCAGCTGGAGGGATCATAGTGGGGGGGGTTAATAGGGGGGTTGATAGGGGGTTGGGAGGGCTGGACAGGGGGGTGGGGAGATGGGCTTGCGAGGGTGGTGTTGCAACAGAGTGGACCGGTTGCTCTCGGGGGGTTGGATGGGCTGAGGGTGGTGTGAGGGGGTTAAGGGGGTGGGGTTGCTGCAGAGTGGATCAGTTGCTCTTGGCCCTGCAGGAGGGGGTGGGGGGAAGGGCTGGAGCGGGGGGGGGGGTTAAGTGGTGGGGTGCTTTAGAGTGGATCGGTTGCTCTGGGCCCAGCAGGAGGGGGGTGGGGTGTGTGTGAAAGGGCTGGAGCAGGGTGTGGGTAGGGGAGGGGTGGGGTAGTGAGGGGGTTAAGGCGGGTGGGGGGTTAAGGGCGATCGGTTGCTTTGGCGCTGCGGGGGCTTCAGTGATTGGGCCGATAGAGGCGAGGATAAGCCCAGCGGCCCTTTCATGTCAGTGGGGGGGGGGCGCTTACGCAATCACGAGCAGGCTCAGGGGTCATCAGGAGAGCGGGCGTCATTCATCGTGACAGCACTGTCAATCACGTCACAGCTCATGACGGCCAGGGATGGGGAGTCCTCCAGAACAGATTTTCCCTTTAAATCAGACTTCAGTAATATACCTGTGAAAAGATACAGATATGATCCTAGTCTACTATAACCCAGGAATGGTTGACACACTCTGGAAAAGACAATCAAGACTTTATACATGTTTATTGTGGACCAAATCAGAAAAGGGGTTATAAAATGGAGAATTGCTACATATATACATACATACATACATACATACATACATACATACAATGTATAAACTGTTGTAGCCCTTGAATAGTTTCACTACTGTAAGTAAACACCAGTGCTTCTCATCTAAAAATGTAGATACATTATTATAAAACACAGTCACAGGTGCAGGAAATATTCAACAGACTGCTTGGAACAGGTGCTACACACAGAGAGTGACTTCAGGATGTGGGAGTTTAAAAAACAACAACAGGTGCTTGTGTTTATCAGAAAGATCTGTCTTTGTTAATAGGAACACCAGGTGTATAACATAGTATTATGATCTGCAACTGTAAATAAAACTTAACTTAACTTTAATTATCTTTGCCGTGAACATGCATTACAGTACAATGCTCGAACAAATAACAAGCTCTTAAATAAGCTCAGTAAGGAAACAATGCGCTTAGTGAGGAAACTGCTGCACTCCTGTGACTGGTTGTGTGTGCCTGGTTGTGTGTCACGGTGTGACTCAGTCGTGCTGTCATCGCCCCCAGCTCTGTGTGTGTACACACATGTCACCTGCAGCTGCACACCTGTCTCCGCAGCACACACACACACACACACACACACACACACACACACACACACAGCTCTCCTGCGCTTCACACATTTTCACTTGGAAATGTTCTATTGTCGTCTATTCTATTGTTCCATTGTTATTCTATTCTACCTCCTCATAACGTCTAACTCAGGCCTATTGTTTAAAACGTTCCTGCGTTTTTGTAAAAAAAATGTTTTTCCAAAACTAGCCTTACATTTTAGACATCTTTAATTAATTTCTTTAATTAATTAATTTGAAGTGTTGTCCAGAGAAATTAACATATGTTCAAAACTCCCGAATGTCAATCTAAAAGCATCAGTGGTACTCTGTATCATTTTTTTTTTAAATATGAATTTTATAATTCTTGGCACACCCTGTACAAATACTGTAAGCCATATGATATATTAATGAGAAGACATACCGCTTTGTTATTTATAGACATAAATCATATGACCTTATGCTAGAGAGAAATACTACCAGCCAGTATCTCTGTCAACATATTAATAAATATTAAAAGAATAACAATAATAAACTAATCAATAAAATCATCAAGAGAAAACAGCCTGTTAATGATTGAACACTTGACAGAATTGCGAGAGCACTTGACTTTAGCACCTATTCCAGATGAATTCTGTCTGGTGTGACAAAGGTGGCGATCCTGTATGAGATGTGTTATTATTGATCTGACACACTGGAGATCTGTGGGATTATGGAGGGCGACGGTTACTCGAGAGGCCCATTTTAAAGCGTGTCAGGGAGCGCTTTAGGGCAAACAGGGTGCATTCTCTCGGCTAATGTCAAGCTGTCATCACAAACACATCATCTGGTCATGTCAGTGTGGGTTAATGTCAAGTTGACATCATGGTAGCGCCCAACACACTCTTACCTTGACATTACAAACAATCGAATGATCCTTTATGATAACATTCATGGACATTAATGAAGGGTCATTAATGTTAATGACATGTGTCATGACATGCTTATGACAGTCTCGTGTTACCCACTCTCAAATAAAGTGTTTATAGCAATAAATGATACAGGGGTGAAGTATAAGCTCTTCTATTATTATCTATAAATAATAATAATAATCATCATCGTCGTCGTCGTCATCATCATCATCATCATTGGCGGCAGCCGCAGCAGCATAATAATAATAGTTATACTACTACTACTGCTACTACTACTAATAATAACAATAATAATAATTGTCATTATCATAATCATTATAATAATCATAATTTTGTTATTATTAATAGATGATGGTATTGATCTTTGCTCATTCCATGTGGTGTTGAGTTTGCTCACTGTAGTTGGCCTTGGCAGATCTTAAGAGTATTGCTAGTGGCTTTGATGAGTCTCTGAGGGTAGAGGAGGCTCTCCTGCTTGCTGTCTTTCCAACCTGGAGAACTGTGAAGTGATACACAAAGCAACAGATGCCTTTTTGCCACATTTCCCACCACCAGATTAACATTTAATGCTCTGTGTGTTTTGTGTGTGTGTGTGTGTTTGTGTTTGTTTGTATGTGTGTGCGTGTTTGTGTATGTATGTGCTTGTTTGTGTGGGTGTGTGTGTGCGTGCGTGTGTGTGTGTGTGCGTGTGTGCGTGTGTGTGTGTGTGCGTGTGTGTGCGTGTGTGTGTGTGTGTGTGTGTGTGTATGTGTGTGTGTGTTCGTGTGTGTGTGCGTGTGTGTGTGTGTGTGCTGTATAATAATTGCCACTGACAGAGCAGTCATCAGGAATAAGTGCGTGAGCGGCGTATCGTGACTGTTTGCCTCACACTGGAATGGCTGCCAGAGTACTGCTCACTGCCAGAGACAGACTGACAGAGAGGGGAGGGAGAGGGAGAGAGGAAGGGAGAGAGGGAGAAAGAGAGAGAGAGAGAGGAAGAGAGAGAGTGAGAGGGAAAGACAGGGAGAGAGGGAGACAGAAATAGAGGGAGAGAGAGAGACAGGGAAGGAGAGAGAGGGGGAGAGAGAGAGAATGGGAGAGGGGGCAGAGATAGAGGGAGAAAGAGAGAGAGATGATATTTGGCATTTTACTTGCAAACACATGAATGTGTGAGGCAGGTGTTATACCAGCGCTGAAGGAATAAAACTTGAAGATTTAATGTATGCGTCATGTCTCCACATCTATTTATAATGGTGCCCATATTTTTAAAAGTGTTATTTGTGAAGGCTGAGAGGCCTATTTCCATCACTACAAGCCAGAGCTGAATAACTATGATTAGTGTGGCCAGTTGTTTAAGGCAAGATGGCCGCAAACAATACACCTTTGACGCAACATACAGTAAGGGGAGTAACAGCCAACACTGCATGCAGGCCATTCACATGGACATGTAGCCATTTAACACACGTTAGGGAGGCGTACGCCAGCACTCCTCCATATTATATTCCCTTTCACTCTCTTTACTCTCTCCCTCTATCTCTCTCTTTACTCTCTCTCTCTTTGCCTGTGTCCCTGTCTCTCTCTCTCTCTCTCCCCCTCTCTATCTCTCTCTCTCTCTCTCCCTCTCCCTCTCTATCTCTCTCTCTCTCTCCCTCTCCCTCTCTATCTCTCTCTCTCTCCCTCTCCCTCTCTATCTCTCTCTCCCTCTCTTTCTCTCTTTCTCTCTCTCTCTCTCCCCCTCTCTCTTGCTTTCTCTCGTCTTTGTTTGCCTGTCACTCAGCTGTGGGCCGCAGCATTTGTGACAATTAGCTAAGTGTTTGCTCTTCAGCGCGGATGAATAATTGATTCAGGGACGTCTGAATGATTCATATGCCATCTGCCGCCAAACAGCGCTCGCGGAGAGAGAGGAGAGAGAGAGAGAGAGAGAGAGAGATAGGACCGAGAGAGGAGAGAGAGAGAGAGAGGAGAGAGAGAGAGAGAGAGGAGCGCCCTCATCAAAGGCCACTGCCGGCTCAATAGGTGAGAAGACGCCCGCTAATTAACCCGGCTAATCAGGCACGAACACACGCCGCGGAAAACACACGCCGCGGAAAACACGGTCCAGCACAATGCCCAGCTCGCTTTCTTCCCCCGGACTGCCCTAGCACGCGTTTGCGGAGGCTCATTGTGTGTGTGCCGTACGTGGAAAGAGTATTGTGTGTTTAACTCATGCAGTCACAGGCTTTAGTAAACATAGCGTGTGTGCTCATATGTCACCAACATGGACGCCGTAGAGCACTTTGTTTTTAGATCATACTCAAAGGGATCTAAGTTCCACCCTGTTGGCCTTGCCTGGTGGCCTTGGCATTTATGTTATAGTGCAGTTCTGAGCAGTGTGTCATCACATTTTAAAGCCTCGCCCAGTCATATAGCCTCCCCCAGTCCTGTAGGCGATGTCTGGCAGTGACGAGCGGGCCTGTCCATCATGTATATATTTAGCCAATCATATATATATATTTAGCCAGGCCCGTTCCATCTGCGTGGATCTATAACCCTATAACATACTGGCGTCACCCCCATACTGCTGTCACCCCCAAACTGCCGTCACCTCTCACAGGTACTGTGGGGAGCCATTGGCAGCACCTGTCAGGATCACTAGCTGTGATGTGTACAGGGTAAGCAGCCCAAGCACAGCTCTGCTGGGTTGTGTGTGTGTGTGTGTGTGTGTGTGTGTGTGTGTGTGTGTGTGTGTAGGAGGGTGGATAAAAACTTTTGTGCTCCTACTTTGTGCCTGAGCTTTCACTCACACACACCAACACAGACAAACACTCGTATATCACACACATTTGTGCACACACACACACACACAAACACACACACACACACACACACAAATGCACACTCACATATGCGCACCCACACACAGATGTGCACTCTATTACACAAACATACATACAGACCCTTTTTCTGTTTTCTACATTTTGTTTTCAGACTCACCAATCAATGTTGTTTTTGTTTTTCTCCTGTGCCGTGACCACTGGTGCAGAACTCTGCCATTCATTGTGTGCACAAAGTTCCCTTAGAAAGTCCCATTGGCAAAAAAATAAAAACCTGAATGACTGTCAGACCATTACGAACTTGTTCTCAGGTCTGATGAAATCAGGATCAAACTACTTCAGGCTTTGATTCTCAACAGCGCGAACAGTCAAAACTCAGCCAAGGTTGAAAGGTAAATAGTCAACACTGCCAAGGCATTAAGTTTTACCTTACTCATGCCATCCTCACAGTCTAAGTCAGTATTACAACAGGGGGAGTGTGAGGCTAATGTGTACAGGGGCAAAGATGGATAATTCTGCCAAGAAGAACGGAAGAAAATTCCAGAAGAAATGTGTGCCAACCTTTTAGGATCATTCCCAAGAAGGCTCGAGGCTGCATTTCCTGCCAAAGATGCATTAACCAAGTACCAACTGGAGAGTATGAATACTAAATACAACATTTTAGTTTTAGGCCTATTCTATTTTTTATAGAGTAACAAAACCCTTTAAAACATATAATGTATTTAATACCCTTTAGAGTCTGAAACATCACTGTGTATAGTCTTTGCTGTGTACATCCGTACAAGAAGTCTACCAGTCATACTGGGGATGCATTACGTATTTCCTGGGTCCTTCTTCCTCTGTTCCCCCAAAATGGCTCAAAGACTTGCGTCATGAAGTGTGTTTCATTCGTCTAATTGCTCCGAGGAGAGAGGAACAAGGGCCAATGAGCGAGGAAGCACAGGTTCATCATTTGCAGAAGCGGTTTTGTTTATACCTCCATGGGGTAGGTGTTTTGTGGTGATGTGTCCACATGACAGGTACACATGACATAATGTCGAACAGTTTAACATTTTGTGTGATCAAGGATGTCTTGTTTCTCATGCGTGATCGTTCCTGATTCCACCATCCTCAAATAGTATATCCTTGATTGTTTCCTTTACAGGGGGAGGGGATAGCAGAAACGAGGAAAGTATGGAGGAATTAATAAATGAGAAGCATGCTGTGTTGAGATGAAGTATTGTAGTCAATTAGAGTTCAGTGTCCAACCTCTCTCATTGTGCCTCACCACACACTGTGTGAGGTTCCCTCTTACACTGTCACAAACAGATGTCAGCAAACAGTAAGCAAAACAGAAAATTGTGTACATTAGCATATAGACAGAGAGAGAGAGAGAGAAAGAGAGGGAGACAGGGAGACAGAGAGAGAGGGAGAGAGAGAGAGAGGGAGACAGAGAGGGAGAGAGAGGGGGGGAGAAAGAGAGAGAGTGAGAGAGAGAGAGAGTAGGTTTCATCTCAGTTTAGATGTCAGAGTGAGACAGTGGGATTGATTCTGGTTGTCTCGCAGTTCGCCTCAGCAGACACCCCATTCTCACTGCTGCTGCTGCAGAGGGAGCCATTCCTGTTCCGATCTGCGTTCACCTGCTATTTTAATCCCTCTCTCAGGTCTTAATTAAAATGGCCGACACACGGTTGTCTTGACACCCCAGATGTGACTAATCTTTGTCGCAATATGGCTTCGGCGGCGGCGTTAGTCTGCGGCTATAATTGGATCATTGCTTTACTCAGAGCCTACAACCGCACAATCACGTTAGAACAGATAACAGTCTTACATTTGTGTATAAGCATATTGCCAGCATGGTGTTCAGAAAGTCTCTGACTCATAGGGAAAGGACATTGTGTTGACTGATTGTGTATTTAGTTGGAGTCACAGTTATCTGGAGCTTGGGAGAGCTGTAAATGATTTTTCTGTTGTTTTTGTGTGGTGATGTGTCCCAATGCGTCTTCTGTGGTCTCACAGTAAACAGTGGTTTTGACATGGCTTGCAGTGATAAGGAATATAAAGTGATTGGATAATTTGGCACACTTCTACCTACAGGATCTTCAGAATCGTCTCTTCTATTGGCTTGACAATCCCCACTGAAACATACAGACCTCTTGCTGTCCTTACAGCTTACATTGAGTCTGTCACACAGTCTTTTTTTCCCCATATGTTGCGTGTATTGAATGGCTTCAGAATTACATCTGCAGCCCAGTGAATGCCTTGGCAATGCAATTACAGCCTCTCCAGGTCTTAAGAGACTACACACAGTGCTTAAGAGACTACACACAGGTCTTAAGAGACTACACCCAGCCATTCCATGCTATGGTCCAGGGCATCTCAGTCCTCCCAAGGCTCACAGCATCACTGCTTACAATGAGTGGCCTTGGGGTCGTACTGAAAGGAAATGGAGAGACGTGCTTGTGTACAGAGGAGGGAAGAATGACAAGAAGTGAGCGAGCCTCTTCTTCTTGGCCTTTTGCTGCCCCTGGGGTTGGATGAGGGAGCCAGACACAGATAACGCAGATAAATCTCCTTTTTTATCCAGCCAGTCGTTCATCCACTCATGGCCCCATACATCCAGCGTCCTGTCTAGTCATCTGGCCATTATGCATCCATCCATCCATCCGTGCGCCCGCCCACATAATCGTCTGCAGATAACAGCCTGCCTGTTAATGCTGGACGCGAGTGGGGCTCAGAATGGTGACCTCTGCCATGTAGGTTTAGCTGGTACACAAGGCACTCGGTGTAAATCACAGCTAGATTACAGCCACGTTGTTTTAGTGTTAAAGTGTGCTACTCTGACAAGTGATCCATTTTATTCCAATACATTTTCTGTCAGGGTCAGTGAATTGTTTCTTTCCAGTCCTGTAAAGTGTACACTCAAGAAAACAAAACACTGTTCGGCAAACACAGCCTCTTGTAAAAGAGTGTCTAACATAGAGGTTCAGACCAAGCCATAAAGAAATTCGCCCAAGGGGTGTTTACTTTTATGTCATCGCCCTATTGAACTAGTAGTCAGCACTACTAATAATATACTACTACTACTACTACTACTACTACTACTACTACTACTACTGCTGCTGCTACTACTACTACTATTACTAATACTACCACTACAAGCCCTATTATTACTGCTTCTACTTCTACTACTACCACTCCTACCACTACTACTATTACCACTACTTTTAGTACTATTCTTACTATGGCTACTACTTTAAATACTACTACTACTGCTACTACTACTGCTACTACTACTACTACTACTACTACTACTACTACTACTAATACTACTACTGTTACTCCTCTTACTACTACTCCAACTACTACTACTACTCCTGCTGCTGCTGCTGCTGCTACTACTATCAGTTATACTACTTGTATTGTATGTACTCAGTGACTCAAGCACATTTCTAAATGAATTAGTCCCCTCCACTCATTTGTGAAGGTGGCAGATGAGAACACTCTGCTCTGGGGAGAGGCCCTGTGAGGCGTGGTGAGCACATTGTGTATCTCACAGAGCAGGAAGAGGGCTGCCGTGGAAAGATAGGCACAGCACACCCTGTTGTCATTGGCCTCTCAGGTGCAGAAGTGCATCTGAAATTAGCTTCCTTCTCCACTGCTTCCTGTAGGCAGGCATGTCTGGTAAAGGACAACATTAGCATTTTATAATGAGGCCCTCCACAGACCCATCATGGCCGGGTCCTTAGCGAGAGGCTCCTTCGTCTCTCCTTAAGACTGCCCTCCCGTCACCGACCCCCTCACCCCACCACCCCATCACCCCCCCATTCTCCCTCAACCAACCACCAATCTCATCACCCCCACTTCCTCTCCTTAAGACTGCCCTCCCGTCACCAACCCCCTCACATACCCCACCCCCCCAACCAACCACCAATCCCATCACCCCCACTTCTCCTCCCTCAACCAACCCCCTCCCCCTCCCCTGCGCCCCTGGTACCACTGCACCTGTCAGATACATTTTGTGCCTATGAGATGGGTACACTCTTAAGTATGTGTGATTGTGTGTGTACATGTGTCTATGTATGTGTGTGTTTGTGTTTGTCTGTCTGGGCGTGTGGCTGTTTATCAGAGACACATATAACTCCGATAATTAGGGGACCGAGCACCTCAGAGGTGGTTGTGGGTAACGTTGAGGGTCGGGGAGTCCTTATTAACCGCATGCCACATCTAACCCTGCCACAAGTCCCGGAGGCAGAAAACCCAGTTACTCTCCTCAGCTCACACGCTGCTCTCCCCGGGTTCAGTGGGTTTTCAGCGGGGTGGTTCACTCTGTAAACACATGGGGCAGAGGGGCAGAGGGGCAGAGGGACAGAGGGGAGGAGGGGCAGAGGGGCAGAGGGGCAGAGGGGCAGAGGGGAGGAGGGGAGGAGGGGCAGAGGGGCAGAGGGGCAGAGGGGAGGAGGGGAGGGTTCAGTGGCGGGGAGCGGCAGGTGTCCATCCGCACACATCCTGAGGCAGTGGGAGCTCAGCTCTCTTCATTAGCCCCTATTAGGAGTCAGCGCTGAGGAGAGAAGAGTGGAGAGAAACAGCAGAGAGGAGAAAGGGAGGAGAGAGGAGAAAGAGAGGAGGCAGGAGGCAGGAGAGAGGAGAGAGGAGAGAGGGGGAAAAGAGGACAAAGAGAGGAGGCAGGAGAGAGGAGAGTGGAGAGAAAGAGGAGAGAGGAGAAAGAGGAGGCAGGAGAGAGGAGAGAGAAAAAGAGGACTCTTCATTAGCCCCTATTAGGAGTCAGCGCTGAGGAGAGGTGCATGCTCATTGGCTGATGTGCAGGGCCACGCCCCTCTGGTGGGAGAGACTCTGGCCTGAGATGACCCCCTGTGCTGTGACAGACAGCCTCTCTTTCTCCACTCTCCTGCCTCCTCTCTCCTCTCTCCTGCCTCCTCTCCTTCTCCACTCTCCTGCCTCCTCTCTCCTCTCTCCTGCCTCCTCTCTTTCTCCTCTCCTCTCTCTTCTCTCTCCTTTCTTTCTCCTCTATCTTCTCTCCTGCCTCCTCTCTTTCTCCTCCCTCCTCTCTCCTCTCTTTCTCCTCTCTCCTCCCTCCTCTCTTTCTCCTCTCTTCTGCCTCCTCTCTTTCTCGTCTCTCCTCTTCCTCTCCACTCTTCTCTCGCTCCTTCTCTTCTCTTTCCTCCCTCCTTTCTCCTCTCCCCTCTCTCTCCCTCTTTTCTCACCCCTCTCTCCTCTCTTTCCTCTCTGTCCCTCTCTTCTCTCTCCTCTCTCCTCTCTCTCTCCCTCCTTTCGGCTCTGGCCTCTCTCCTGTCCTCCTTTCTCCTTTCTTTTTCCACATCTCTCCTCTCTCTTATTGCATCCCTCCTCATTTTACCCGTCTATCTCTCCTCTCCTTTCTCTCTCTCCTCTCATCTCTCTCCTCTGGCCTCGTTTCTCTCTCTGTAATCTCTCTCTCCTGTCTCTGTCCTGCCTCTCTCCTCCCTCACCTCTCTCCTCTCTCACCTGTCTCTCTCCTTTCTCCTCCTCTCTCCTCTTACCAGTCTCTCTCCTCTTGCCTCTTTTTTCTCTCTCTCTCTTCTCTCTCTCTCTCTCTCTCTCTCTGCTCTCTTGTCTCCTGTCTCTCTCCTCTCTCACCTCTCTCTCGCCTCTCTTCCCTTAATCACATTCAGAGCTGCTTTTCTGTGCACATCATTCTCTCCTCCGTCTTTCTCCCCTCCTCCCCTGATTTCTTCTTCCTTCCTTTTCCCTCTTTTATCTCTCTCTTGCTCCCTTTCTTCCTCCCACACAGCCCTGGCGAGGTCTTAGCTGTCCTCCATGATGTCTATGCTGCCTGCTCTATTTCATGGGCTATACCCAAACTCCCACTCGCTGTCATCCTCTCTCTCTTTCGCTCTCTCTCTTTCTCTTTCTCTTTCTATTTCTCATCATTCTCTCTTGCTTTCATTATCTCTTGCTCTCTCTCTCCCTCTCTTACTCTCTCTCCCTCTCTCTGTCACACAAACACACACACACACACACACACACACACACCGACAGTTTCTGTCCTTAACTCTTTCTTTCACACTTTCTCCCAGATTATCTTTGCCTGTCTGTTTTTTATGTTGTTCTCGTTCTTCTCTTGGTTCTTGTGCCAGCTGTTTCTTTTGTAGTCCTCCTCTGCCTCTCCCTCTCCCTCACTCTCCTCTAATCCTGCCTGGCCATCCTCACCCTCACACAGGGAATCAGAGGACACCATCTTAAACCTCTTTGTCTTACAGTCCTCTCCATTTCTCTCCTGGGACAGCTAACTCTCTGACCATTTTATTCAATTTTACTGAGCAGCTATGATTATTTCAGCAAGAACATGAATTGTATAAATAAAATAAATATAATTTTAATTCTGATTTGTAACAATCAGAAGGTAATCTGAGGGACTCCATTTTGATAGGGCATATTACATCATAAGTCTCATCATAAGTCTCAGTCTCTCTCTCAGTGAAGCTGCCTGCCGCCTGTCTCGTGTGGAGACTCACATGACTGACACACACCACCACAGTGGCACAGGGTCAGCTCAAGTTTGCACACAACCTTAGCCCACCTTACACCCCATTAAGACACTGTGTATATGTGTGTGAGTGTGTGTGTGTGTGTGAGAGAGAGAGAGTGTGTGTGTGTGAGTGTGTGTGTGTGAGTGTGTCTGTCAGCGTGTGTGTGTGTGTGTGTGTGAGTGTAAGCGCATGTGTGTGTGTGTGTGTGTGTGTAAGCGTGTGAAAGATGAGCGATGACTCACCGGTCGGTCAGCCCCATAAATAACTGCCCAGGAATACCTGCAGCCGTGGCGGCTATTCTCAGCGGGCAAGAGATTCATCACCCGCTCCCCCTATCATGAGTGCTAATGTAGCTGTCAGCGCCGGCCGCCCCTGGACATAATTACAGCCGCTGATATAAGGGGGCAGATTAATCAGCTGATTCGCCTCTAGAGCTGCACCACGCTGGGAACATTTGGCTAGTAAAGTATCCGTGAGAAAGCTGCTCTACTCCACACAAACTAGCCCGTCTGGCTAGCTAACTAACTAGCAGCTAACTAGCACACTAGCATCTGGCGTCAGATGTGCTCGTAGGGTGTCGTGTTGTGTTGATGCTCCGATTCATCTTGTGCAGCAGGTGGAATCGTGTGAGCGGAATGTGTGACCACGATTCTTTTCAGAATGAGGAAACGTGGGGAAAATGGCTTAAATGGGTTAACTGAGCGGAATTGAGTGTGGAAATGGCTGCGTTAACCTGTCACAAACACACACACACACACAGACAGACAGACACACACACATGTCTGGCTGTGTATCGTGCTGTGCTGTTCCACCAACCCATCAGCCAACAGAACCAGTGTGTGTGTGGGCAGAGAGCAGGCAGCAGGGAGCAGGGAGGGTGTTGTGTGTGTGTGTGTGTGTGTGTGTGTAAGTGTGTGGCTACAGGTGTAATCCTCTGGGTGTGTATAGGCTCGTGGATGCCCCCTGCTGGTCGGTCTAATGATACGGCTAGCTGGCCCTGAAAGGATCATTTGCAGGGTTCAAGGTTTTCATTGGCCATTTGTGCATAAGCTAACAGTCTTGACACACTCAGAGTCTTGGAATGCATCCTGTTATCACTATTCCAGTGGCTTTACCTGTGTTGGCAACATACTCTGGATAAAGCTGTGAAAATTGATGAGACCTTGAGGCCTTGGCTAGCTCACCAGGGGAATTTGAGCAGCATGTGTATTTATGTCAACTTATTGGTATGACCTATATGCTAAAGGTTCTAAAAAAGTCTAAAACATAATCTATTCTATTTTACAGCACTCAGAATTCATTTGACCTCATATTAACCTGTGTGTGTGTGTGTGTGTGTGTGTGTGTGTGTGTGTGTGTGTGTGTGTGTGTGTGTGTGTGTGTGTGTGTGTATGTGTGTGTGTGTGTCTGTAGGATCCTGGCTACAGCAGGGGCACACATGAACATCCCAGTGGATCTGCGAACGCTGAGGGCAGTAAGGGTCCTCCGGCCTCTTAAACTGGTCTCTGGAATCCCCAGTAAGTTATCTCTCTGTCTGTCTGTCTGTCTGTCATCTGTCTGTCTGTCTCTGGAATCCCCAGTAAGTATCTGTCTGTCCGTCTCTCTGTCTGTCTCTCTGTCTGTCTGTCTGTCTCTCTGTCTGTCTATCATCTGTCTGTCTGTTATCTGTCTGTCTGTCTCTCTGTCTGTCTGTCTGTCTGTCTGCCTGTCTGTCTGTCTGTCTGTCATCTGTCTGTCTGTCTGTCTGTCGTCTGTCTGTCTCAGTCTGTCTCTGGAATTCCTAGTAAGTTATCTCTGTCTGTCTGTCTGGCTGTCTGTCTGTTGTCTGTCTGTCTGTCTCTCTATCTGTCTGTCATCTGTCTGTCTCTGTCGTCTATCTCTCTGTCTGTCTGTCTGCCTGTATGTCTGTATTTCCATCTGTTTGGCTATGGCCCCTTGTGTGTGTGTTTGTCTGTCCATCAGTCTCCGCCTTACATGTTGTATTCTCTGTGTGAATGTAGGTCATCCCACCTCTTCCTGTGACTCCATCCATGTTATATTCCTCATCTACTCCTATTGATCTCCTTTACTCCATCCATATTCCCTATCTACTCCTATTGATCTCTCATATTCCTTATCTACTCCTATTGATCTCTCTGCCCATCTGGTCATGTGATATTATGCAGCCACGTACATCATGACAAATACATGTATAGCAGAAGGAAACATGCATAGAGTAGTGCAGAATACACAAGCAGTGAGGAGATTTCACTTGCTTAGGAAATGCTATGCAAATATATGCACATAACAGAGTACACAGTAAGAATATTAAAGGAATCCATCTTCCTTTCCTAAATGTAAATGAACAAAATATTTATGAAATATTTGTGTTTACCCAGCTCCAGTGCTGTGCATTCAGCATTGCTCATCTCACCAATCTGTCTTGCTCAGAGCTGCCAAGTGCTGGTGGCGTTTAGCGTTTAACAGTTATTTACACTTATTTACATTGCAGCTCACTGACACGGCCTGGAGTCTCATCAGTGCGATTGTGTCTTGTGTTTTGTGGAACGACACATGAAATTGGTTGATGAAATCTCTCAGCCGCTGTCTGTGCTTTGGATGTTGAGTAATTCCCAAGTGTGTCTGTGTAATTGCGCTAGAGTGCATTTGAGGAGAACATCACACTCTCTGGTGAAGGATTGCTCTTTGGGGTAATCTTGTGTCTATGACTCCACAGTAGTAATAATAGTTATTATTGTGCATATTAAAAATGTAAAGAAAAATGTCAATCAGTCTTTCACACAGATATTGTCAGACAATGTCTCTGTGTTTAGTCTAAATCTTTGATAATTGTGTGTGTGGATAAATTTATGTGTGTGTGTGTGTGTGTGTACGTGCATTCGTGCATGCATGTGTGTTTACATGTGTGTGTGTGTGTGTGTGTCTATGTGTGTGCGCTTGTGTGTGTGTGTGTGTGTGTTTGTGTGTGTGTGTATGTGTGTATGTGCATTCGTGTGTGTGTGTGTGTGTGTGCATATGTGCTTGTACGTGTGTGTGTACGTGTACGTGTGTGTGTGTGTGTGTGTGCTTATACGTCTGTGTGTGTGTGTGTGTGTGTGTGTGTGTGTGTGTGTGTGTGTGTGTGTATCAGGCCTGCAGATCGTGCTGAAGTCCATCATGAAGGCGATGGTGCCGCTGCTGCAGATCGGACTGCTGCTGTTCTTCGCCATCCTCATGTTCGCCATCATCGGCCTCGAGTTCTACAGCGGACGCCTGCACAGCACCTGCGTGCAGCGACACGACATCAGAGGTGACACTTACACGCACAGGAAGAGTAGGCTTTGTAGGCCAAAGTAGGTAAACTTAGTTTTGTACCGAGGGTCTGGCTGTGCTGTATTGAGAAAACGTTTTTCTCGCTGGAGGGGTGGACTCTGCTGAAATTTGAAAAGATTGGCTCTGACTTTACCCAAACATTATTGTGAAGGAAGTTACGAAGCTTTCCGTAAACTAATGGACTAACTATTAACGCTCACCAATGCTCGCTCTGTGCACTGATTTGGCTAGGAAGGATTCTGCCTACAGCCAGCCCATTGCAATAAGACCGGTGCCAGACTCTCTGTACAAAACGAAGTGAAGTATGAGGCAATGGTTTACCAGGCTACAGGAAGAGGACAGTTTATTCTTATTTCATTACACCTGAATCCCTTCACACATGTTCAAGTCTGTCGAACTTGATCCAATTGGATTCGGAATAACTGAAATATAAGTCGATGTGAATTCGATCAACCTTTGTTGCATTTTATAGTCTGACTAGAGCAGAGAAGTGATCATTTGATCATTTTTTATTTGTACACAGAAAGAGATGTGAAATCATTGGTAGGACTCTTTTCAGAACCTAGCCCAATCAGCTGACTACACAACTTGGCACATATGACATGTACAGCATCCACAAAAATATTCTTACAACATGCTGTAGCCAATCAACACAAAGGAATATAAACACATCAATGTCATACGTTGTTATATAAAAGTTCAAGTTGTGCTTTTTTTAAGTGCTTTTGATTATTGTTTGTTGTTTTGTTCTAAATTAAGGTAAAAGCCAGTATGGTATTTTGATCCTCAGATGTGCCCCCCTTAATCACAGCAATATGGAGATCAATACTCAGTGCCCAGTCTCAAACACTCAGCTGCAATTTCAGCCATAAGACCTTTGAAGTTGACAAAGCCTTTCATAACAGCCTCTATTACCTGCCTGCCTCCCCTAACACCCCCACCCCAACACACACACACACACCCCCACCCCAACACACACACACACACTCCCACCCCCCCCATTCCTGTCCTCCGACGTCTGGAGTCTGGCCTGAAGCCTCAAGCCATCAATTATGTTTCTCTCCCCACCGCCCCTACCCCCCCACCCCCCCACCTGCCTGTCTCCCCTAACACCCCCCTACCCCCACCGCCACCCTCTCACTCCTGTCCTCCGACGTCTGGCCTCCAGCCTCTAGCCGCCAATTATGTTTCTCTCAGTACCCCCCCACCCCCCCCACCCCCCACTGCACATTTACCACTAGGCCACACAATCCCCCATTGATTGCTGTTGTTCTCAGCCGTGCCGCAGGAGGAGCCGCCGTGGTCAGGCACACAATAGCCGCGTGTCACACAATGCGACCGCAAGCCCCGCCGCTGTGTGTGCACAAATACACCTGTTGTTAGCTTAAACAAAGCTAGCCGGGCAGACAGCATCGGCACATGAATGGCACACTCCCCCACCGCGCCGCTGTGGTAATTACTGTACGATGAAAGTTGCCTCGGGCACAATGGCTGGGAGGGCAGTCTAGGGCAGGGAGGGAGACTGGGTGCGACAGGGTGATGTGAGGTAAACCTGGGAGACTCGTATGGAGTCAACACTCCTCCTGTGGGACAGGGTGATGTGAGGTAAACCTGGGAGACTTATGGAGTGGGACAGGGTGATGTGAGGTAAACCTGGGAGACTCCTATGGAGTCAACACTCCCCCTGTGGGGCTCAGCCTACGTTCAGACCGCAGCCCGAAGTGACCCAAATCCAATGTTGGAGAGGTGTACTGAGGTTGGGATTGGGATTAAAAGCGTTCATTGTACAGAACTATTTTTTGGTTTTCTGTATTTCTGTCCAATGATTGAGAGTTTTTTCGCTCCTATGCGACCTGTATCTGATCTTTTAATGACAGTCTGAACGACACAGATCCGAGTTTTCCAAATGCGACCCAGGCCACTTGGATATGTGGTCCTAAAACCGGCACATATACGATCTTTTGACATGTGACTTCAGTATTAAGCCCTGCAGTCTGTGTCTGCAGTGTGTGCCCTTGGAGGACGCAGGTAGCGCTACGATAGAGCAGTGTCCTCGTGTCACACAGCGAAAGGGAGCCATGACAGATGGGCTAAAGTCAAAGGTCGAAGGTCACCCTACCAAAATAAGGCCATATGGTGACTATGGCCTTGTGGTGGAAGCAGCTCCCCAACGGGAGTTCAGAGTCTTGACTTTTTTTGGACTTTTTGAATTTTTTAGACCTTGGAACTTGGAAAGACATCTGGTACGTTTTTGGCACTGGCAGGCCATCTGCTTTCCTGTAGCAAAGTCCTGAATGTTTCTACGTCAAGAGATGAAATCTAAATGAGGGGTTCATTTTAAAATCTATCAGAAATGTTTCTCAACAGACTCCAAGTCCTTTTTATTTCACTGATCATAGTTACAGTGGTGGGAGTTTGGGATTGATAAAAGCGTTCATTGTACAGAACTTTTTCGGTCTTTTGTATTTCTGTCCAGTAATTGAGAATTGTGTTTGTGAGTGAGCAGTGTTGCTTTTCTGCCCCTGCCAGACAATGACACCCTGCGCCTTACCCTGATTTTGCCCCTCTCCTGCCCCTTACAGCCCCTTCCTGCTCCCTGCCCGACAATGAGACCCTACCCTTGATTCAGACAATGAAAATCTGCCCCTAACCCTGATTCTGCGGCTTTCTTGCCCCTGCCAGCCAATGAAAATCTGCCCCTAACCCTGAATCTGCCCCTTTCCTGCCCCTGCCAGACAATGAGACCCTGAGTGCGTCGGAGGTGGAGTTCCCCTGCGGGTTCCGCCGCTGCCCCCCCGGCTACTCCTGCAACAACACCGCCTGGATCGGCCCCAACGACGGCATTACCCAGTTCGACAACATCCTCTTCGCCATCCTCACCGTGTTCCAGTGCATCACCATGGAGGGCTGGACCGCCGTACTTTACAACGTGAGTGACGCCCCGCAGCTAGGCTCCGCTGGCACCTTGCCAGGTGTTTCTGTAAACCTGCTGACCTGTTGGGTTAAGGAGGAGCAGGTGTATCAATGAATCTCACTTTGACATTACATTGCATTAGACTTGGCAGATGCTTTTATTCAAAGCGACTTACAAAAAAGAGGACATAATAAGCTAACAGAGGTGTAGAGAAACACAGTAAACATACTACACACACACACACAAGGAGATACATGTGCCTTAAGTAAGTTTCTCACAACAGGTACACTTCAGACACACACACTCCCTACACACGCAGACTTACACAAGCACAAGGCACCTAGGACTTTGACCTCAGCTAAATTGACCCGTATGTACTGTAATTTCACCGTGTGGAAGGATTAATGAGAGCCTTAAATCAGTGGAAGACATGAAGCCGTCAAGTCCATTAATTTGGTCTCGGAGGTGTCGTGCTTTGTGGGCATTCAGATGTCAAGTTGAAGCCATTATTGAACTCCCAGGTGAGTAGCACATCTCTCAGATCAGCTGTCAATAACCGAGTCATTTCCATCTCCTCAGGCAGATAATGTGCCCAGGAGGACTGTGCAGGGGAATGAGTGAATCATATAGCGTGACAGCACCAGTTAGTGTGCTGGTGAATTGGAAAATCGACATGCTTACTCCATTTATCCAAACGTATGGTTTTTGAGACTGATATTTGTCTGATTGAACTTGTAAGAGTCAATTTATGAACAGAATTTACAAAGTTGATTTTCCTCATCAGGTTGGGTGTGGGAGTCGACTACACTAGATGATCTAGAGTAGACTAGATTAGATTACATTACATTAGATTCAACTTTATTGTCATTATACATGTATAAATGCAGCGTAATGAAATGGGGTTTACCATCTAATCAGAAGTGCAAGGAGCAGCAAGTGCGACATATACAGTATTTACAGCACAGTACACTAGACTGTACAGTATAATACAGTCTAGTTTGTAGTAAATTATGTAGAGATAAATGCAGTATGAACAGGTGGGGGTAATTAGGCATTAATATATATGAGGGATATATCTTTCTTCTAAGACCTATTATACTGCTGTGTTTCTGATAGGCCAATTACACTGCTGTGTTTCTGATAGGTCAATTACACTGCTGTGTTTCTGATTGGCCTATTATACTGCTGTGTTTCTGATTGGCCTATTATACTGGCGTGTTTCTGATTGGCCTATTATACTGCTGTGTTTCTGATTGGCCTATTATACTGCTGTGTTTCTGATAGGCCAATTATACTGCTGTGTTTCTGATAGGCCAATTATACTCCAGATGTATCAGCACAGTCGAGCAGCTCAGTCCCTCCCTATGGCTAATTAGCCCCTGCACACACACACACACACACACACACACACACACACACACACACACACACACACACACACACCTGTCTGGAGCACTGGAGCAGGTAATGGTTCGCTTCGATCCCTTCGCCATGCCTTACCCTGAGGCTCTGCTAGTTCCCTTAGACTACTGCTGGCGGCAACACCTGATTGGTCGATTGCTAGCTCACCTCACCAGCAGGTGTGGGTGGGGCCAGGCCAGGCTAGAGTAGTAGAGTAGGCTAGTTATGCTTCATGCTGTTTTTGCTTTTGCTTGATATAAACTACTCATATGAAACATTTACTTCCTGATCAGCGGATTATATTGTCCTTCACCGAACTATGCTGCCCCATACACAACCACCCACACACACACACACACACACACACACACTCATACTCTCTCTCACACACACACACACACACTCACACACACACATACACACACACCCGCACACTCGCACACACACACACTCACACACACACATTTTAAATTAATGACTGTTTAGCTGATCAGCGGATTATATTGTCCTTCACCGAACTATGCTGCCCCATACACACCCACCCACACACACACACACACACACACACACACACACACTCATACTCTCTCACACACACACACACACACACACTCACACACACACATACACACACACCCACACACTCGCACACACACACACTCACACACACACATTTTAAATTAATGACTGTTTGGGATGCACGGCTGTGTCATTTATACTGTATACTGCTCCGCTGCGGTGCCAGGGCGTCTGCTGGGGACTCTTCTGTGGAAATGTCACTCGGAGCCTCTTTATTTATTTACACTTCCACATGGAGCTGAACTAATGGCACTTAGGTAACAGCTATTACTGAATAAGATTAGACCTCTCATCTCATCTTGCCTCCCCCTCTCTCTAATTGTTCTATATAAGGATGACCCTGTCCACCTCTCTCCCTCTCTATCTCTAAGAAGTTCCTGAATACACTTCTTTTCCGAGAGTACTTCCCTTCCTAACAAAACTAACCTCCAGTCACCATCACTCTCCTGTACCCTGGCTGCACTAACTATGTGTGTGTGTGTGTATGTGTTTGTGTGTGTTTGTGTCCACTCACCATCACTCTCCTGTACCCTGGCTGCACTGACTATGTGTGTGTGTGTATGTGTGTGTGTGTGTGTGTGTCCACTCACCAACACTGTCCTGTCCCCTGGCTGCACTAACTTTGTTATGCCTTTGCTTACTCTGTGTCCCTCTGCATATCTGTAGCTTGTTTATGTCCTCTTTTGTAAGTCTGTTTGGATAAAAGCGTCTGCTAAGTGTAATGTAATGTAATATAAATACATCCACAGGTGCTGTATCACTCCTGGTGCTGGTCACTAGGCAGGAGCAGCTTAACAGCTGTCCTTTCCTATCGAGGAGGAACAGGATGTTTTGCTAGCAAAGATGTGTCGGGAGGCAAAGCCATACCTTGTGTACACTCATAACGTGGTCTCCAGTGCTGCTGAGTCCTTTGTTAAATACCTCGGTTGATTACCTCTCTCTCTGACTCTCTCTCTCTGTCTCTGTCTTTGTTTTCTCTCTCTCTCTCTCTTTATCTCTGTCTCTATCTATCTGTGTGTGTTAGCACTGCTGGGCATACACTCCTTTGTGATTGTGTGTCTATTTCTGTGCATGTGTTCCACGTGTGTGTACTCGTGCGTGTGTGTGCACGTGTGTGTGTTGTGCTCCTTCTTAGTGGCTAAGGAACAGACTGCTCGTCTCTACCCAAGCCAGCTGGACCAATCGATGGCACTGATTCCTCTCCTATTAAGCAGCCAGGCCTTTGGGCCTCCTGCATTAAGGCATCAGCAGGCAATTCCGTGTCTTCGCCACACTTCATTTTACTCTGCCGCCTCAATCCACTGAAGCTCACCTTGCTTCATTAGCGCCAGACGGGCTGTTTGCCTGCGGGCGGTTTCGAGCACAATATGAAGCATCGGTTTCCACTGGCAACCAGTCTGGCTTCAGTTAGAGGTTGAGTTAGTGAATTTAAAGCAGGTTTAGATACGCTTTGAATGCATAGAGTTTGGAAGTGTTGTCTTGGCATTGGGATACTCATCATACTGGCTCCAGCTCAAGTGTCCTCCTCCTCCTCAAGCATCAAGCATGATTTGGCGTAACACAACGAGCTTGTGATTAATGGCTTTTTGAATGTCACTGTAGTTGAGATGACAGATCGAAACTCCCCCATTAGTGCAGTCCCTCCTGCCCCCCCCCCCCCCCCCCCAGTCACACTCAATATCAGCCAGCCTGCAGAGGCTCTCCTCCATGAGCTAAACTATTGTTTGTGTAGCACACAGGAGCACTGAGCTTACCCACCTCTGCTTGCACCTGGGACCCTGCTAATGGTGGCAAATTAGCACATAGATTTTGAGTAAATAATTAGTTAGCTAATGAGTTAGACTTTAGACCTTGCACCTTGCCCATAATGTGATTTAAAGCCCCTTGTGTTTTTACGAACATGTGAAGCTTTGTTACTAAAGCTGTGTGGCCAGTTAAATCCATAGGTGAGATGAATGTGGTTGATTAGCTTGCATAGGTGGCTCTGTGGTGAAGGAGCTATATTTAAACTCTCAGCCACTTCAGTGCAAAGATTCTAGAACACTACACTATAGAATCTTTGCTTCAGTGTGTTGCTCATCATGCAGCCACATTTGATTGGTCTGTGGACCAACATTCTAAACACCTTTTTTAATGCTAGGCAACCATTGTTGCCGTACAACACTGACAGGCGATGCATTACATATTATCATTTCAGAGTAGATCCACAAATTGCCTTGAAGGTTTTTATTTGTTCTCCAGTGCATCACAGTTCATTTTATTACTCCGCCTGTTGTAAGCTGCAGAGTGGAACCAGTGAAGTGTATTCCAGGGATGTCGGGCAGAATTGCTTGTGACAGCAGAATCAGGCGCCTCTCGGTGAACAGCACAGATGTCTTAACACAGGGCTGCACACAACAACCTGTCTCACTTTGGGTTTACATTGCATTATCTTCACCATCAGGGCACTTAAGGTGTGTTCTGGTGTTAGAGTATAGAGACAGGGTGATTTTGTACATTGTGTAGCAGACCCCTAGTTTAGTTACATGAGCAAATCAGTCGTTATCATCTGCCCAGACCTATCACCATTTGAAATGCCATTATTGTAAGGTGAAGTGCAACATTATTCCACATTTGTGTTTGTAGTACAGCCATCAGCAGCCAATATAAAAACATATCAGTTATCACACAGTGAGAGCCGTTTCTTAATGTGCTTCATTATCCATACATTTATATCTCATCCGTTAGCTGTATAACTGTGCCATTGGGCATCAGCAGGATATTAAGCAGCAGAAGTCTGTGCTAGCAGAAGCAGAGGACCCACCATCCATCACCCATCACTGGGCCTCAGAAAGCCCTTTTGTTCCCCCTCTTCTAATGTAAACACGAGAAGTGTTCATGCGGACTCTTCTATGAAGGAGTAATATTTAAGAGGGTTAGGAGTGTACTTGTGTCCCCTCCTATGAAGGAGCGATGTTTATAAGTAGTATTGCCCCCCCCCCCCCCCATAAAGTAGTGATGTTTATTAGTGTTACTGTGCCCTCTCCCCCCATAAAGTAGTGATGTTTATTAGTGTTATTGTGCCCTCTCCCCCAATAAAGAGTATAGGCTAATAGTGTTATTGTGCCCCCCCCCCCCCCCATAAAGAGTGATGGGTAATAGTGTTATTGTGCGTGCAGTGGCCACCTGGGGACTCCCCCCTATGAGTTGAGAAACACTCACTATTGTGCCCTCTCCCCCTATAAAGAGTGATGTTTAATAGTGTTATTGCCCCCCCCCCCCCTATAAAGAGTGATGGGTAATAATGTTATTGCCCCACCCCCTAAAAAGAGTGATGGGTAATAATGTTATTGCCCCCCTCCCTATAAAGAGTGATGGGTAATAGTGTTATTGTGCACCCCGCTGCCCCCCCCCCCCCCCCCCCCCCCCATGAAGAGTCATGTTTAATAGTGTTATTGTTATTGAGAGTGTTACTGTGCACCCCCCCCCCCCCCCCCTATCAAGTAGTGATGTTTATCAGTACTCAGAGCAGTGCTGTTGCAGTGGCCACCTGGGGACCCACCCCCCACCCCACACACACACACACACACACACACACACCCCTGAGAAACACCTGCTGAGCTGCCAGGACACTCCACTGACACTCTGGACAGCCGTGCTGATGGATCTACCACACCTCATTTCACACACACCACACACAGACACACACACACACACATACAGACTGACACACACATACACACTCATACAGACTCACATGCACACACACACACACACTCATACAGACTCACATGCACATACACACACACACACTCGTACAGACTCACATGCACACACACACACACACACATACAGACTTACACACACATAAACACATGCACATGATGGATCTACCACACCTCATTTCACAAACAGAGAAGCACACACACACACACTCATACAGACACACATGCTGAGGCACATTAGTTCTTTATTTGAATTGGCAAATACACGTTCAAACATGCACAGATGCACGTACACTCTCACCCCCCATCCCCCACCATCACCACACACACACACACACACATACACAAGCAAATAAATAAATATAAATAAATAAATAAATAAGAAATAGCATTGTATATATATATATTTAGACATACATAAAAAGCACACACTTGATAATGTTCCTTTCAGAGGCTCGTGGCCTCTGATTGGCTGGTTTCAGCTCATCTCACCTTCTTCCAAAAGTAACATCTGCCTCTTTCCTTTTCTCCCCCATCCCTCCATCCATCCCTCTCTCTCTACCTGTGTCTGCCCCCACCCCCCCTGCTCCCCCTCCCTCCCTCTCTCTCCACCTGTGTCTGCCCCCCCCTGCTCCCCCTCCTGTTCCCCCGTGCAGACCAATGATGCCTTAAACCCCACCTGGAACTGGCTCTACTTCATCCCCCTCATCATCATCGGCTCCTTCTTCGTGCTCAACCTGGTCCTGGGAGTGCTGTCAGGGTGAGTCACCTCACACACACACACACACACACACACACACACACACACACACACACGGGCTGGACGTGGATGATTGTGAAGAACAACACACAAGCAAAAATGGGGTTTCTCCAATATTTGCCTCACCTGCACCATACCTGTCTCTGCGTACACCTGAGGGGACGGTGTAAAGGTGCACACCCTGTTTCTGGGCCTTTGGAGAGGTCCTGGAGGTCATAAGGGTTTTTCTCTGAAATATGCCAAACGGGGGTATGAGTACCCCTAGGGGTACCTGGATCAACTCTAGGGGGTACACAAAATACATCTGTGAATGAGTTCTCAGATGCTACTAGCATAAAGATTAAGTATAGCTTACATACTGTATATTATCCCCTATACAACTTACTTGGGATTACATTATTATGTACTATATATAATGCACAATCACAATGCGAAAATGCTCATAGAAAGGTGGGGATACTTGATAAAACAGACTGTCTCAGGAGGTACAAAGCAGTTAAAAGTTTGGGAACTACACTGCCATAACGCACATCCAGCAACCTCCACAGGAACTAAATCAGGTGCAAAAGGCCTGGCACCTTCAATTTAAGACTCATCCGGTCTGTGAGAAAGCCTATGTGTGACTTCACAAAGGGTTTGTCCTGTTCACACATAGACAGTCTATGG
>CM059276.1:30594253-30611753 GCA_030347295.1 Setipinna tenuifilis
TTGTTCCTCACAAAAAAAATACAAAAATAAAAACAAACCCTTCCCAGGTCCTTCATGTGCTCAAGTCTGAGATATCTGGATAGGGCCCAGACCAAAATGGTGGCGTTTTAGGAGCACTGTCTTGTCCTGCACTAAAACAAACAAACAAACACAGTGAGGCCAGCGGCAAGGCGGGGGCAGTCAGGAGGGAGCTACTATTCGCAGAGGCATAAATGCACGACACGCA
Source organism: Setipinna tenuifilis (assembly GCA_030347295.1). Classification (NCBI taxonomy): domain Eukaryota; kingdom Metazoa; phylum Chordata; class Actinopteri; order Clupeiformes; family Engraulidae; genus Setipinna; species Setipinna tenuifilis. The sequence goes on from CM059276.1 coordinate 30,594,480, forward strand.
ATCGCCCAGATTCATGTTTATGTTGCCGTTGCCATGGGAACAGTGAAGCGGAATGTCAGGGCGAATTGTCAGGGCCGTCTCGTGGGCCGAGTAATTTTTTCAGGAGGTAGTAAGAGAGAAGATGAACGATAAGAATAACTTTTATTTTAATATGTCTGTCAGGGGGCGTCCACGCTGCCAGTGCCCGGGTGTGTAAAGCACCAAGCCTCCTGTGCCTTACTACAGCTAATTGTCCTCCGTTTGCACGTGCGTTACAGAGATAGCAAACCGCCTATTAACGAGGATGGTGGAGGAACAGCCCTAATTGGCATGAGCCATCCCTGACATTTTTAAAATGTTTCGCACGTGTTTGGAATTAATGGGTGCTGTGTGACGACTCCACAGTTACTAGAAGTATAATACTCCCACTAATCAAATCCCAGCAGAGAGAGATTAACGTTTGATGCCATCGTACACTGTGCTCATGTGCTTAAGTAGTGTGTGCATATTAATGGCTTGTTGAGCTATTTATTGAGCTTTGCCCGTGTGTAATCCACTAACCATGTGCTGTTTCCCCTCTTATAGTCTCTGTGTTTGTCGACACACAGCTAATCTTGTGGACCTGTCGATGTTGTGTGCTCTTGAGGCACCTGTAATCCTGTGTGTGTGTGTGTGACACTCGTGTGTAAATGTGCTCGTTGCTGAGTTGCGGCGTGTTGGTTTGCAGTGCTGAAGAGAGCCACCATCAAGAAGAGAGGAGAGGCCATCCACCGGCGTCCAGGGGAGGATCAGTACACAGACATCTCCTCCGTGGGTGAGTGGGGTGGCAGTGAGGCTAAACATCTCCTCCGTGGGTGAGTGGGGTAGCAGTGTGGACAAACATCTCTGTGGGTGAGTGGGGTAGTGGGGTACACAGACATCTCTTCTGGGGGTGAGTGGGAAAGCCTGGTAAACCAGCCCCTCATACTTCACTTCATTTTGTACAGAGGCTCTGGCAGTGCAGAAACCTTTTACATCCTGTGGAGGTGTGGACTCTGCTGAAATTTAAAACTATTGGGTCTGCCTTTACCCCAGTCATTAACATCTAATCACGATGTTAGTTGTTAGTCCGGAAACTGACTAACAACTAATGGAGTAAGCTGGAGGATTAAACTTTTCCTGAACCCAGTGGGGAGTAGGACCACAACATCTCTTCCACAATTGAAACTCCTCAGACATTCATCTCCTCTGTGGATGAGTTGGGTAGCAGTGTGGCGGTGTAGCCGTGGCCCCCTGAAGGGAAGGGAACCCTTCAGACGAGCTGAGATGACTCAGAAGGCCTCCTGGTGTTTGTCATTCCTGTCCATGTCCAACAGCAATCCGGTGCAGAGGGTGGAGAGAGAAAGAGGCAGCTCTGTCGCACAGCAGAGTGCCTCAGAAGTTTTGTGTTTTTGATTTGTTTTCCACTTCAGTTTTTGATTTCAAGTGTGTGTGGGTATGTGTGTGTGTGTCTGTGTGTGCATGTGTGCGTGCGTGTGTGTGCATACTCATGTTCACTTATGATGATGAAAAGTGTTTTTTATTTTTAAGGGAGCCATAAACTAATCATTGACTTTGCCAGCACTGTGATTGGCTTTACCAACCCAACTACTCACTCTGATTGCCTCCCCTCCTCCAACCCAACTCACTCTGATTGGCTCCCCTCCTCAAGTGCCTCATTCTGATTGGCTTCCCTCCTCCAAACCCAACTCACTCTGATTGGCTCCCGACCTCCAACCCCTCACTCTGATTGGCTCTCCTCCTCCAACCCCTCACTCTGATTGGCTCTGCCCCCCCAGGCATGGCGCTGAACAGGGCGAGCATCAGGAGTGCGAAGCGCGGCCCGGCGGCGTATTTCCGGCGTAAGGAGCGCATGCTGCGGATCTCAGTGCGGCGCATGGTGAAGACGCAGACCTTCTACTGGACCGTGCTGGGCCTCGTGGCCCTCAACACGCTCTGCGTGGCCATCGTCCACCACAACCAGCCCCACTGGCTCTCCATCTTCCTCTGTGAGTCTGTCTGGGGCGCCGCCCCTTTAAGAATACAGTGCTGCCCTTGTCTATCATAGTAGTAAAGTCTGTTTAATATGCTTGAAATATCCTCTGTGAGTCTGTCTGGGGCCACCACCCCTTTAAGAATACAGTGCTGCCCTTGTCTATTATAGTAGTAAAGTCTGTTTAATATGCTTGAAAATATCCTCTGTGAGTCTGTCTGGGGCCACTGCTCCTTTAAGAATACAGTGCTGCCCTATGATGGCAGTTAGGTTTCAGAACTCCCTCCACGATATAGTGAGACCATATACAAAACATTTTATTTTATAGTTTAAGCCTTAAAAAATCCCTCCCACAAAATGATATTTTAATACATTTACTACCACCACTCCTTTAACACTAGTGTTTCACCTGTCTACTGTGGTAGTTACATTTCAGAACCCCCCGCAATATATGTATAGGTGAAAATCCGCTATATAGTGAGACCATATAGAAAACATTTTATTTAATAGTTAAAGCTTTACAATAACCCCCACCCCCCCCACAAACAGTGCTAGTGCTCTTTTAATACATTTACTGTACTGTTACTGTGTGTATTATTGAATTATTACTGCATTTAATCTATATTTATATATTACAGTATAGTTATTATAAATTATAATATTGTTCTGATGAGTAGTGTGGGGTGGTGTACTAGTTACTCTAGTTACTGATATAACCGGACTGCAAAAGGCTGTTTAATGTCATATACTTGAAATAATGCAAGGACATCGCCCATAACAATGACTTTGTGCTCAGAGCCATCTCAATGTGAAGAGCGTCTTACTGTGCCTTTATCTTTCTAGGTTTTATTCCCAGTTGGTAATTTTTGTTACTGATGGATTTTTCCTTTCCTGTTTGTAGCAAACATTATTGTAATACATAATAGCAAAACGGCTGCTTTCATGATGTATTTCTTTAACCAGCCCATGGGTTTACTTAATGGCTGCAGTAAACACAATAAAAAGCGAATGGTGTTGTTTTAAAGACACGCTTGTCTGCCTGCCGCTAATAAACTCTGTGATGGATCCGCATTTTAGTTTAGTTTAGTTTAAGCCTTAGACCCCTCCCACAGCGCTGTTTTAATAAATTTACTGTATGTATTATTGAATTATTACTGTATTACGTGTCTGCCTGCTGCTGCTAAACTCTGTGATGGATCCGCGTTGCAGACTACGCAGAGTTCCTGTTCCTGGGCCTGTTCCTGACCGAGATGTTCCTGAAGATGTATGGCCTGGGGCCGCGCCTCTACTTCCACTCCTCCTTCAACTGCTTTGACTGCGGAGTGAGTGCAGTCTTCAATCTTCTCTTTTCATTTCCAATGCACTTAAACACACGCCAAAACACACACACACACACACACACTGAAACACACACACGCACATACACACACACTAAAACACGCACACATATACACACACCGAAAAACACACACACACACACACCGAAAAACACACACACACACACACCGAAACACACATACACACACGCACACACACACACACACACACACACACACACCGAAACACACACATGCACGCACACGCACACACACAGATGCACACAATTTCAAGCCAAAATAGAGGCAGAGTCCCGCTATTGAATGAGCTTGTGAGGACACATTAAGTAGGTGTCACTACCAGAATGGGAATGAGGGGGTTCTGATGCTGGCGGAAATTAATGTTATGCTAATTTGGAGATGATACGAGGACAAGGACGGCCTCCACCCCATTGGCTGTCGTGCTGCGGAATACGAATATCTCCGTCGGCTCATTTCGTTCGAGTGTTGTGGAATGCAGCTCATGCATAGTGATAGCTCAGCTCTCATCCAGACCAGATTGTCATTAAGAAAGTAACATCACATGCAACACACACACACACACACCAACAGGTCAAGTCAATCAATCTCCCATCTCTTAGCTGCATCCTTCAGGTGACACAGAATTCATTTCAGTATTCAGAGTACAATGAACACATGTAAACAAGCGTCTGCATGGCTAAACATATCTAGACAGCCTTTTCAGAATCTAATTTGCCAACTACTGTGAATGAAGTGGTTCTGGAGGCACGAGTCAGAGTTCTGAGCTTTTAAATACAGGAAAGGTCTATGTTCTAAGCTGTGAGGTGCAGGTAAGGTCTATGTTCTAAGCTTTTAAGCACAGGCCATATCATTAACAGTGTCCACTGTGGGCTTTGGCAGGTGATCGTGGGGAGCATCTTCGAGGTCCTGTGGGGCTTCTTCAGGCCCGGCATGTCCTTCGGGATCAGCGTGCTGAGAGCCCTGCGCCTGCTCAGGATCTTCAAGATAACCAAGTGAGTGCTGAGAGTGCTAGTGCTAAACTCTAAAAAATAATGTTTTTCCAAGCGATGCCATAGAAGAGCCTTTTTCAGTGCTTCAAAGAAGTGTCGAGTCAACAGTTCTTTAAAGAACCATTTGACACCGATATGACAACATAGCCCATTATGAACCTGAGGCTCTGAAGAACCATTTACAATGTGAAGCACTTTTTGACATCCAGGCTAAAATAGAAAGATGCTTACAGTAAATGGCTCTTTAACAATCTCTGGATGGTTAAAGAACCATTTAGGTTCTTCTGTGGCAATGAGGAACCGGTCCTGGCTCCATTATTGTTTAGAGTGTAGCGCTAGCTCTGTGTCTCTCTGCCCCAAGGCACTCATCTGAGAAGGTTCCAGAATAGGTCAGAGGAGCATGGCATCCATTTGGTGCAGTTTGCTGTTATGCTGCCGACTCATGGCGGTTTTTAAACCCAGGGATGATCTTCAAAGGTCTTCCCGAAGACTTCTACTATGACTTAGAAATGCGATTAAATATATATGATGAGGTAATTGAGGCTAACAGAGGCTAACCTTAACATGCAACAGTGTTTTCAAGGTGTATACTTTGTATTGATTTTGCTTTATATTTTGACAGAAAAGATACATTTTATATCGTTTTGATATCCTCCTATAAGGACCACATTGCTGTAAAGATTACATAATAGCATTAGCTGTGTTTCTAGTTTGGACTAGAGTTGAGTCTGTAAAATGACAAAACGTGTGTTAAATGAGAAATGTGTGTAAAATGAGAAATGTGTGTAAAATGAGACACATGTATAAATTGAAAGATGTGTAAAATGAGAGATGTGTGTAAAATAAGAGATGTGTGTAAAATGAGAGAGTATGTGTGTGTAAACTAAAAGTCTGAAATGTCCGTCAGGTACTGGGCGTCCCTGCGTAACCTGGTGGTGTCCCTGATGAACTCCATGAAGTCCATCATCAGCCTGCTCTTCCTCCTCTTCCTCTTCATCGTGGTCTTCGCCCTGCTGGGCATGCAGCTCTTCGGCGGCAGGTACGCCACACCACATTCACCAAAGCACACTCACTCTCACTCTCATCCTATACGCCTCACCAGCCACATTCACATTCACCCTCAGCCTATACGCCACACCAGCCACAGCTCTCATTCACATTCACTCTCAGCCTATACGCCTCACCAGCCAAAGCACATTCACCCTCAGCCTATATGCCACACCAGCCAACGCACACTCACACTCTTCGGCGCCAGGTACACTCCACCAGCCAAAGCACATTCACATTCCCCCTCAGCTCATTCTCTGGCCTGGCAGTTTGCAAATGTATCTTCCATACCAAAGCAGGTACGCTCCACCAGCCAAAGCACATTCACTCTTAGCTCATTTTCTGGCTTGGCAGTGTGCAAATGTGTTTTCCATACCAAAGCAACCATAAAACAAATGACATAAAAAATCAGAACAGGCTGTTTTATAATTATTTTGGGAGAACATGGTGCGTGACATGGACTATGTTCTCAGTAATATTTTTGTTTTCCGTTATAGTGCTTCTCGGGTTTATTTCGTTTAAATGGTTCTTTGGGATGTGGCAAACGTTGCGTTTTGCTCCCCACCCTCCCGCTCCCGGTGAACTGAACCAAAGCGATGACAAGATTCAATTTGAGCCCGGCACACAGCGCCACATCGGGGGCTCGTCTTTGTGGGCCCCTGTGGGTTGCCGTCACAGCCGCTGAACCCTTCAGAGACCACAGACCAAACATTCCACTTTATTACAGCGGGAAACATAAAGCCACCGACAGCATCAAATTATTAGTTTGCACAAAAAGGAAAATAAATGAGAAAAAAAGGTCCATTCGTCCTGCCAGAAAAACATACAACAGTCTTATTTAGCAAATCGAGCAGGAAGCCAATCCACCTGAAATGGATCAATAAAAATGCAGATACCACTGAGATGCTGTCCTCCTCCCTCTCTCTCTCTGTCTCCCTCTCTCTCTCTCTCTCTCTGTCTCTCTCTCTCTCTCTCTCCCTCTCCCTCTCTCTCCTCTCTCTCCTCTCTCTCCTCTCTCTCCCTCTCTCTCCCTCTCTCTCCCTCTCTCTCTCTCTCTCTCCTCTCTCTCTCTCTCTGTCTCTCTCCCTTCCTTTCTCTCTCTCTCTCTCTCTCTCTCTAATTCTCTCTCTCTCTCTCCTCTCTATGCAGGTTCATCTTTGAAGACTACACACCCACAAACTTTGATACATTCCCAGCTGCCATCATGACCGTCTTTCAGGTGCGTTTAGTAGTGCTGTGTCAGGACTCGTTTCATGTCAAGAGTCATTTCAAATTAAAACCATAAACACAACTTATACTTTTTTTAACCACATTATACTATATACTATATAATCCACATATTGATGTATGTGGCACCTGTCTATATATGCTGACAGAAATGGTGACAACATCAAAAATATATCAAGAATAAAGGATATCAAGGATGGTGGTCCTTGTAATTTCCAGCATATACATTGTCAACCTTTGCAGCCGAAAGATGATGTGTGTTTTGATAATGATGATGATGATGATAGTGATGATGATGATGATGATGATGATGTGTGTGTATGTGTGTGTGTGTGTGTGTGTGTGTGTATGTGTGTGTGTGTGTGTGTGTGTGTGTGACAGATCCTCACAGGGGAGGACTGGAATGAGGTGATGTACAATGGGATCCGCTCTCAGGGCGGGGTCAAGTCAGGCATGTGGTCCTCCATCTACTTCATCGTCCTCACGCTGTTTGGGAACTGTATCCTTCCCACAGTCCCACAGTCACACCTCACAGCCCACACGCATGTGTGTGTGGGAGAGAATGCCAGCATGAATTAACATTAGTTACAAATAGAATAGCTTGTGCTTAGACCTTCACATTGAAATGACCCCTAACAGTGGGTTGCTCTTTATATAACAATAGAAAAGCTACTGTTAGCCTATTATGTCCTTCTTGTTGTAAGTTGCTTTGGATAAAAGCTTCTGCTAAGTGTAATGTAACGTAATGTAAAAAAGTGCAAATGGTTCTGGTAGGTGACACATTTATTATATTTTATTTATTTATTAATAAGTCTATTTTTTGCCATTGCAGGTGGAACAGTATGTTATTTTTATTTTATTGCCATAAATCATAAACAAACGATCTCCTCAAGGCATACAGCAGCTCTATAACAGCTTTATGGCTTCATTCAGGTTTTATTGCTGTCCTTAACCAGGATGTGACCAGATACCCTCCTCAATGTGTTCTTGGCCATCGCTGTGGACAACCTGGCCAATGCCCAGGAGCTCACCAAGGTACCTCTCCCCGTCCTGTAGCTCCACCCCTCCTGTAGCTCTGCCCCTCTCCAAGTCTCCGTAGCTCTGCATTTCATAGCTCTAACACTCTGCCCCCCCCAAATAGCCCCCCCCCCCTTATAGCCCCCCCCATACAGCCCCCCCCACCCATAGCACTGTCCCTCTGCGATCTCAAGGGCCACAGCACTGCCCCTCTCTCTGCCATCACTGCCACCTGTCATCTGATGGATAAAAAAATATTTAAATCTGAAAACAAAATCTGTTACAAAGTGCCGCATAACTAGCTATTGGTGTTGCAGTGCCGCATAACTAGCTATTGGTGTTGCAGGGCTATGTGTTGCAACACTGCTGCTAGTTTTAGCTGTAGTCTGTGGTCTGTAAACTGTAGTCTGTAGCCTTTAGTCTGTGGTGTTTGGTCTGTGGTCTTTAGTCTGTAGTCTGTAGTCATTGGTCTGTGGTCTGTGGTCTGTAGTCTGTAGTCCGTAGTCATTGGTCTGTAGTCTGTGGTCTGTGGTCTGTAGTCTAGTCTTTGGTCTGTAGTCTGTGGTCTATAGTCTGTAGTGTGTAGTATGTAGTCTGTGGTCTATAGTCTGTAGTCTGTGGTCTGTAGTCTGTAGTGTGTGGTCTGTAGTCTCTACTCTGTAGTCTAGTCTTTGGTCTGTAGTCTTTGAACTGTAGTCTGTGATTAATAGTCTGGTCTGTAGTCTTTAGTCTGTAGTCTGTAGTGTTTGGTCAGTCATGTGGTAGCAGAGGAGCTGGCGGGGAATGTGGGGACAGAATGTGGAGGGCCTGATCATCTGTGGCTGGCCAGCATGGGGCTGCTCATATGGCCCAGGCCAGGCAGGAGCTCACTCTAAACACGCCTCTCCTCACAGTGCAGTGCTGTGTGTGATCAATACTGATTCATCCATAAGTAATTAGGCAACATTTAACTGCTTTGGACCCCCCCCCCCCCCCCAATATGTCCAGTATGGATTATTTGCCACATGCTTTCCTCTTAATGTGGACTTTTGTAATGTTGTGTAAGATATGTTTGAGGTGTTCACCCTTTCACTATAATGTGCAGTATCAAGTAAATCAGTTGTACAATTACTGCATTATACAGTAAAGATTTTAGACATGGCAGTAGCTTTATTTTCTTCAACAGTTTTTGTGTGTTCCAATTGTTGGGAAGGATGTATTGTCTAGCAGTGAGCCTAGCCTAGTCTGATGTATTACCTAGTCTGATGTATTGCCTAGCCTCACAAACTACAATACTCCACCACATATTACCACAAGCACAGTTCCTCAGTCAGGTAGACGAGGAAAAGAATGGAGCCACACATCTTACCTGCACAGGTAGATCACATGGCAGGTGTAATGGACTGTAGCTTAAGCTAGTCTGTTATCGGCCAGGTGGTGAGAGACATTTGGCTGCGAAATCAGATTAAAATAAAAGTTAGTTACTTCTCTAACGCAAACCAAAAGTTTTATGGAAGCTGAATTTGTCTGTTTTCAAAGGGATAACTGGTTTTTCACAGGGTAAAGCCTCATTTTAACTGGAACAGGAACATGAATGGCTGATAATAGGCACTCTGTCGGTAATAGGATCACTTGCTGATAGCAGGTTACCCATCAGCCCTCCAGCTTGTGTCCTGTTAGTGTCCAGCTGCCCAACAAGTGCTCACCTGTCACCTGTTTCTCCGGCAGGACGAAGAGGAGGAGGAGGCCGCCTTCAACCAGAAGCACGCGCTGCAGAAGGCCAAGGAGGTGGGGCCCATGTCCTCCATCATGTCCTCAGAGTAAGTGCCGAGAGCGTGCCTGACTGGGCCTGCACCCCCCTGACCCCCACCCCCCCCGCACCCCCACCTGTGTGCCTGCCTGACAGCCACAGCACGGGCACTGGAGGTGGCGATGGCAGCATCCCACTGACTGACTAAACTAACACCTACTAACCCTCTTGCCCCTGTGGGCTATCCTGTCTTGCCCCCCCACCCAGCACCACCCACCCCCACTCCTTACCCCACTCCCCCATGCATCCCAGGGGGTTTCCTTGCACTTGCACTTGCACTCGCATCTCCACACATCCAAGTGATCCAAGAGATCTGTAGCACGCTCTCCGTCACACTACAATCGCAGTCGGTCTCAGCAACACACGGCTTCGTCCACTGCTCAGGGTGCAGTACCATAGAGGAAGGCAGAGAGTGTAGGGGACGTGCCATGGGAGAGCCAAGATGGGATTAGCCTTTAACTTTAGTGGGACACATACTGTAGGAATTTAGCAGAGGCAGACATCCCGGGTTCAGAAAGTAAAAGTCCTGCCACATATTTGTTCCAGCCAATTTACTAAACCAGCTGATCCTACAGGTAGACAAGTTAATTCTTAAATTTACCTGTGTTGGAAGCACAGGCAGAAGGATTACACGGCAGGACTTTTACTTTTTCAATCCACTTTGTCCGTCTCTGGAATTAACCTACAGTATGGTATTTTTGGAGGGCTGTGAAAACACACAAGCTCACAAAAGAGGGGAGATGGTTTCTGGTGGTATGAAGAGCATTCTTCAGGAGAGTGAGGCAAAGGGAGCAGTTGTACGAGTCAGCCAGGGGGAGACGTAGGGGAGTGTTCAGCAGATGGACCCCCCTCCTCCCTCCTCAACGCCCCCCCCCCCCCCCCCACAACCCCCCCACCTCCCGCCTGGTTTATGTTGCACCAGTATAATTTGCTGCGACGGGAGCAGTGTGCGTCGCCATGGCTACCGGCAGGCTTCCGAGCCTATGCAGGGGATGAGTCTATTATGTTGCCATAGAGACAGCTTCAGCCAGCTCCGAATGAAAACATTGAGCCTTGGAGAGAATTCCTTCGCCGTCTCCCCCCAAAGAAGAAACCTTGTTTCCCTCGCTCCCTCATTTCCTCTCGGTCACATCTCCTCAGAAAAGACAAACAGAAGAGATAGGGCAAGCGAGTCCATTCCTGAGGTGGAGATGGAGGTGGGCAGAATAGAGCACTTTTGATGAATGTGACAGACATCTCTCCTTAGAGCAGACCGCTGCTTAAGTGCGGAGCCCTGCTGGTAAAGTGCATTGTGTTGCTGTTAAAGTGCATAGCAGTGTTCCTAAAGTGCATGCCTCAGCATGACACACACCAGTGCGCTGGCTGGTCTGCATGCCGTCATAACTGTTTGCTCTGTAGGGTGTAGGTGCAGGCGGCAGAGAGAAGGTTGAGCCGAAGATCTCTGCTTCAATAAAAATTTGCTCGGCAAACCACCAGAGACAAACAGGCAGAGAAACAGCCAATTTGTGCCTCAGTTCGAATGAGCACCAATCAATGGAGTATTGATCGCTGCACACTAAAAATATTGTTAAGGCACATACAAGAAGTAGAAACAGAATAACAAAAGAATTGCCAGCGGTTGCATGGTAAGATATTAGTTAGTGTGTACAGAAGGTCTATGGAGTGTGCTAGGAAGAGAATTGGAGGGAAACATATCTATCTGTAAGACAAGAAAGGGGCAGAACAGAGCAAATAGAGTGTGGAGTGCAGCCTAGCCTGTCTGGTGTTAAGCCATTGGGGCTTAAATTCTTGTCCAAATGCATGTAGCAGGCCGTTAGCATAGGCTGTAGGGGCAAGTGCATAGGGCCAAGGTGCAGTGATGCCAGAAGAGGGACATGAGGCTAGGCTGCAAAACGTGCTAGAGGTGTGTTATGAGGCTAGGGGGCAATGAGCGTAGCGCCAGGGAGCCATGACCTCAGAGGAGAAGCGTGAAGTTAGGGCCAGAGTGCAATGACCTCCAGAGAAGAAGCAAGAAGGTAGGGCCAGGGTGCAGTAACCCCAGAGGAGGGGCGTGAGGGTAGTGCTAGAGTGCAGTGACCTCCAGAGAAGAGGCAGGAGGGTAAGGCCAGGGTGCAGTGAGGGTACAGCCAGTGTGCAGTGACCTCCAGAGAACAGACGTAAGGGTAGTGCCAGGGGTGCATGGTTGGCATCTGGGGGACGGCATGCCCTCTCAGGTGGTCCCTGAGCACAGGTGATGCAGCATGATGCCCGACGATGGCACTCTGAGCAGGTGGTCGCAGCATGCCCACCCACGGCACGCTGAGTGACAGACCTCCGCATGAGACCCAGGCGCATGACTCTTGCGATGACTCTTAGCATGACAGCAAACATGCACTTTGTCCCCACACACACAATCACACACAACACACACACACACACACGCACGTACATTGCCATGCGCACTACTGCGAATGCTACCCTTGGGTCTATCTCTTGTCTGTACTAAACCTACTGTATGTTGATGCTTTTGCCAATAGATCACCATTTATACATGTTCTATTTCTGTGTCATGTTTCTTCAAAATGTCTGAGCATTTCCAGTTTTGATACGAATAATGTTGGTGTGGCACATGTTGATGTTGCTCTTTATCTAATACTGCTACCATCATGTTGTCATGTGGAGCTTTGCCTTCCCTGTGACACAGACCAAAATTTATATTTATACACATTCCTTCCTTTTAAAAAAAAAATTATAAACTCTATAAAAGTCCCCTTTTACCTGTCCCACTACTTTACCTGTTGTAGTTTGTACTGTAATCTCTCTAAAAGCCTTGGGTTAAGCCACAAAAACAAAAAACAAAGGCCCAGAGATTTGTTGAGGTCCCTGATTGGCTCCAGAGATTTGGTGAAGTCCCTGATTGGCTCCTGGTCATAGTGTTTGCAGCGAGCGAGCGAGCGGCTGCCATTTTGGACTGTGTCACGGGGCCTGTTTTGTCTGAGTTCCCAGAAGCACTAATGTCTTGTTTTCAACCAATCGCTCATTGATAACACGGACCTCACAAGAGTACGAGTGCAAGGACGAGTAAGTAGACACTGTCTGTTCATTTCGATTTCCACGCTGACCACTTAGTTTCATGGCGCGGGTGACTCACCTTCCTTAGCCATCCTTATCCCTTTTTACCGCTTCACCCCTTCTTTCGCTTCTTCCCTTCCCTCCATCTTTCCTCTTCCTCCTCGCTGTCCTCTGCTCCTGCTCCTCCTCTTGAGTGTCACGTTGATGTCACATTGATGTTGGGCATGTCTCTTGCCTTCTTTCCATTTTATTCATACTATCAACTATCTTTCTAGTTCTGATTTGCCATTTCTCACTGAGCAGTGTTTATGATGACTTGATTTATTCTGCATTCCACTATTTTATATGGAGCTGGGCACTGGCTATGGATTTTGGGGGGGGGGGGGGTTCTTGTCGTTTACAAATCAGATGTAAGTACTGGTGAGTTACAGACGTGGGGTCTTAATTATAGAACAAACACGTGCAAAGCCGTGCATATGGGAGTTAGCTTGTTTGGCATGTGTTAAAACACACACTCTTGTTTGCCAAGACACAAATAACGTATCTAATTTCCGTGGTCCCAAAATAAAATCTCTTGTCAGTGCTCACATCCGTGCAGGAAACTACAGAGTGTGGCGTACCCTAATTTCTATTGGAAATTAGTTACCACAAGCATGAATGAACTTTTCAAAGTAAGATAACTATGTAACTATACTTGTTAAGACTGTTGTAGTTGTGTGTTGAATAAGACAAGCGTCAGGTGAGAGTTGTGTGTGGCCATGCTGGTGATGTGTGTGTGTTGTGTGGCCGTGCTGACGGTGTGTGTGTGTGTGTGTGTGTGTGTGTGTCTGTGCTGACGGTGTGTGTGTGTGTGTGTGTGTGTGTGTGTGTGTGTGTCTGGCTGTGCTGAAGGTATGTGTGTGTGTGTGTGTGTGTGGCTGTGCTGACGGTGTGTGTGTGTGTGGCCATGCTGACTGTGAGTGTGTGAGTGTGTGTGGCTGTGCTGACGGTGTGTGTGTGTGTGTATCTGGCCAGCCCTGTTGACAGTGTGTGTGTGGCTGTGCTGACGGTGTGTGTGTGTGTGTGACCATGCTGACTGTGAGTGTGTGTGGCTGTGCTGACGGTGTGTGTGTGTGTCTGGCCAGCCCTACTGACGGTGTGTGTTTGTGTGTGTATCTGGCCAGCCCATACTAACGGTGTGTGTGTGTGTGTCTCTCTCCAGCAGGAGGAGGAGGCCGTACCTGTACAGGAGGCGCGCCATCCACCGCAGCCGGCCCGCCTACTCCTACTCCCTGGAGGAGGCGGAGAGGTTCTCGGGGAGCACGCGCGCCCCGTCTTTCAACTCCTCTACCTCTTTCATGTCCAGGCGTGAGCGCCGGCGCCGCATGACCATGTCCGTGTGGGAGCAGCGCACCAGCCAGCTCCGCCGCCACCGGCAGATGTCCAGCCGAGAGGTCCTCTACAGCGCCAACGCCAAGCCCGGCGAGGAGAACCAGACCCAGAGCCAGAGCCAGAACCACCACCAGCACGAGCTGCAGCGCAAGCCCACGCTGTCCCCCACCGATGGGTCCTGCCGCCTGCCCCACCCTGTTATTGACCCCCTGGTGGCGGCCGCCGCGGCTGGGGGTGGGCCAGGGGGGGTCGTGCCCGGGGACACTGGAGACACCACCACCACCCTGCCTATGGACCTGGCACTGGGTGGGGTGAACCCGCTAGTGCTGCCTGAGCCCCCACTCAGCCTGCCCGAACCCCACCTGCCCATGGACCTGCCCCTGCCTGTACCGGAGCCGCCACTGGTGGTGGAGGGGCCCAGTCCTGAGGGGGGGTCTGTGGGGGAGGGGAAGGAGGGGGAGGAGGATAGGAAGCAGGGGGGGGGCGGGGGCGGAGTCACCAACCACTGGCACCACCACCCCCCGGGCCCCCGCAGGATCAACGGGGAGCGGAGGCAGAGGGCCGTGCGCAAGTACCGGCCGCCCGTGGGTGACACGCTGACCCCTGACATGGGCATGGTGGCCAGGAGGGGGCGGCAGAGAGGGGGTGTGGAGGGGGAGGAGGGGGAGGGGGGCAGGGATTCGCAGGAGGAGCGTAGCCGCTCCGTCAGCAGGGAGAGAGGAGGAGCACAGGACCCCCCCACGCAGGAGGAGACGCAGGACAACCACCATGACGACGACCCCCACCAGACCCCCGCACATGAGCAGAGGTGATGCATGGGAACCTGATAGTTTATATGCGCTTGAAAGACAGGAGACGAATGCCACACTATGCATCACTATGCATACTGTATATATATATATACATTTATTCACACAGACGCATGTGACTGGCCAAACATTAACACAGCTGAAAGACAAGAAGAGAAGGGCGCACTATGCATAAGCCGCATTTATTCACACACACTGAGGAAAGTGGAAACGATGAAATGCGTCTGTGTGAATAAATGTTATATATGCATAGTGGAGGGATCTTTTCCTGTCTGCCTTTGGCCAGCGCTCTAAAAGTATGTTCAGGTTGCCTGAGTGAAGCCTGCTCCTATCCTTTATGATATCTGATATACATACAATTAATATTTAAATCATGCTGAGCAAACTATTCACATTTGTCAGTTTAGACCAACTGTTATTATATTATTAGCAACCATTTCCAAATTATGAAGTAATGGCTTGATATTATAGCACCTGATTACAAAGTGTTACCTACGTGGTTATAAGCACTAGTCTGCTTCTGGTCTGCGTGTCATACTAAATGAGTCATGACCCAGTTTTGGCCCAGGTTTTCCTGATGTTAAATGAGGCGTAGCCTGTCTGGAAACAAAACTGAAAAGGTTTTTAAATGAGCTCTGTTGAGTTGTTGAGATATACTATAGTCTCCCATAGTCTCTGTCTTTCTAGTCTCTTTCTAGTGATGTTCTGCAGATTCAGGGGGAAAAGCCTATTTGTTTTCTCTCCCCTGGTCAGCAGGCACACTGACCCAGAGTTCTCTGCCTTCCCCGACCTCTTGTCCACCACCCCCGAGTCGACTTCGCCCCACATCAGGAGGAAGGAGGAGTCCCCCCAAAAGGACCCCCCCGACCCAGCGCCAGACCCCTCAGAGGGGGGCCCCATGGGTGGTGGCGAGGGGGGGGGCAACACCGACCCCCCCAGCCTCGGCCAAGACAAGTCCCCTCTCAGCAGCAGCATCGTCATCGAGGTGACAGACACGCAGACATCCTCGCTGGAGCTGACCTCCCTGACTGGTAAATCGACCTTTGACCTTCTCTACAAGAGAAAATACTGTTCTTTGTTTATTATAAGAAGGACACTATGAAAAGGCATAGGGCGGACATGGTCTTCGGTATTTTAACAAATAATAGACTTACGGTCCTTTTCTGGGTAGATAGCATTTAGACACACACGCTGCAGGCGATATCAGAAGCACACAGAGGGGGCAACAACATGTGACGTCATCAGGGGGCGATCATTACAATGGCACCTGTTGGGGTGCACAGTTTGGCTTGGCTTGCTGTGCTTCTAGGCAGCCTTCATGCTCATGCTGTTTGGAGTATGCTGTTGACCCAAGCAACACTCAAAGCATATTCTGGAAAAAGTGTGCCGTATTAGATGATTAATTGCAACCCTGAACATATTTTCTGATATTTTTATTTATTTAACACGTTGGCTGAGCGGTTGTCCTCAGGCCTCACTACAGATGGTCTGACAGTGTGATGGATTCTGTTTGGCTGCTTCTATGCAGTGTTTGGAGTAACATCACGCTACTTGTTAATAATTCAGGACCAACACTGTTTTATTTTTCGTTACGATTTATCCACAAACATCAGGCTCAAATTATCTCCCCTCTGAGCAGACACTCGCTCCAGATTAAAGACCTGACACGACAGGCACAGAAGATCTGCAGTGACTGTGACAGAAGAGGAACACATGCTGTCTAATGAGGGGATGTTTTGGATGTTTTAAGCAGTGTGGATGTTTTAAGCAGTGTGGATGTTTTAAGCAGTGTCTTGTGCTGCTGGTGCTATTTGCTGCCTGTCTGGTCCACAGCAGGGATGGAAATTCACACCAACCACCAGCCACCAGCCAAATGCTGGTAAAAATATGAAACATGTCGCTGTAAAGTTTGGACACAAAATAATGATTTACTACTGAGTGGCTGGTGAATTTTATCATTTATTTGTCAGTAGCTGGTAAAAGGACACATTTTGCGTAGTGAATCCCCACCCCTGGTCCATAGTGAATCCCCACCCCTGGTCCACATGATGCTTTATTGTGTCTTCCTTGCAAAACTGCTCACTACGCTTACATATCTACAAAAGTTCACCAATTGTCTCTGGTCCTAAGCCACTACATGGTCACTGTGTAAACTGTGTAGGCAAAAGTCTATTTTTCTCACTTTTGACCTTTGCATCCACTCACCTGACATGACTGGTGTGAGAAAGTAAAGTGTGCTTCAAAGCCAGGTGTGTGTGTGTGTGGTGGCTGCTATGGCTGTGGCTGTGTGGTGTGTGGTGTGTGTGTGGTGCCGCAGGTCACAGTAAGGACGTGGAGGCCGCTGGGAGCACTGGGAAGGAGGAGGAGGAGGAGCCAGGCAACCAGCCCCCCGCCATCACGCCCAACAGCATGTTCATCTTCCAGCCCAACAACCCGTAAGATGCCCTCCTCTCAGCACTCTACTCCACTGCTGTCTGTCTGTCTGTCTGTCTGTCTGTCTGTCTGTCTGTCTGTCTGTCTGTCTGTCTATCTATCTATCTATCTATCTATCTTTCTATTTATCGATCTAACTTTCTATCTATGTGTGTATGTATTTATATACGTGTCTGTCTCTCTATCTGTTTAT
>CM059276.1:30616753-30624253 GCA_030347295.1 Setipinna tenuifilis
TAATAAGCTAACAGAGGTGTAGAGCAACACAGAGTAAGCAGACTACCCTCAAGCACACAAGGAGATGCATGTGCCTAAGTATGTTTCCCGGAGTAGGGATACTACAGACACACATACTTTACAGTACTTTACAGTACAGTTTACAGTACATTTTGAAAATAGTTATTCATTTTTAAATAAAAGGGGTCTGAGGGCTCCTCTGGTGCAGCACACTAAGAGTACAGACTAAGAGTAAGAGGCACAGTGAGAGCTCCACCACTGATGGGGGTCTCTGCACCCCAAAGCCCATCTCACCATCTGTTACCATCTGTTCACTATTTCAACAGGAGTTACTGTACAGTAGTGTCCATCACAGCACTACATGTGAAAATATAATATCATATTTGGTTATTACGAGAGGGGAATCCACATGCATTGTTTTTTTATGGTCTTTTTTTCCCTGTTGCTTGCATTCTCTGTATAGCCCTGCATTACATTACACGCCACTTTGAGTAAATATTACATGCATGCCAAATGTTTGTGAAAGTGGGCTCCATTTTGTGCCTTCTCTCCGCAGGAACAATAAGGGGAGGGATATTAAGACCATCAAATCACTGCGAGTCCTCAGAGTCCTCAGACCTTTGAAGACAATTAAGAGACTCCCCAAACTTAAGGTAAGTTGTGATATTACTGTTGCAGAGTTAAAACGTAATGTCAAATGGTATTGGAAAATTAAAGTTCAACTGGGAATTGAATTGATTCAGGGACAGACTGAAGAAGAGGAAAGATAATAAAGATGGCAAATAAATGAACACACAATCAGATTTATGAAAGCAGTTAGAAATTCATTTTTTTAGAGACGATATCTCTCCTGCTTTTGTCTCTCCGTTTCTTTATTGGAAGAGATTGTCCTTTTCCCTTTATGGTCATAATGAGACCCACTGAAGTCACGAGAGAAGAAACACAAAAGGGATTGATGGAGACGGGCGAGGAACGAGAGTTACCAGCCTTACAATGCGTCTGACACATTTATACATTTTTAAAAAACGCAGGGACCAGCTGACAAATCATCTACCAAGAGTTATAAAGGCCTGTCTGACTTTTGAGCAAAACACAATTGCAAACCCAAACTAACACATTATAAAATGTGTTTGCTAGTATTTACTTTTATATTGCACCAAATCATACTATATTATATTATTTTGGTACAAAATGATAGCACATTGTGCTATGATAGCTAATATTGTATTCTATTTCTGAATTTGTCAGAAAGACATTGTCAAATCTCAAATGACAAAATGTCAAACCAGTTTCCCATCAAAGACTCAGACAAAGACAGATATGGGTACAGTGCTGTGTGGTGCGTTTCTTGGTGCATCATCTCTAGTGTAGTTCCAAGGTCTAGTTCTTCTCTAACTGAGCAGCAAGGTCTCATAAGGGGGACTCATAAGGGTGTGTGTAGTGGCTCCTCAGAGAGAGGTATTAGCAGGTAAATATATATTGGGGACCAAATGAGCTGAGTGCTCTCGTTGTCAAGGTCACTAACACGTTCATGGTGACCTACGGGTGCTGGTGAGGAGGCTCTTGAGTGTGAGTCTGGGCTTAAGAGGCACACACACACACACAAACACACAAACACACACACTTAAGAGGCTGGATGAATACGTCTCAAGACTCATCTACAGCTGCCGGCTCATTTTGGTGCACAGTTGGTGTTGCGTTTTTTGCGACTCTGTATCCTTCGTTTCCATTTGTCATCGTGTCATTGAGGAGAGAGATTGTCTCCTTGATGAACTCAAATTGATAGGCTAGCCTATTATAATGATGTAATGCCCAGGCAATTTCCACCAGTCTCTTCAACCAGCCATTTCTTTGTGTGTTTAATACAGCCGTGAACATTTCTGGTTGGTCTCTAGTAAGTACTGATTTTTGCCTACTGTCCCCTCTCTTTGTTTTTTTTTTTGTTTTTTTTCTACAGGCAGTTTTTGACTGTGTGGTCAATTCTCTGAAGAACGTCTTCAACATCCTCATTGTCTACAAGCTCTTCATGTTCATCTTCGCGGTGATTGCTGTGCAGCTTTTCAAGGGAAAGTTTTTCTACTGCACAGACAGCTCCAAGGACACAGAGAAAGACTGCAAGTAGGTGCCCACCCAGCTGCCTGTTTTCAATCATACATCTCCCTTCCCGGCCTCACTCATGTTATATATAATGTTGTCATTCGGAGTACAATGACACACATTGCTCTTTTGTGTTCTTTCCCGACGGGATGTCGTTTTTCAGTCTGAGAGAAAGCCCTGCAAGGTTGGCTGAGCCAGGGCATATTTCTCTCAGTCCTAAGAGCATTTCTGCCTCCACATTTCACATTGTACACATTTATATACGGTAGGAAGTATAAATATGCAGAAGGTTCTACCATGTATGTGCAGTATGTGTCTGTACCAGGGGTGGAAATTAACTTTACAACATGTGAACCTTTTTCAGCCAATCACAAATTAATGGTAAAATTCACCAGCCACTCAACAGTAAATTATCATTCTGTGTCCAAAATCTGGCAGCCAGTTTCCTATTTTACCAGCATTTGGCTGGTGGCTGGTGCCAATGTCCATCCCTGGTCTGTACCTGTCGTCACATGTACCTCTCACAACCTCTCAGCTTCGAGCTGCAGTAATTAGGGACTCTAAGATGGAGGACATTGTCAAAGTGAAGAGGCTCGCCGTGGTGGAGTGGTGTGATGTCACGATGTCTCTTGCAGGGGGTTCTACATCGACTACGAGAAGGACAAGAAGGAGGTGAAGGAGAGGAGGTGGCGGCGGCACGACTTTCACTATGACAACGTGGTCTGGGCCCTGCTCACCCTCTTCACTGTCTCCACCGGGGAGGGCTGGCCACAGTGAGTAGTCACGCCCGGAAAAAAAACGAGACCAATGAGACTCGTCATTTACGAGACCAGACGAGCTGATGATTGTGAAAGGAGATGCATAAATGAGGAGTCAATGGAAAACATATATAGTCACAGAATGCATAAACTAATAAAATGTAATTAATAAATATAAAAATATAAACTTGATTTCTGATTTCCTTTTATAAGTAAATGCTATTTTAAAATGCTTCTAGCTGGAGACTAGGCTCATTTATTCACAGGATTGCTTTTGAAAAAGCTGGGGTTTCAATGCTACTGCCAATAGGGGGGGTAACTTGAAAAAAATGATTTTGTGACTACACTACAGTATGCCCGATTTTCCTGTGGACCCCTCAAATATTATTACTTCAAAAATGCCCTGTCATGCAGCCTTGTTACCTCATATGTCATGAAAGCTGGGCCTGGTATTGAACAGTGCAAAGGAGGTTACGGTGGTGTTTTGAGAGACCAATAACACAGCAAAAGCTTAATAAAAAGAAAACAGACTTTAATTATGTTAGTAATGTAGAATGGGAACCCAGACAATAAGCCACAGGGATAGTCACAAGTATAAAACACAATATCTAAGTACATCTGAGCTTTGCATAATCGAATGAAGTAAAGGTGGTTAAAAGGGGATGCTATTCATTGCTAATTAGCCATAAAGCAACTTCTTCTACAGTAGTATTTGGTGTAAAGTTTATACTTTCCAATATGTACATTTAGAGACAGTGTCTAAACCATTCAACAGTAACATTCTGACACCTTTCCGTTCCAGAATGGTTTGTTTGTAAACGGGTGGTATTCAGTTGCTATGTAACCACAAGTGTGTTCTAAAGGTCCATTCCGTTCTGTGATGGCCAGGGTTCTGCAGCACTCTGTGGATGTGACGGAGGAGGACCGTGGGCCCAGCCGGGGCAACCGCATGGAGATGTCCATCTTCTACGTGGTCTACTTCGTGGTGTTCCCCTTCTTCTTCGTCAACATCTTCGTGGCCCTCATCATCATCACCTTCCAGGAGCAGGGCGACAAGATGATGGAGGAATGCAGCCTGGAGAAGAACGAGGTGACACACCGACACACCGCATACAGGGTTGACACGCCAACCAGCGATGCTCACCTGTGGCCCTTAGAAGTATTTAGAGATATGTCTGTGAATAATACCGCACTCATTACCCACCAGCGATACTCACCAGTGGCCTTAAGTCTACTATAGGGAGGAGTGTAGAAGTGGCCTTCATGTAGTCTCTGTTGTAGGGAGGCGTGTAGAAGTGTATAGAGATATTATATTACGAGGTGCCCAGTCCTTAAGCCTTAAGTCTGCAATAGAGAGGAGTGTAGAAGTGGCCTTCATGTAGTCTCTGTGGTAGGGAGGAGTGTAGAAGTGGCCTTCATGTAGTCTCTGTGGTAGGGAGGAGTGTAGAAGTGGCTTTCATGTAGTCTCTGTGGTAGGGAGGAGTGTAGAAGTGTATAGAGATATTATATTACGAGGTGCCCAGTCCTTAAGCCTTAAGTCTGCCATAGAGAGGAGTGTAGAAGTGGCCTTCATGTAGTCTCTGTGGTAGGGAGGAGTGTAGAAGTGTATAGAGATATGTCTGTGGAGATTTTCATTCATTCAGGTCATGGTAGTCAGAAGAGCTAAGTTGTAGCCACACGAAGTATAGAGATTTTCTCTTAATATAGTCTCTGCTATAGGGAGGAGTGTACAAGGGTGCTCACTACTCTACCATCTGTTTTTAATCATTCATATCTTTTAGATCAGAGCGATTGAACTGGTCGGTAAAACCATATGGTGTCATTTCTTTTTTTTACAAGTAGGCAAGGCAGGGGCTAGTGCTCATACTTCACTCATACTTCATTTGAAATCAGTGCTGTGGGCCAATCAATTAAACGTATTAAAGCAGCTCCTGCACAAAGGGCCCTTATCCAGGCAGAAGGCAGAGGGGCAGGTCACCACACCATCCGAGGTCTCTTGGGGCACATTCATTTACTGACACACACACACACACACGCAAATACACACACACACACACACATATACAAACCTCATATTGTGCAAAGCCACAGTGAGCTCACTCACTCACACACAAACACACACACACACAGTATGTTTCCACTTAATTGTGTAACACAACCTAATCCATCAGCAGACACACTATATTTTACTATCCCTGTTACATCATTTAGGTAGCTACAGTGTAACAATACATAACATTATATACGTACAGTGTACCATAAGGTTAGGGTAAGAGATAGGGTTAGGGTTAGTGTTGGGTATGTACAGTGTAATTACCAAATATTACATGTTGTTAAATGTAGATACATCAAATAAGGAATGATTAAATAAAGTGTTACCCTAGTAGCATGCACTGAACCCACAAATATGGTTCATAGTAACTACATCAGGTGAAACTCATACTTCCGCACGTAAGGTGAAAGGCCAAAGGCTGCCCCAGTGAGTGCTGTGGTTTTCCCCCTGTGTCATGGCTGGTTGTGGTAACCTGCTCCTACTGTGTCATGGCTGGTTGTGGTAACCTGCTCCTACGTCTCCCTGGAGACCTTACCCTCACATTCCACGTGCTGCACAAACACACGCCGTCACCGTGTGAGCGCGAGGCTAGGGGGTTAACGCTGGAATGTAGCGTGTGGTTCAAAATGACTCCGCCTGAGTCACAGGCCTGCACTTTCTCAGTCCGGTTGACAGCGGATGATGCAAAGGGCCACCGTCTTCCACGGAAAAGTCCAGAACGCCTACACAGACGTCACATAAAGATTGCATAGTCTCCCCCACTGCCCTCTATATCAATATTGACCTCACAAGCTCATTTCAAAAGTTCCACTCATATGCAAACCCTTTCAAGGGCCAGCGAAGCCTCTCTGAAGCCAAGGGCGGCCATTTGGGTGGTGTGGGGTCGGCCTGCTTATTTTTCCACTCTCACAAAAGGCCGCAGTCTGAAAGGGAGACCCGTTGTGCTTTGTGCCCAAGAGCTAAAGATGGAAGCCGGAAGCCGGGAGAAAAGAAAGACATCTCTTTCTCCCCTCTTTCACAGTCACAATCACACCGTCTAACGCACCTTATCTTCCATCTTCTCTGTTTCTCTGCTGGCGTGTTTTAGCAGGCCTGCATTGACTTTCCCCTCTTTCACAGTCACAATCACACCGTCTAACGCACCTTATCTTCCATCTTCTCTGTTTCTCTGCTGGCGTGTTTTAGCAGGCCTGCATTGACTTTCCCCTCTTTCACAGTCACAGTCACACCATCTAACTCACCTCATCTTCCATTTTCTCTCTGCTGCTGTCGTGTTTCAGCGGGCCTGCATTGACTTTGCCAACATCTCATTTTCCCCTCTTTCACAGTAACACCATCTTACTCACCTTATCTTCCATCTTCTCTACTGTCACTATGCCATTTCATTATTGGGTTCAATTACTCCGATGCCATTGGACTGCAAGAAATGCTGTCTTGTTTGTGACCTTGCCAAACTGTAAAGCACTTTGAGCTGCATCTTGTATGTATGAACTGTGCTATACAAGTAAAGGTTATTATTATTAAAGGTTATTATTCTCTGCTTCTCTGCTGTCATGTTTCAGCGGGCCTGCATTGACTTTGCCATCAGCGCCAAGCCCCTGACCCGCTACATGCCCCAGAACCGGCAGACGTTCCAGTACCGGCTGTGGCACTTTGTGGTGTCCCCCTCGTTTGAGTACACGGTGCTGGCCATGATCGCCCTCAACACCATCGTCCTCATGATGAAGGTGAGTCAGCACTTCATCTACCCACATGCTTGCTCTGGTCAGGGCATTCCCTGTTGTTGCACATGATTTTACATTACCCTTAACACAGACTTTCAGCCAATGGTGTATTAATAGTCTCAGCATGTGGGGATAATCTATTAGACCATCCGTACAACTATTTAGATACAGCGGGCCCAGGTATAGATATTTCTATATTTAACTGTTGCAGAGATCATTCCATTACATTACATTACACTTAGCAGATGCTTCTATCAAAAGTGACTTACAAAAGGAGGACATAATAAGCCAACAGAGGTGTCGAGGAACACAGAGTAAACAGACTACCCTAAGACACACAAGGAAATACACGTGCCTTAAGTACGTTTCCCAAGGCACCTACTGTAGGGAAAAGAGTTGGTTAGTAGTAGTTAGTTTTGTTAGAAAGGGAAGTCTCCAGTCTTGGAAAAGAATGGTCTTTACAAGCTTTTTAAAGGCTGAGGAGGATGTTGGTAATCTTGGTTGCTTAGGCCATTTCCTCTTGCCGCACAGCCCCAGCCCCATGTCTGCAGCATGACCTGGTTCACCCCCATCAGAAACACCAGCCCTCCATCACATGTCCACGCATAGCAAGTGGAGACAATTTGGTGTGATATTTATTCTGTTGCACACTGTAGGCATGTTGTTGTTGCTTGCAAGATGTCCAGATATTCAAACATGCCCAGACATATAGGCGAGACAGCACTAGGGTAGGGTGGGTTAGGGTGGGGGTGCTCCAAGGATGGGCTTTGAGACTCCCAAACAAACTCTTTCAGACAAGGTTGACTCTAGACATTAAATATTAGTCTATAGCCTTGTTCCTTTATTTAACACGCCGCCATCACTGTAG
>CM059276.1:30629253-30646753 GCA_030347295.1 Setipinna tenuifilis
CATTTAGCAGAATTTGACTAGCTGGAATCACAGATTGCACCTTTTTAAAATCAACTGTCATGTTTCACTGAGTTGTAGACTGTTTATTTACTACTGTATTTCTAACTGTCTACGATTTCCTGTTGATTGTTAATTGCAAAGAGCACAGTTTATGTAATCTTTTATACCTAATTATGCAAATATACTGTTTGCAGTGGACATAACCTTTAAGCAGTATTAGAGAGCTGATATCTGCTCCTGCAGCTAAAAGCATGTGGTTCAAACCAGCTCTAACAGGTTAAGTCCCCATGCCTTGTCTCTGTCTAACGGAATCTCTTTTGCTTTCCAGTGGAAGGGTCCACTATAAGGAGATGTACAAAGTAGTGCGTGCTATTTCCCCCCCTTTGGGCTTTGGGAAGAACTGCCCCTACAGGGTGGCGTGCAAGGTTTGGCTCCCCCCCACAGACTACCCTCACTGCCCCCCTGACCCGCCCCCCCGCCCCCCTGCCCCTCTCCTTACCCCCTCCCCCCCACAGACTACCCTCACTGCCCCCCCGTCCAGCCCCTTCCCTCTCCTCACCCTCTCTCAGCCCTGACTGCCATCCCTGACTCACCCCCTCTCCCCCTCCTCTACCCGCCTCTCCCCCTCCTCCACCCTGTTTCGGACTGGCTCTCCCTCCCTCCACCCTTGGCCTGCATCATGCTGGTGGGGTGATGCTCTTGCCTCCTCCTCTCCCCTCCTCTCCTCCTCTCCCCTCCTCTCCTCCTCTCCTCTCCTCCTCTCCCCTCCTCTCCTCCTCTCCTCTCCTCCTCTCCCCTCCCCTCCTCTCCTCTCCCCTTTTCTCCTCTCCTCTCCCCTCCCCCCATCTCCTCTCCCCTCCCCTCACCTTCTCTCCTCTCCTCTCCTCCCCTCCTCTCCCCTTCTCTCCCCTCCTCTCCTCTCCTCCTTCGGCCCATCCAGTACAGCACGCCCAGTGTAGCATCCACACCAAATGACCACAATCAGGCCACCCAGGCATTCACAATTAGCAAATGAGCCGGCCACCACACGTCCCCCACAGTGCTGGGTGTCCCTCTAAATGACTGTCATTGTGGCCTTGTGTGCTCTCGAAGCCTGGGCTGGTGGTGGTTGTCGTGTTATTTTGGAGTGGATGGTTTGACAAACAACACCCTACCCCCCCACCCCCTGGCTACTACCACATCTCTTGGGTTCATCCGCGTTTTAAGAGTCATCCCTTCAACCCCCCACCCCCACCCCGACCCCGAACCCCAAACCCCAAACCCCTGTCCCTCCTCCAGTCCCAGAGTGTCACCTGTCATCTCTCTGTCATACTTACAAACAACCCGTTTCTCTCCTCAGTGATTTCTATGGCGGCTGCGGCATAGAAAGACGACAACTGTTTATTTTATTTCTCCTCTCATTTCAACTTAAACTTGTTTTTGCTTTCTCGCTCTCAACCCTTGTTTATTTTATTTTTAATCTCCCTGTGGGGGTGCATTGAATAACCCTCCTCTCTTTCCCCCTCTCCCTTTATCCTTCACCCCCCCCCCCCCCCCGTGTTCTTTTTGGAATGTCTACCTTGTCCTTCCACCTCTCCCTTCCTCTCCCCCTGCCCTCCCTCTTCCTCTTCCTCCTTATGCTCTTCCTCATCTTCATCACACCCGACTCTCCTCCTCCTCCTCCTCTCCCTCCTTCTGCTCTTCCTCCTCCTGCTCCTCTTCCTCCTCTTCCTCCTCCTCCTACACCTCCTACACCTCCCCCTGTTCCTCCTCCTCCTTCTCCTCCTCCTCTTCCTCTCCCTCCTCCTCCTCCTCCTCCTCCTCCTATCCCAGTGGTCGTATTCATTACACTGACATGTACGAGATGCTGACGCACATGTCTCCGCCCCTTGGCCTGGGCAAGAAATGTCCTTCCAAAGTGGCCTATAAGGTAGTCTGAGCACACTCGTCACATTGCTATGCTATGTAGTGTGTAGACCTCTACACATGTTTATGCTATGTAGTGTCATGTGTGTAGATTTCTACACATGTATATGCTATGTAGTATGTCTGTGTAGATTTCTACACATGTATATGTTATGTAATATGTGTGTGTAGATTTCTACACATGTTTATGCTATGCAGTATGTGTGTGTAGACTTCTACACATATCTATGCTATGTAGTATGTGTGTGTAGACTTTTACACCTTTATGTTTATGTAGTGTCATGTGTATTCTGTGTAGACATAGCGAAACACTGTCAGTAGCGAGCACACATGCTATGCAAGCTTCTGTGGTGGTAGGCCTCTGTGTTAACCCCGTCTGGCACAGTGCGCAGGGAATGCTTGTGGGAGGAGAGGCATAATTCGTGAGCTTTGTTTTTTTGTTGAGTCGTTAGTCACTCTTGGCTCTGTCATGGTTGTTTATTTGTGTTTGTTTGCTTGGTTGCTTGATTTTTTTGTAACAGTACATTTCTGTGAATCGAATTAACTCTCTCAGTCCATAAGCGTCCAACATAGTAGCTATGCGAATAAGAAGGGAGGCCGGCGAAGTAAATGTGTTTGTCATCTGTGCTCTTCAATCTGCCCCTCACGCCCTGCTGTAAGGATAAAAGAGCGCCGTGCTCAGGGTTTAACCCCTAGTCCAGATGTAGACCTGTATGCTGCGTATGTAGTGCTGAGATGTCAGCTGTGTGTGCTGCTCCTGAAAGCGATAGTGTGTTGGGTGTCTCGTAGCAGCTCGGCGGTGGATACAAGCATGGCTTTTTTTCTCCGCCTCTTCTCTTGTGGGTCAAACGACACAAAATAGAAATAAGCCACGAGCAGCCTCTGCCCCATAACTGTCATGTTCTCCAGTCGTAACGCATCCAGGCCCCATCTGGCCTACTTTAGATGGCGGTGCCTCACCCCCCCACCCCCCCACCCCCCCCCCCCTCCTGTGCATGAGCCTGTCCTCCTCCTCCCCACCTCCTCCTCCTCCTCCCCCTCCTCCTCCCCCTCCTCCTCCGCTCCTCGTCCTCCTCGTGGGTGCATGGCACTAAAACTGCGTTCCTCAACCCATGCCCTCAGCAAGCTCCTTACCTGTCTCAGACATTTTACCCTGATTGGCCAGAAAGATTTGTGACCTGTCAAGTTAATCGAAGTTGACCTATCAAATCAGTCGAAAATGCCATCAAAAGAAGAAGAAGCTTCAAACCAATCACACTATGCTGGGCCAGCTTTGAGGAACGCAGCTTAGCGTTGTCTAAGAGCCTTGCCAGGATTGTGTGTGTTGCATTCCTCTCATCCTCTCACCCCATGGCCCCATGGCCTACCACTTTTATCTGGTGCTTTAGCTGTCTGACTGAAAATAAATTGAGATGTGATCATAGGCAGACATTTTATAGAGCATTTTATAATGAGAGTTTAACCTACACTAGTGTTAGCTGTATGCTTGATAATAAATATTTCAGGATTATATGTGTTCACACACACACACACACACACACACACACACACACACACACACTTTAGCATTAGATCCACCCATATGATGGCTGGCTAGTGTAACTCAGCACTGGGCTCTTACGCGTGTGTGTGTGTGTGTGTGTGTGTGTGTGTGTGTGTGTG
Organism: Setipinna tenuifilis; assembly: GCA_030347295.1. Lineage (NCBI taxonomy): Eukaryota > Metazoa > Chordata > Actinopteri > Clupeiformes > Engraulidae > Setipinna > Setipinna tenuifilis. The sequence goes on from CM059276.1 coordinate 30,632,821, forward strand.
TGTGATGGCGTCCACAGCGGCTGGTGCTGATGAACATGCCTGTGGACGAGGACATGTCTGTGCACTTCACCTCCACGCTCATCGCCCTCATCCGCACCGCCCTGGAGATCAAGATCGCCCGAGGTACCGCACCCACACCACACCACACCACACTACACTACACCACACCACACTACACCACACTACCACACCTCCACACCACACCATCACACTACACTATGCCACACCACACCACACTACCACACCTCCACACCACACCACCACACTACACTATGCCACACCACACCACACTACCACACCTCCACACCACACCACCACACTACACTATGCCACACCACACCACACTACCACACCTCCACACCACACCATCACACTACACTATGCCACCACACTACACCACATCTTTCACACCTCCACACCACACCATCACACTACACTATGCCACCACACTACACCACATCTTTCACACCTCCACACTTTCACACCACACCCTCACAACTGCACTGAGCTCTTTTCCCCAGTTACCATTATACACACCACACCTTCAAACCACCACACCTTTAAACCACCACTTCGTTACACCACACCTCCACACCACCACTACACTCTCTCAGTTCCACTCTACCCCAGCCCCTGTCCTACACTCCACACATTCACTCCACACATGTCACACCACCACTGCACTCTTATTCCCCAGCTCCAGTTGCACTGGTCTTAAATGTAATAAGCAGTCGTAGTGGTCTTTGGTGTTAATAGCAGTCATAGTGCTCTTTGGTGTAATAAGCAGTCATAATGGTTTTTGCTATAATAAGCAGTCTTAATGGTCTAAAATGTAATAAGCAGTCGTAGTGGTGTTTTCTGTAATAAGCAGTCGTAGTGGTCTTTGCTGTAATAAGCAGTCGTAGAGATCGTTGGTGTGCTAAGCAGTCCCTTCGAGGCAGATTGTGAGTCACAGCCCAGTGGCGTCTCGTGTGTGTGTGCAGGGGGAGAGGACAGGGTCCCTAGCTCCAGTCATAGTGGTCTTTGGTGTAATAAGCAGTCGTAGGGATGTGGCGTCTCGTGTGTGTGTGCAGGGGGAGAGGACAGGGTCCCTAGCTCCAGTCATAGTGGTCTTTGGTGTAATAAGCAGTCGTAGGGATGTGGCCTCTCGTGTGTGTGTGCAGGGGGAGAGGACAGGGTCCCTAGCTCTAGTCATAGTGGTCTTTGGTGTTATAAGCAGTCGTAGTGATGTGGCCTCTCGTGTGTGTGTGCAGGGGGAGAGGACAGGGTCCAGATGGACATTGACCTGCAGAAGGAGATCAGCGTCATCTGGCCTCATCTCTCCCAGAAGACCCTGGACCTGCTGGTGCCCATTCACAAAGGTGACGTCACTCACACACTCACACACTCAGCCACTTACACACTCACACACTCAGCAGACATGCTTTGTGGACCATGTCTTCCACGACATCTCCTGGTAGTACAGTAGTATGCGGTTGAAGAGGTTTTAAAGATAATGAATCCACTGGGAAAACGGGAACATCAACCTTAGTCACAAGTCACAACACTCACCATAAATGTAAATATAAGTAAAGAATATAAGTGTAAAGATTTTATGTAAATCATTTTCATCTTTAAAAAATATTTTTCTGAGATACAGCAATAGTTGTTTGCAGAGCAGGTTGAACAGTTGTTTGCTTATGTAGCATTTTGTTGCTGTGTTGTTTCAGCGAGCGATATGACCATTGGCAAGATCTATGCAGCCATGATGATAATGGACTACTACAAACAGAGCAAAGCCAAGAAGCTGAGACAGCAGCTGGAAGAACAGGTGACATTTGCATTCATTCACTTATCCATATGACTTCTTTAATAATGTAGTAATAACATCTAATATTATAATGATAATAATACCTTGAATAATATATTTTAATATATTTATTTTATATTTAATTCACTAAACACTGCCCTTATGACCCACTGACATTTAGACATACAAAAGCGTGCCATTTAAAAAATATTTCTTAATGTGGGTTAATATATTTTAGATATTCACTAAACACTGCCCTGCATGACCCGCACTGACATTTAGACATATGTACAAAAGCTGAGACGTGCCATTTTAAAAAGATTTCTTATTATAGCGTCTTATTATTGGGGTCACTAATGGATCTATCATGGGTGCATTTCAAAGGGTGCTGTGTTGAAGGGTGCTGTGTTGATGAGTGCTGATGAGTCTGTGTAAATTGTCTGGCACTAAGTGATGGTCTCGGACCATTTGGTGCGCACCAAAGTACCGAAATTGCATTCACACCAATGAAAACAAACCGAGCTAAGAACTTTTGGTTCGAATGGAAAGTTTGGTGCACACCAAATGCTGTAAGTGTGAAAGCACCCTAAGTGATGGTGTGTCTGTCCCCTCCCCTACAGAAACACGCCCCCATGTTCCAGCGCATGGACGCCTCGTCTCTGCCTCAGGACATCCTCAGCAACGCCAAAGCCCTGCCCTTCCTCGCTCACAGCACCGGATCCGCCCTGTGAGCATACCGCCGTGTGTGTGTGTGTGTGTGTGTGTGTGTGTGTGTGCCAAAGCCCTGCCCTTCCTCGCACACAGCACCGGCTCCGCCCTGTGAGCATGCCGCTGTGTGTGTGTGTGTGTGTGTTTGTGTGTGTGTGTGTGTGTGTGTGTGTGTGTGTGTGTGTGTGTGTGTGTGCGTGTATAATGTGTGCGTGTATAATGTGTGTGTGTATAATGTGTGTGTGTCTGTATGTTGTGTGTGTGTGTGTGTGTGTGTGTGTGTGTGTGTGTGTGTTGCAGGGGGGGCTTCGTGGCCCTGACTCCCCTGTCTCCGCCAGAGCTCTTCATGTCGGCCATGCAGAGACAGGAAGAGGAGGAGCCTGAAGAGGAAGAGGAGGAGTATCACCACCATTACCACGGCCACCACCGCCACACCAGGGTAAGAGGCAGCAGGGGACAAATACAAGGATACAAGGACACAAGGATACAAGGATGGTGTATTGTCACATGCATAGACATACTGGGTAGAGTAGGACATGCAGTGAAATTGGTGATTGTTAGTCTAAAAAAAGCCCCAGGGACAAAATCCTAATGGGTTTGTGAACATATTGTACTCAGATGAATGTAGTTATAAAGATAAGTATATCGCAACACTGTGTTTGGATAGTCTGCCTACAAAGAAATTCAGCTTAATTTATCGTGTTGTTTACTACTTACCACCTCATTTTAACCCAACACTTAACCCTAACCTTAACACAGACCTTAACCCTAACCTTAACACAGACCTTAACCCTAACCTTAACACAGACCTTAACCCTAACCTTAACACAGACCTTAACCCTAACCTTAACACAGACCTTAACCCTAACCTTAACACAGACCTTCAGCAGATGGTGCATTAATAGCCTCCGCATCTAGACATAGAGATAGATATAACACCATCGGTACAAGCATTTAAATACAACATATATGCAGATATCCAGTGTCGGATGTAGATATTGGTGTAGACTTTGTCCCCAGCAGGAGTATTGGCCCCGTGTCCAGCAGTGTGCAGACAGACACTGGCCGGGTCGAGATGTGCCTGACCAGGGCTTCGGAGCAGAGTGGGGGTGGGGGGGTCCACATGTTTGATCTGTCATGGATGATGTGACGGGCAATCACTCTGTGTCCCTGTCATCGTCAAGGTCTCGTCCAACAGGAACATGTCAAAGCGTCACTACCAGTGCTACCAGTGACCCCCACCCCTCACACACACACACACACACACACACACACACCAGCCCCCTCCCCCCCTTCCCCATTAGTGAGGCATCACAGACCACACTGCTGAAAAAAGCAGATATGTCACATCCATCAGTCTTGACCATCTGGGTCCAAACACCAGACAGCCGTCACCCACACACTTTACAGCACACATCAGTAGCTCAGAGCTAGCATTCCGTCATTGAAACCACACGTGGCCACAAGGTTTAGTGTGTAACAACTGGATTGTTTTTATACTGTTTTTCACAAATATATGTACATTTATCTGACTGTATAGCTCATTATTAATGTGTAACTAATTATTAATACACCTTTGTATGTTTGCTGATTGCAGAAAACAGAGTAATGGTTGTATCCATACACAATGTCAGAGGTACATACAGTACATATATACATTGTTAGAATTGTGAAATGAAGAACAGCTGATGTTCACTGAGCTTAAGTCTCCTTTATTTTAAGTTGCACCACATGCTTGTTATAGAGCTGTTATAAACAGGTTTATGTGGGTTATAGAGGTCTTAAGTATGATTTTGACATGACAGCCCCCACTAAACTAAAAAAAGGCTTTAAACACAGCACCAGATTGTCAATTGTTGTGTGTTGTATTCTGAACACATGCAGGCACAAAGGCGATGGGCTGCTCATAAAACATGCCGGTGCCGGTGCTGTAGCTGTGGGCGTGATTGTAATTAGAGAGGGCAGTGATGCAAAACACATAAACAAATGCAAATGTGCAAATGTTTCATGTTTCCACCAAACCCCCCTCTTTCGCCAGCCTTCACCCCCACCTCTCTTCCCCACCCCTCCCCACAATGACAACTACCCACATTCTGCCATGGTTTTATTTCCCATCTATGCCAACGAGAGCACACACACACACTGACACACACGCACACACACACTGATGCACACTGACACAAACACACACACACCCACACACACCCACACACTGACACACACACTCACGCGTGCGTGATCACCACCCCCTGCATGTCCATACATTCACACCAGTTCCCCATTCCTCTGTGACACATTCTGTTCGCAATGGCACCTCACTGTTCGCATTACTTGTGTTTGTGTGTTTGTTTTGTTTTGTTTGTTTGTTTGTTTATTTGTTGCGTGTGACTTCTCCTACGTTTAGATGGTTTAATTTCTGCTGCTGAAAAGCATGAGAGGAGAGAAAGAAGAGGAAAAAGGAGAAGAGGAGTGCTTGGAGTTGAGAGAGCTTTAGGGTAGTGAGAGAGTGGTGAGCTTTAGAGAACAGCGTTAGGGTGGTGAGGAGGAGCTGAGTGAGATGGGCATCGTTGGGGTAGTGGGTGATATGGGCATCATTAGTGTGGTGAGCTTTAGAGGAGGGCATTAGGGCGGTAAAAGCGTGGGGTGGGGAGAAGGTGGGGAGTCTTACAGCAGAGTGTTAGGGTGGTGGTGCTGAGTGAGATGGGCATCAGTGACAGGCACTGACAAAACATGTGTGAGAGGCTAACAGCTCTTGCCCTTAGCAGCAACAAAGGAGAGGAGAGGAGAGGAGAGGGGAAGAGAGGAGTGGAGAGGAGAGGGGAGGAGGAGAGGAGAGGAGAGGAGAGGAGAGGAGAGGAGGAGAGAGGAGAGGGGAGGAGGAGAGGAGAGGAGGAGAGGAGGAGAGGGGAGGAGGAGAGGAGGAGAGAGGAGAGGAGAGGAGAGAAGAGGAGAGGAGAGGGGAGGAGGAGAGGAGAGGAGAGGAGAGGGGAGCAGAGGAGAGGAGAGGGGAGGAGGAGAGGAGAGGAGAGGGGAGCAGAGGAGAGGAGAGGGGAGGAGGAGAGGAGAGGGGAGCAGAGGAGAGGAGAAGAGAGGAGAGCACCAACTGTCTTCATGGGCTTTATTTCTGCCCCTTTAAAACGGCTATTTCTGGTGTACCTGTGTATGGTAAACACACACCTCTCTTGCTTGTGTCTTTCTCTGTTATCTGTTTGTTTTAGTGCAGTAGCTATAAGATGGGCTTGTCTTCTGTAGTGGATCACCAGGAGCCCTGTTTGCATTTGTGCATCTAGCCTCTGGCTTTATCTCCTGTTCTATATAGATTTCTTAGACTTAGTCCTGAGCACTGAGCTTTATAATTCAGTATTAGAAGTTTCTGTTAATGATTCCCTGTTCATTTGTTTAGGGAAACTGTCTTTTTAAACCTGTCTGTTATTACTGAATATGTATTTGTTTTTACAGTAGCAGAAGGTCATTTTTGAGATATGCTTTTGTCTTTGAGATGTGCGCTTGTCATTGACATATGCTGTTGTCTTTGAGATGCACGCTTGTCATTGACATATGCTCTTGCGTGTTTTGCTCAGGGTTTTAGCTGATTGGCAGGGCAGCGCGAGTCCACTCCAGACAGAATGGCCAGAGCTTGATTGCCTCGGTTTTGTGTGCGCAGATAATCTGATAATCATCTGCAGTGATTTTGGAGTGTTTTCATTTTGTGCAGATCTTGATGTTTTTATTTTCCCTTCATTAGTGTGACATCCCTGCCCCAAACCTCCTGAGTTTCCTCCGACTTCTCGCTGGCTTCATCCCGACCTTTGACCTTGTGTTGTCACCTGTGGTGTTCCCTCCGTGGCTTCCTCTCTCTGGCGTTCCACACCCGCTTACCGCACCTGTTTAACGCTCACCTGCTGCTGCGCCCTGCTTGACCCTCTCCACCCAAACCCCAGTGAAGATCCCACAATGAGCTCTCTGACCTGTCCACCCAAACCCTAGTGAAGATCCTACAATGACCTCTCTGACCCTCTCCACCCAAACCCTAGTGAAAATCCTACACTAAGCGCTCTCTTTTTGAGAGCCAAACAGGGTTAAAGTCCTAGACGAAGAAAATGGCAACCACTGTTATTTATCCCCTGTATGGAGCAGTCAAGTGAGGGTTTGGTTCATGCCATGAGTCAAGAGCCCTGAGAATGTCGCCCTCTGTTGGTGACTAAGAGTACTACTGCACACAGACCAGCCATTCCTGCAGTCTCTTACCCTCGTATCTGCTATATGTATCTCTCTCTCCTCTCCTCTCCTCTCCTCTCCTCTCTTCTCCTCTCCTCTCCTCTCTTTCTCTCTCCTCTCTCGTCTGACTGCCTAGGTGCCGGAGAGCAAAGACTTTAATGCCGTCCTTTGCCCCAGTAGCAGGCAGGGCTCGCCGCTCGAGGTGCCTGGCCGGGGCGTGTCTATCCGGGCCTCCTCGATGCCGCGGCTCGCCATAGACCCACAGGTACAGCAAGCAGCAGGGGACTGCCCCCACACAGGGCCCCATGGGGTGGTCTTACTGGTCAGCCCACCGGTGCTCATTTGGATTGCTACTGTACAGACAGCCATCATGCCATAGCCACTGCAGGACCATGGGGATGTGCTTTTCCTTTGTAGTTGGTGCTCTGTGGATGAAACTATCCCGTGGCAGGAAGGAGTGGTGTTTCTCTGTGAGAGGAGAGGGTCTGGTTTGAAATGTATCATGGGGTATTTTTTTATTGTGTGATGAGGATCACTGTGGCAGCTAGTATGGACGTAGCTCAGTGTTGCTGTCACGAGGCAGGAGTCACCCAGTACATATGTCCCATGTCTGTATCCCAATGCCACAGTGGGAGGTCAGGGGACAGCCTGTTTATGGGGATCTAAATATGTTAGTGTGGAGTGTCACAGGAGTCACGTGTATAAAAATGCACCAGCTTAGTCGAGAGCTTCTCAGGGTTTGTAGGAACACCTGAGATGGCATGAAGTTGAGAATCATTTTTTGGGAAACCAGACTGCTTTTAAAAAGAGAGGTGGTACAAGTGTCCTGTGTTTTCCTGTCGTTGTGGTGTGTATTTCTGTGTGTTTGTCGTGTATATTTGTGACAGTGTAAACGTGACCTCTGTTGTTGAGTCCTTTGGTGTGTTTCTTGACGTGTAAATACGTATATGTGACATTTGTTACTCGTGTTACTCTTTGTCTGCATGCTACTACATGGAGTGTATGTAAACGTTTGTGCTACATATTTACGCACTTGCAGAATATAACTGTGCACATCTATAAATGCATTTGTGTGTGTGTGTGTGTGTGTGTGTGTGTGTGTGTGTGTGTGTGTGTGTGCATGTTCATGTGTGTGTGTGTGTATGTTTGTGTGCACACATTTGTGTGTGTGTGTGTGCACACATGTTTGTGTGTGTGTGTGTGTGTGTGTGTGTGCGCATGTTTGTGTGTGTGTGTGTGTGTGTGTGTGCATGTGTGGGTGTGTGTGTGTGTGTGTGTGTGTGTGTGTGTGTGTGTGTGTCAGATGGCCGCTGAGAGTAGTCTGATGAAGCGCTCGTTCTCCACCATCGGGGACCAGTGTGTGAATGACCTGTGGCAGCAGGAGTTCTCCCTGGAGAGGATCAGCCCCGACCAGCTGCAGCACCGCCCACGCCAGCGCAGCTTCAGAGGTCAGCTCCGTACATATACTATATATACACAATACATACAATACAGTCAGCCCCGTACATACACAGTGTAGTCAGCCCCGTACATACACAGTGTAGTCAGCCCCGTACATATACTATATACTATAGAGTCAGCCCCGTACATACATTATATATACTATATACACAGTATAGTCAGCCCCGTACATACACTATACAGTGAGCCCCGTACATACACCATATACACAATACAACAGTGTAGTCAGCCCCGTACATACACTACTGTATACTATAGTACTATATACTATACACTACTGTAGATACACAATACAGTCAGCCCCGTACATACACTACTGTATATACCCTACACAATACAGTCAGCCCCGTACATACACTATATAGACACAGTGTAGTCTGCTTTTGTTGATATGTTGATATGTTATTTTACACACCACTTTTACACACTAAAATTAATTCTGTATGTACAGCGGTCAGGTCTAATATCAGAGAGCCGTCGGACAAGGAGAGGGGGCGTTCCAAGGAGCGTCGGCATCTGCTGTCCCCCGACGTGTCGCGCTGTAACTCAGAGGAGCGCAGCCAGCACGCATCCCGGGAGCGCAAGCAGTCTCGCTCGCCCAGCGAGGGACGGGCACGCTCGCCACTCAAACAGGTGGGCTCATGAGCCACGTCAGTGGAGCTGGTCTGTGATGCCGGACAAATAATGGTGCAGAAACAACACGACTGACGTTTCGACGGCACTGCGTCTTCTTCAAAGTCAGTCGTGTTGTTTCTGCACCATTAAAAACATTGTAAACGGAGTGCTCTGGTCTTGCTTCATAATCCATAGTACTGAACATTGTGCCCTGGACCGTGAGCACCAGTCGAGGTGGAAGCGCATCTGACTCCTAGTTACTGTTCAAATAATAATACCTGTTGTTTTGCTAGTGTACAGCTTGACTGTTCTCCTCTTTTTGCAGAAGTGATTATCAATCGTTATCGTTAAAATGACTGTGAAAACAATGTTTTGTTGTTAGGTTATGGATATCTTCAATATGTAGCTGTGTATTAATATATATATATGTGTGTGTGAGTGTGTGTATATATATAAACTAAATATAAATATAAATCTAAAATACAAAAATATCTGTTCTGTTTAGTCTTCTGCTTGACCACTCTACTCTACTCTTACTCTTTCGGTGCTCACTAGGGGATCAACTCATCGAGCCCCCACCCCCCCAGCTCAGAGAACAGCACCCCCCGTGGCCGTCGCCAGCTGCCCCAGACGCCCTCCCGCCCCCGCCCCCACATCTCCTACTCCCCCCTGGTGTGTCGGGCACAGCTGCCCGCCCCCAGCCCCGCCCCCAGCCCCTCCCCCTCCACCTCCGAGACGCCCGCCAGGACTCAGGCCGAGGGCGAGGCCAAGGAGGGGGAGCCGCGGCTGGGCACGGTGTTCGGGCCGACGCTGGGGCCCTCTGGGGTGGGGGCGCTCGGTCTGGCGGGGCTGGGGGCAACTCCGGGGGGGCTCCATGCGTCCCCCCAGCGCTACATCTCGGAGCCGTACCTGGCGCTCCACGAGGAACTGCAGAGCCTGGAAGCGGCGTCAGCCTCGGCGGGGGCGGGGGCGGGCAGCGCGGAGGAGACTCTGACCTTCGAGGCTGCCATGGCGACCAGCCTGGGCCGCGCCAACGCCATCAGCTCGGCGCCGCAGCTGCGCCACTCCTGGCAGGTGCCCAACGGCCACTTCCGCAAGCGCCTCGGCCAGCCCGCCTCCAGCGCCGCCGCCGAGCTGCTCAGCGACACCGACGAGGACGACCGCTGCTAGGCATGATGGGAAGGGCGGAGTGTGTACCGTGTGTGTTAGCCCCCTGGAGGACTAAGGGACAGGTGAACCCTAAACATGTTGACGACAGAAAGGAAAAAGATAAAGAGAATACAAACACAGAAACTGCTAAAAGAGGGGAGTAGAGGAGGAGAGGACAAGCCAGAAACTTGGCTGGTAGGTAGCTAGACGTCAGCAGTGTGTTTGAACATGTTCTGTGTGTGTGTGTCTGTGTGGGACTGAGCTTCACTTGCCAAATTGCAAACAAACTCCTGATCTGTAAAGTCACAGACTTCAGACTGACTGATCAGAGACTAGTGTGTTCAAATGAAGCTACATGTCCTGAAAATGCCATCCTTTTCAATGTGGTTTCCTGCTTCAGCTGCGTGTTTTGGGCCCTGAGTTTCTCTCTCCGACAGCGTTTGGTGGTCATTAATGTGAAGCATGTGGAGCTGACAGGGATGGGGAATAAAGTGCAGACAGTGCTCGTCTCCCCAGTGCCAGGGCAGACCATCATGTCTCCTCTTTAAGCTTGGCGGAGGAGCATGTGGTATGTAGACCCATTGATCTCCTCAGCTGCTCTCTTCTGCGGCGCTGACGCGTCAATCACAGCAGTCCGAACGCCTCATACGAGACACCCTTCGCTTTTACCCACATCCTCTGCGCCACTTTGGCAGTGATCTTTCTCAGGCTTTTTAAACTCTTTCAGGTGAGGGGGGGCTCCTAGCTGGCTCACCACCACTCCAAAGTCACGGGGCTGGACAGCCTTATCAGTGAGCAGTGGCCCAGATGTAAGGAGCCTTATCAGTTAGCAGTGGCCCAGATGTAAGGGATAGAGTGGGTAGAGCTCTGTAGCATTTTATGGTCCTTGTTTGAGTTTGTAGCTAATCTGTTTTAAACGAAGGCATTTTCCTGGTGGTGAACCTGTGATGAAGATGTGATCTTTCGTAGCAGCGGTGGGTCACTGTGTAACACGTGTCTTAGTAGAGGAACTTGGAGTACATACTATAACTACATATGAGAGACAGGAGAAACTAGGGGGCTGATTACAGTACTTTTCCAGATTTTTTTTTGTTTTGTTTCAAATGGCATCTGGAGCTGAGTTGGGCCTTTACATGCAGTAGTGAGCTTGAAAGAGTAGAGGAAAGGTGGGTTTTAAGTGATGGGTTTTAAGTCATTAGTGAATGGAGGAAAGCAGGGGTTTTAAGTGATGAGTTGTAAGTGATGGGTTTTAAGTGGTGGGTGCCACTCAAGTGATTTTGGTGCATGTACTGTCGCAGTACATTTGTGCAACACAGCGCAGGTGACACTTTTGGATGACAAACAAAACATTTGTGCATCTCGAGAAGTCTGCAAGTTAAAAAGAACAATGATGGTCATCCAAAACAACCCTTTAAACACAGACGGAAAGCAGTCCACAAGTTTGGGGTATGTTCCAGTGTCCCTGTGGCGAGGTCAGGGAGGGGTCAGAGTGCGGCTTACGTCACTAGTAAATACCATTTCACCGGACCGTGCATGTCCATGAGGCCTGTTCTGGCCTCGAGTGCTACAGCCTTACGGAGGAGAAGAGCGTCCAGGGCTCCTGAAACACATGTAAACATCTCAATATTCTGGACTTCTCAGAAATTAAACGTTTCAAAGGCCATGTTTCCTTTCTAGCCTTCTGTATATAGAAAAGCCATGCCACAGAACACAGAACGTTCCTTTCTCCTGAACCTGTAGCCTGTCTGTAACGACCAATGACCACGCATTGGGGATCACGCCTGTTTTCTTTGGATTTCTGATTGAGTCATATTCTGATTGATTCATATTCTGATTGATTCATACTCTGATTGATTCATATGCCATTGTAGTAATTACTCATCTGCATGTAGATATGTCATAATTACCGTCATACCACTATTAATCAGCAAACGTCAATGCTGGCTTAGTCTGAGCACTGTTTCAAAAAAAAAAAACTACAAATCTGGAGTTGGCTTCATCTTGTGCTCTGTGTCCAGACAGTGTAGCCATTCGTTAGAATGTGAATGTTTGCTGTTGACCCTGCTGTAGTGTTTATGTTACTGTGGACAAAGGAGTTGATTTGTGAGACTGCTGGGTTTAGTACTACTGTATGCCAGGTCTGGCCTGTGGAACCAACTGAACCATGCAAAGCAGTGTGGGTAATGTAGTTTTCCACCACATGTAGCAGTGATGACGGTGTATCATCAACTACATGTGACTATAACTATGAGTCGGCCATCTTGTGTGACTGCATTCAACAGGCTTTAATGAAAGATGTCAACAAAGACATGCTGTTTTTACTTTTCATATAACTGCATACACGTGGCAGTGTTTGGGTTGTATTCCATCATCAAAGGGGATTACCATAACTTCTGTTGAACAAATCAAAACTCAAAATCTTTTTGGGTCTCAACATTACCTTCAGACATCTAGACATCTAGATTCAGGTTTTTCAGAAATAAATGAAAAGAAAAAACTATTTTCCCATTTAAGAAAAAAGAGTAAATAATTTGTATCCATGTATTGTGTTGTGACTTGTTCTTTTGCCATGTTTTGGGAAATGTGAGTAGCCCTTGTGTGCTGTGTCTTTCTGGCCTGCGTGGGTCTCTGTTCCGTGAACCATATGAAGTTTTAAGGTTGATGTTGCACCTGAATCTCTGGTATAGAAAAAAAAGTACTGGTTTTTACATATGTAGAATATATAAATACACTGGGAAAATGTCTTATTTATTGAACTGTTTATATTTCCATATAGATGCCTATCTTCAATTTATTTCACTTTGTTTTGTGAATGGAAACTTGTTCGCTTACCTGTCAAAAGGACCACTGCAAAATTACAACAACAACAACAAAAAAAACTCTTTAATAAAAATGTGACTAACCAACTTTGCTGACAGTATGCCTTTTGTAATGATTTGCCACCCTAAGGCTCCGTAAGGCTCCTGTTTTTCTCTGCTACTCCTGGCTCAGGTGTTGTTTTCAGTCATAAATCCTTGCGAACGGTAAAAGGACGGTAATTCAAAGATCATGGGCTTCATTGTGTTTGCCAAACCCGTCCATAGCAGCGGAACATCTGGGTGTTGCCCCGAGCTCCTCCCGAGGGATCCTGAGCCCCACACGTACAGTAAGCTGCAGGTACAGCAAGAGGTGGTACAGTGGTATAGTGGTATAGTGGTATAGTGGACAGGGCGGCTCGGAGCTCGGTAAGTCCACATCTACACGTACTGTAAACTCAGGTACAGCAAGAGGTGGTATAGTGGTACAGTGCTATAGTGGCCAGGGCAGCGGAGAGAGCTCGGTAAGTCCACATCTACAGTAGCACAGACCAGGGTCATCTGACGCAGCAGCAGGAAGCCTCATGGGTAGTCAGGCACTGTGGGCCGCTGTAGGCATGATGGGTATGGGCCTTCTCCTGATGTCCAGCTTCATTACTGGTGCTCTCAGTCAGAATGCCCCTGATACCGACTCACCAGCTCCTGGAAGGACTGGTCTCTGCTCTCACCAACCACTGCAGCAAGATGCAGGAGACAGACATGTATCTGTCCAACCAAAAGGTAAAAAACTCTATTAAACTTCATTATCTATATTTAAATTGTTTTTTTGTTGCACTGTCACTGTTGTGTTGCTTGTCCTAAGTTGCCATCACCTCTCTACCATTAAAGCTGTGTCCTGATGTAGCCTGCATTTTGTCCTGAGGATAGATTTATGGCCTGTAAATGGCTGGTGTTGAGCGGGCATTATTTGGGAGCAAATTGTATCAAGAAACATGGCAGCTGTCACATTGCAGGGCTCAGTTAGTGTGAAGCCTGTTATGTGAGAGCTGCACCTGTCTTGCCTCTGTCCTGTCCATGCTGACACCTGTGTGCTGTCATTCACTGCTGTTGGTGGTGTATAGATGTCTCTCAGGGTGCCTCATGTTCACTGTGTCTCTCTGTGTTCACTGTCTCTCTCTGTGTTCACTGTCTTACCATG
>CM059276.1:30649253-30726753 GCA_030347295.1 Setipinna tenuifilis
CCACACACATACACACACCTACATACATGAATGCGCACACATACACACACGCATGCACGCCAATGTGTTCTGCATTCTCATATATAGCATTTTTCTGCATTCTTATCCACACAAAATCCCTTTATCATTAAGTCAAGTCAATCAATATTAAGTCAATTAAATATAACAAAATTATTATCACATTACAGAACTGTACCATAATGCCTATTTCTAAGTGCGATGACTTGACCACAGGTCTTTACTGCATGTGGTGATTGTGTTGATGGGCGTTACGTTGTGACCTATAAAAGGCCAGTGTCATGTCTCGTCTCATCTGGTATTTTCATCTGACCTCACAGCCCCTCTCCTGTCCATCACAGTCTCAGGTTACTGCACAGCAATTATACTGCTCACCTGCTGCTACACTTTAATGCCTCCCATACAGTTTAAGATGGCACAAATTCATATGAGATGTAGGAATATTCGGTGATGTTATAGAGATTTACTATGTAATAGTGCACATTGTGTCATTGTGTAATTGTGCACATAGAGCTTTTTGTGAAAGGTGCCATTGCCTAATTTGGCTCATGATGGGTATCCTGGCAACCGCTTGAGTTTTCCCCCAAACACAGCCTGGGCAGACCCTGGGTAACGTCTCTCACTGAGGTCCTATTGCCCTCGTAAACTGCCCACACACAGCCTGAGCACAGTCTGACCAGACACAGGATAACGTCTCACAGACACAGGATAACATCTCTCACTGAGGCCCTATGGCCCTCGTAAAGCTCTGCGGTCACATCACATCACACACAGTATCACACACAGCAGCCGCCCCACACCGCACCGCCAGACCTCTGAAGTGTGCCACTCACATTTTCCCTATCGCACCTCCCCCCCCACCCCCCTTTCTCTCGACATCGTGTCTCCCCGGCCAAAGGTTCCCGGCAGCCTTCCTGTGGGATGGGCGGTGGCACCGGCTGGCCCTGGCCGTGTCGCTGGCGGGGCTGGAGCTGTACGCAGACTGCCGGCTGCTGGAGAGGGTGCCCTGGAGGAACTACCCGGGGCTGGAGGTGTCCACGGCCGGCATCACCCTCGTGGGAGGGGCCACACAGCCCCACCTCACCCCCTTTACCGTAAGTCAAAGTCGGGGCGTTTGGGCGAAGGTGTGACATTTCTCACGTGGGCCCCAGACCAAGCCCTCAGGCCCTGAGGAGGGGTGGCAGAGAGGGCCGTGCCAATGTTGTCATCCAGTCAAAGACACAGGCAGACAGAGGGACATGTGAGGGTTTGAATGGGCCGGTTTTGGGTCTTTGGATGTTGATCTTAAAGTGGCGATTGAGAACAGTGTTAAACAGGCCCAGACACTACTTATCTACACTGCTGATCTGCATTACCTTTTAGAGCTTAATTGCATTTTTATATAGCATTCATACTAATTACACTTCCCAGGTCCATCTGATTAACAACCCCCGTTAAAAACCTCTGTTAAAAAAATCTTAGATTAGGATAGCTTTTAATTAAGCTTTGCAGGAGAGGTGGCCAGTTGGAGGACTTTACCCCTTAGGCACCCTTAGGTTAGATTATTTGTCATTAAAATATATCACATTAGACCCTATGGGAAATGATAAACTTGTCTATTGAATAAGGTATGTGGTAAATGCCTAATGCAAGAGATTTTAAGAATCAGTGACGCTTGTGTCCACCTCTGATCACTGTTTTGTTTTCTGTATTTTTTACCTACAATTTGTCAGAGCAATTATACATTATTTCAGTAGTAATAACTACTTCCTAATAAGCATTTATTTTGCATTTATTCACTCTTACTTAACACTTTGTTCATCATTTGCATTGTTTATAAATGACTAATTTATGAGAAATAATGTAAATAATGTAAGTGTTAAGTAAGAGTTAACAAATGCAAAATAAAGGCTTCTTAGGAAGTAGTTATAATGAAGTGCTGCCATTATTTCTCCCCAAAGGTGACTCACTGACAGGTGGCAAGCCCACATCATTGCTGAGGTTAGGGGTTTGGAAAAGTTGTGTTTGTTGATGGGGAGGTCATGTTTGGCCTCGGTGCCCTGGCGATCTCCTGTGTGAACACTGTGTGGACTGGTGGGCTAGTGGGTGGGCTCTGCTCTCCAGACCCGATGACCATTCCTCAACTCAGCCCCGCGTCACGACACCAGCCCACACACCGTATATAAACTAGCCCCTCGCCTTCGCCCAGTGCTGTCTGTTACAGAAACCTCCGCAAACACACGTGAGGAGAACAAGCGGTTGGCCTCAGTGAGAGAGCATTAGGAGCAGACATGGAGTAAAAGCCAGCGTGGACTTTTAATTGGATGCCAGTCTGTTTAGAGGGGGCCAACGGGAAGTGGTGCTGTTGTGACCGCTGGACGTGCAGGCGATAATTGGGACTGGTTCTTGCGGTGGATACTGCCCTACTCTCTGCTCTCTGCCTCTCTCTCTGTGCTCTCCTCTTTGCCATGGGCTCTAAGCGAGAGACACTGCCCAGGACTGGCTGCCCTCCAGGCCACACTCTGTTTTAGCCAGTCAGGTAGTCAGTCAGACAGACAGACAGAGATACTTCAGACAGACAGACAGAGAGACAAAGATACCTGAGACAGACAGAGACAGAGATCCTTCAGACAGTCAGACAGACAGAGAGACAGGCAGAGAGACAGAGATCCTTCAGACAGACAGACAGACAGACAGACAGACAGACAGAGAGACAGACAGACAAACAGAGAGACAGAGATACTTCAGACAGCCCAGCACACCACAGCCATGCATGGCTCCAGTGCAGTCCTGCTGCTCTTCTGCTGTGTAAGTGGAGACCTTTTTTATATCTTCATTAGTGTTTCTGCTAAACTGGTTATAATGTATTTGAGTTCGCTGCAAGAGTGTGTTGTTTATTTTGTTTTGTTTATTATTGGTAAATGTCATCATTGACTGGAACAGACCAGAGAATGTATATTATGTCCAGTCAATGGAACAGACAGTAATCAGGCAAAACGTTTTCGGGACTCAAAATCTTAGCCTGCCCTCGAGGGGCCATGTTGTTGTGCTGCCGTGTTGGTGCCAAACAATAAGGTTGTCAAACGGGCTTCTCTCTGTCTGCCCTGTCCATGTCAACCTGCTGAAATGTGCATCAGCCCTCAGCATTGTCATTCCCAGTACATTCAGACCGTCTTGTTTGGCAGCCTGAGTACTGCTGCCCTCCTGTGTGCTACTCTGCTTTGTGCGTGTGGCAAACTGTGGGGACGTAGTCTGCAGGCTCCTGCCGCCATCTTGGTGTGGTTTGGGAGGTATGTTCATGCCTGTGCATGCCGTGCCTGAGGACGGCGGGGACCAAGGCACTGTGTGCTTCTCTGTGCTGCTCTGTGCTTGTGGCAAACTGTGGGGACACAGGCATGCTCTTGCCGCCATCTTGGTGTGGTTTGGGAAGCATGTTCATGCCTGTTCATGCAGTACGTGAGGACGGCTAGGGATCAAGGGACAAAGCGACCAAGTCCCCACCCCCCGGCCCTTTTGGCGTGTGTCTGCGAGCGGATGAGGGCGAGCGGCGATTTTCACGATCTCGAGGCAAGTTCCATAAATCAGTGTGAGACAGCCGGCGATGTTAAAAGAGCAGGTGCACACTGACCCGGTGTTTGCCGGCCCGTGCACGCACATGCGAAAATGTGCAGCAGGACATTGGGTCACGCCCAAAGCAGCCTGCTGAAAGGCCCCTTATCTCTCTCTGGCTCTCTGGCCTGCATGGACTGGCCTGTCAGTGAGTGTGTTTGTGATTTGTGACATGCCCACATATTTTCAAGTGCAAAATATGGTTGAATGTTGATTTCTGCTCTAAGGTCCTGATCTGCTCTGTTAATACAGAGATCTATGATGAGATGCAAATTTCACATTTATCCTCCGTTGGTGAGGAGTGTCATCATCAAGACTGTGTATTGTGGTGGCCATTAGCAGCCTCGTCAGCTCATCTTAGTGGTTATGTAATTGGTTATGCAATCTGTTGATATGCCCACAGACACCATAATTCCTTTACTGTCTGCTCTCGTTCATTTTACTACTTTCTGTCTTTTTTTCATCATTTGCTTTCTACTCCTCTCTGTCTCATCATTATTATCTTGAGCACCTGTCTGGCTCTAATTTTAGCTGAGTCATTACCGAGAGGAGCGTTGCCAGTAATGACCTCGCGGGTGCTTTAAAAGCTCAGCCATATGTTCCTCCTGAACGGCCACGCCGGTCTGTAATGGAGGGTTTGTTTGGGAGTGTTTGAGGCCCTCGTGTGAAAGGCAAACACTCGCCACGTGAAAGTGAAGCCTTGTCACGGCGTTTGCATTTTGAGGCTGCTCGAGAGGGCGGGAGAGGGGTTTCCATGGACATAGAGTGTCGTTGACAGGGTCGGCTCTGCGTGACCTTCATGTTGCCGGTCAGCGAACTGTGTGACAGCGTGAGCTTTCACTCCCAGATTCATCGTTTAGTCTCTTCTGAGCTAGTTTTGTCATCATTTCTGTCAGGAACAAATGATCAGTTTATCTAGTGATCCATATCCAAAACCGAATTAAAACTCCAATCACACACTACTAAAACCACAACATTCAGACATTAACACAATGTCTGAACAATAGAAATAGCGTATTATCAAATGCCACCGGAGATAAGGATATCAAATTATGCCATGTATAATTCAGGATGTCAACATTCTCTCCCCCTCATGATTTTGGGTTCTTGTCGTCTTTGTGGTTTAGAGTATTCGCTGCACGTAGAGTTGGGATGTGTCCTCAGCGAAGACTTCCTTTGAGTCTCCGTGCTGGCATCTGGGCACCCTACCCCCTTTTATTGTTTATCTCTTCTTGCACTACTAGTTATTTTATTCTCTGTTGTAAATAATCTATATACATGTCTGCACTGGAGCAGGAGGTGCTGTTAATGTCATTGGACACACGTATAGTGACGATAAAATACATTCTATTCTATACTACTCTATTCTATTCTATTCTATTCTATTCTATTCCCATGTGTAGTCTTACAGAAGGTCATGTTGGGCATACCAAGAGTCATGCCTTGTTGTCTCTAATGTCAGTAGTCATGAGACACCCCCATGTAGTCGACCTCTGCCAAGTGTGCAAGAGACATTTTCTAAATTAGTTGCTTTGAAGCAAACTTTCTCATCAGTGAAGTGAGGTGTATTTTATCAGTCTTTTAGTTGACTTTATGCAAATGAGTTTCAAGAATCTGAACATTGCTCTGTTTTTTACCTTTTCATTTGTTTTTTCCTTGTGTTATCCTGTAGTCATAGCAAAGCAGAAACACAAATTTTCAGTTTAGGAGATCTAATAATTAAGATCTCCTGATAAAGATCTTCTGTGAATCTTCTGAGCAATTAAACATTTCTAGGGTTAGAGTCTAGAGTCTATTGAAATAAAATACTGGAAATACTTATGTGAGATCTCACAATCTAGTTGGTAATTCATGTTTCAAAAGTGGTCATCCATTTTTATCTACTGTACAGTTTATTCTTGCAGAAGAACATTTGAATGAAAGAAATGCAGTTATTCGGGGCAAGCAGAAAATATGATGTGACAGTATTTGTTTGTAAACATGATTTTTCCAACACAAACATAGGTCAGTCAGAAATGGCTGCTTATTTCCTATGAGCTCTAAAGAGCAGTCTTGTTCCCGCAGGAATGTCTTCCCCAGGGTGATTTATTGTCTCATTCTCAGGGTACAGTGATTCTCAGTCTCATTTTTAGGGTACAGTGATTCTCTGTCTCATTTTTAGGGTACAGTGATTCTGTCTCATTTTTAGGGTACAGTGATTCTTTGTCATATTTTTAGGGTACATTGATTCTCTGTCTGACTTTTAGGGTACAGTGACTCTCTGTCTCATTTGTAGGGTACAGTGATTCTCTGTCTCATTTTTAGGGTACAGTGCAGCAGATGATTTTTGTTTTGGGGGACCCCTCTGCAGCACGGCTCTACTGTGACCATTACAACTCCACCTGCCACCAGGACCCCCAGGTACAACAAACTCTATCCCGCTTTACCTTTACCATGCACAGTTTTAGACTAACAGTCACCAATTTCACTGCATGTCCTACTCTACCCAGTATGTCTATGCATGTGACAATAAACCATCCTTGTATCCTTGGAGAAAAAAAACCTTTTGACCTCTACATCCTGTCAGTGTTTCAAAGCTTGAGTGTTTTACAGTCTTTTAATCAAAAAGTTCATTAAAAATATGTTACCAAGTGGTTGGTGTGTATTTGTTCGGCACCCCAAACACCCCCAATCACAGTTAATTATAAATTTGAACATGTTTACTTGAGGCCCAGAGGGACCTACTTCATGCACATGTTCAATATCACTCATAAAATGCTCTTTGTAAACGTGCAGGCCTTAAGTAAATTGTGAAAAGCCGAGTGTGTGCGGCCATGCTGGCCATGACCAGATCCAGTTGTTTTTTCTCCTGAGCTGCTCTCACTGCAGCGCAGCCTGGAAATTTACTGCCCGTTCTGCAGCTGACTGTCAGCTGAAATATTGGGCCATGAAGCGGTCCGCACCGGAGTGTGAGGTTTATGAGAGGATAAAAACCTGCTTTGCTTTGCTTTGGACCAAAAGCCGCCTCTCTCTCTCTCTCTCTCTCTCCGCTGCCTGCCTGCCTGAGGCTGGATGTGTTTTTCTCCGCTTTTGTCTGATTCTCCTAAATCTTTTATTAGCTCTTTGAAGTGCTAGACTGTGGACCTTTGCAAAATGAAATGTCTGCAGTTGAGTGAATTATTCCTGTTAAATTAATGCTATTGTAAACGTGATATATATGCAAAATATTTCAAGTATGCAGGTCATAGTTTATCGGATGCGTGTTTTAGTGCACTGGAACAATGATGAATAACAAAGGCTTACTTATTGGGTTAAATGTTTACAGTTATCATATATCTCCTCACATATTGTATTTTGAATACAATATTTGGTAAATCTTAAAAACTATGGTGTACAGAAGACTTTGAGGTCAAATAGACATGTTTTTCAAAGTAGAATTAATAGGGAAAATGGAAAGGGGAGGGAAATTACTTCATTTTTTCTTGGTCTCCTTACTTTTTCTATTTCTTTTGTTTGACAAATAAAACGCCTATTTAGTACTTCTATTTATTGGTTTTGTTTCTTTAAGGAGGAGAACTCGGAATCCACAGAGGAGGCTACTGGCCGGACTGACAGCCAGGTCTTCTTCAGCACACCCAACTCCAGCGAGAGGAAAGACGTTGACCACAAGTTGAGAAGCCAAACTAAGTTCTCCCCAGTAGATGCCAGTCACCAAAAGAATGATTGGAAAGTATCTGACCATCCGTCTGAAGATAGACCCTCCAACACAAGTATGCTGTTCACATCTTCAGCCAAATCAGCGGCACAGCCAAACAGTACAGCTAGTGTGACAGCAGGATCATTGGGTGAGTCACAGACATTAGGAGATGGACAAGAACAGTGGCAGGGCTCGGAACAGTGGCAAGATTCCGAACAGTTGCAGGGTTCCGCCACCATAAACACCACATTGGCTGAGGGGGCGGGACAGAAGTCTGGCATGATGATGGAACAACCAATAGCAGAACCCAACAGGACCTCAGGAGGACGTCCATCAAAGGGAACTGAGCCCCAGAAACAGCCACAGCAGGCAGACCAGCGTCCAAAAGGGGCAAACCTTAGTGCAAACAAAGCCACCACACCTTCAGTTTTATCAAACCAAACCCAAGGTGGCAAGGCCAAGGGGGAAGGCAGTACAGTGGACTCTACCAGTAATTCTCCCAAGGCAAAGACTTCACAACCGACTGAAGCTACCATAGTTCCTAACAATGACAAGTCAGTGAGGCCAAAAACACTAAAAGGCACCAAACCAGTTGTTAACAAGCCAAACAATAAATCACTCAAGAAAGACAGTCATTCGCTGTCACCTAGCAACCAAAGGGCCACGTCAGAGGGGAAGAGAGTGCCAGAAACTCTAGAACCTGAAAGGACCAATGATCTGATAGTCCCTCTTACCCCAACGGCCCTGAACAACAGCTTAGTCAAAGAATTAGCAGAGCACACAGACTTATCCAAACCCGTGACTCTGACACCCGATGCCGTTACGAAAGTCTCTCTGAAGGACCCTTTGGCTGCCGTCTCCAACTCGTTGGAGGATAAGCCAGAGGGAGATGGCACCCCTGTGCCAGAGAGGGAAACTTCTCAGAGGGAGGGGGCTGAGATCGCAGAGCCCAGCGGTGCACTCAGTGGCCCAGAGGGTTGGCAACAAACAGGGCAGGCCACGTCAGAGACAAAACTGGAAGAAGAACCGACCACTCCACCCACGGTGCAACCAGAAGATGCCGTAGTAGTCGAACACACAACTCGGGAACCACCAATGGAAGGGCCCGTGGTGGAGGAGAGGGAGGATCCTATTGGACGGGAGGAAACAGACACTGAAACTGACACTGAGGCCAGTGCAGCGTGGCCAATCCCAACTGAGGAGCCCAAAGTACATCAAGAGCAGTGGCCAATCACAACCCAGGAGCCCAGCGTGCAGCAGAGGGAGTGGCCAAAACCAGAACTTGCTCTGCCTGAAACTAGGTCCCCTGAAAAAAAAACCCCTGAGCTGGATGCCTGCAGTCCGGCTGTGAAAGGTGTGCCTTTGCCAGCACACTGCCCCCAGCCTCCCCCCAGGACCCCAGGTAAGGCACAGGACACACCAGGTAAAGCACAGGACACACTGTACATGTAGGTGCCCTCAGGGCCACAGCATTGGGACATTATCCCTTGGAATGACTAGCCACTGCAACCAGTAGCAACCCACTCAATAGTAACACAAAGTGATGGTACTGCAAAAGTAAAATAAATTACTGAAAACAACACAAAGTTATGGTATTGCCAAAGTGAAATAAATAATTGTTTTCAAGCGTTTTTGATTGCACTAATTTTTTAAGGTTATACACAGTTAAATACTTTTATGTTTGTGTCCTGATTGTTATATTAAGATAAAATATGATCTTTTGCTTCTAGTAGTGTTGCCTGATCTCTAATGGGTTGGTAGAAATGGAGTGAGTGTACATTTTAAGGCAAATATAAAGGATCAAAGTAGATTACAGTGTGTCATCCATTTGAATAGCCTGAAGATGTACTGGAATAATCATAATCTCTTTTTTTTTCCATCATTTCAGCCCCCCATCCCCCAAGACCATACCATCCGCCCCAAGGCCAGCAGGCCAGGATGGGACCCAGAGGTCAGAGGGTAAGGAATGAATTTCACTTTGGTCATAGCAAGAAAAGCATGTCTTAAAATGAATTGTATTGTAATGGAATTAAGAAAGACATGTAAGAAAAGTAAGAAAGACATGTTATGGTATACATTTGCCAGAGATCTGCCATGATCTTCTGAAACAGACTTTTCCTTTTTCACAATCTTCTGGGGGTCGAGTGGGGTCCCTTGAGGACAATATTGATATTATTATTAATAGTGGGGGCACCTGTGTATGTGTATTCCATTGATCTGTTAAACTTCTGCAACACCTGATGTGACGGACCTAAAGTACCAGGCAGTAACGGCATCTGTGAACCAATGCCCAAATTTAGAAGAACATTTATTCATCTCCGGTTTCATTTTCATTACATCTACTCCTGCCCTCTTATCACACCCTAATTAAAACCAGCAGAAAAGAAATATGCAGCTTATAAGATAGAAAATGACAAGCCTCATCGCATTAGCCTAGCGCTCAGCCCCAGTGCTCAGCACCAGTGCTCAGCCTCATAGCCGCCGTTGGAGCGGGTGGTGTAGTGGAGACGCCCTTTTGCTTCTAAGGGTCTTCATGCCAAATTGAGTTTGCAGCGCACTGATTGGATTATGCCAGGGGCCAGGGAGGAGCTGCCCAATCAGGCTTTATGGATGGAGCACAGAGCAGAGGGTGGCACAGAGAGACAAATTACACTGTGGGGGGGAGAGAGCAGAGGCAGGGAGGAGAGCACAGAGGCAGGGGCAGGGAAAAGGCAGGAGGAGAGGCAAGAGGAGCAGGGGAAAGAGGCAGGGGAAGAGCGCTGAGGCAGGGAGGAGAGGCAGAAGGAAAGGCAGGAGGAGAGCGCTGAGGCAGGGAGGATGGAGCAGGAGCAGGGGTAGGGGCAGAGAAAAGGCAGGAGGAGAGGCAGGAGGACCAGTGAAAAGAGGCAGGGGAAGAGTGCTGAGGCAGGGAGGAGAGGCAGATAGGTGTTGAGTAGAAGTAAGAGACTCACACACCCTCTTCTGGTTTAGCTGGGCTGGTGCAATGTGCTTGGCCGGGATAACTGCATTGGTCTGACCAGGCTGGTGTCTCAGGCGATGTCAGCCTGTTAAAGCCTCTGACTTCCTGATATTTTGAGTGGACCAAGATGGCTGCCAGTCACATGACTCATAGGCTTCAACTCAGGGGGCGGGGCTTCTCTGGCCTTGTCCGGCATGTCTTTGTTAATTCTACACAATGGTGTTCAGCATGTCCTCCATCTTGGTTAACTCTACACAATGGTGCTCAGCATGCAAAGTCAATAGATAATAAGCCCGCCCCCTGGCTTCACTTTTAATAGCTGGTATGGTTGGATTGGATAGTTATACTATACCTCTAGTTATACTACCTCCATGGGTCTAACAGAAGCGTTTTCCTACATGTAAATTTCTTTTAAATGTCCCATATTACTCAGCAGTGGCATACGTAGTTCAATTACAACAGATCCTCTCATTCCTTATGATCATATTACACAGATTAAAAAAATCAACAAAAGCATGAAGGATGTTTATACTTTTCTCATACATCACTCTCATGTCTACAGACTTGCACTTTTTTGCTTACAGATCAAATGCACAGGGCAATTCATGGCAGATGCTCATTTTCCTTCTGCCTGGCATGTCCAGCTTGTACTTGACGCTGTTTGCTATGATGTGGTAAGCAGTATGTCAGTGGCTGTATGCTTTGTTTATTGTTTATTGTTTATCTGTTGTTTCAGGGGCATCAGGGCTTACCTGGATTGCCAGGGCTACCTGGACCCAAAGGAGACAAAGTAAGATTTGTATTTGTATTGTATTGTATTTTTTATTTCAGACTCACATAAAGGTCCACAGCAGTCAGTTCATATACAGACTAGTACTTTCTAAGCGTGGATCACTACTGAGAATATGTTCTTTACAGCCTCTGCAGTAGTGCTCTCTGCCTCATCTACTGTAAGTGACATGAAGGCAAACACCAGATTTCATAAGACCACCTCATTTAGTGACACCAGAGGACACAATCAGATGACTAGCAGATGTCTTCTAGAGAATTAGATATGCTTCACATGACAGCCAGCTTTTTGCCAAGAACATCACAAGACAGGCTGTTAAGATTTACAGCATAGCAGTTTAACAACATCATCTGAAGACGATGGTTAATTCTAACGTATATCTTAAATATATTACAGGATCAATTATTGCAATCCACTCCTGCTGTTTCCACCATTGCTGTTACCTTACAGGGAAGATTGTATGGCATTGGCATGATGGTCTACCAACATTCTAGAGTGCTCCACTCTAGAATCTTTGATTGTCTGTAGGTAATCTCACGATGTTGTAAGAGCTGTGTGTAAGAGCTGTTGTTTACCTGTTGCCAAGGGTTACGAGGGGCCAATGGGTCGAACGGGCCGCACGGGGTACCGAGGGCCCGTTGGTCCCCCAGGGATGCCCGCCATCATCGTGTGGCAGACGTCCGAGGAGGAGTGGGTCATCTTCAAGGTGAGGACTCGCTGACACACATCTGTGCCTTCTGCTCTCACTTTGCTGATGTAAAGGAAGCACCACTTTACATTGCTCAGCCTCGTACATTGCAAAGTGTTAATCGTGCAGTTTCGTTCTTTCTACCCACAGAAAACGAAGTTTTATAAAAAGCTTACATCATCTTGGCCGGTAAGTATGTCCAGCTGGTTTTTATACTCATCTGAAAACCAGTGGTTGGTCCAGATGTTTCTAGGAATGTAAAATGGCATTTGTTTGTCCCAGGGAAGTAACAGGAAGTTGTGGATCGATAGAATGCATAGATCTACGAACTGGTTGTTGCTGGTTGCCAGCTGATGCACTAATAATGTAGCCATGCCATAACTGTGTGATTTCAGGCCATTTACCATAGGTATATTTTTGAGTAGTTATGTTGATGTTTTTTTTTGCAGTTTGTCACTTTCTGGTAGCGTGTTTACACACAGACATAAATGAGCATGCACACACACACACGCACCCATGCATGCACACACACACACACACACACACACATTTTACTTCTTTATCCACAATTCAAAATAAATTATACAAGGACACAAAATTATACAAAGGACAATTACAAATAATCACACAAAGACACACATACACACACACACACACACACACACACACACACACACACACACACACACACACACACACACACACACACAGAGTACCTAGAGAGAGTATATAGCCTCATGGGATTTTAACTGGAATTTCAATAACAGTCCCCTTTCCTCTGCGGAGAGAGAAGGGTTTTAATAACACTCCCCTTTCCTCCGCAGAGACAGAAGGGTCCGCCAGGCCCCACTGGGCCCCCAGGAGACGCCGGGCCCCTGGTAGGTGCTGATTAAATATTGATTAGTGAGCGAACGCTGCATTGATTAAATATTGATTAGTTAGCGAACGCTGCATTGATTATACTGCGGCCGGGTGGTCCCTCACCACTTCAAAGGTCACCTGAGTTCATGTGACCCCAGGCTGTGTGTGTGCTGCATATTAATGCCTCCTACTGAGATAAAGAGGAGTAATTATACATATAGAAGCTGGAGCACAGCCAGTTTACAGTCCAGTTTACAATCTATATCAGAATAAATTATGTCTATAAATAAAATATGATGAAAATGAAATATGTCTTAAATGCATAGTAGATGCCACAAACTGCATGTTTATCCATGTGGCATGTGGTAAAATTGAAATATATAACATATAGAAGCTGCAGCACGGCTAAAATGCACTTCACAATCTATATCAGAATGAGATATGTCTTAGACGCACAGTAGATGCCACAAATAGCATGCTTATCCATGTGGCCATCTAAAATTGAATTTGCACAACCTTGTGTGTCATGATTTTTTCTTTTGTTTTGTTTCAGGGGCCACCTGGTGTTTCTGGGGAGCAGGGAAGGAAAGGAGACCCTGGAAAAACCGTAGGTATCTTATTTTAGTTGGTCTCTCTAGCATAGAAAGACAAAACATCAAAGCTTCTTTAACAGTATAGTGTCCCTGCTCCGGGAAACCTACTTAGGCACGTGCATCTCTTTTTGTGTTTGAGGGTAGTCTGTCTACTCTGTGTTCCTCTACACCTCTGTTAGCTTATTATGTCCTCCTTTTGTAAGTCGCTTTGGATAAAAGCGTCTGCTAGGTGTAATTTAATGTAATGTTATTTGGTCGCAAACAGACTTCAAATAATGTTTCCCCATTACAAAGGTGGACAAGGCTGTAGCCATTACCCCTCTATGGCTGTTAGCATGTAGTCTGCTAAGTGTAGTGTAATGTGGTGTAATGTAATGTAACATTAGGCACTGGCTTGTGCCCTACACACCCATGAGTCTGTGGCCCCCTCACCTGACTGATAGTCTGAGCAGACGTACAGAGGGAGTCACATCTTTGCATCTTTGCAGTTCGTATTGTACATCTGCTGCAATCACAGACTGGGGGACTCTGCTCTCGTTTGCTCCAAGTGAAACAATGGCATTCATACAACCTTTATATTTCACATTCATATCACATTTTTATTTTCATCAGTGTTGGAAGATCTGTAATACTTACACACACTCTTCCCGTTGGAATTGCAAGAGCGTTCGCCTCGAGGCTTTTCCTTCAATCCTGCCCTGCAGCTAACACGCTTACATATTTCATCTCAGCACACTATACACACACACACGCACACACACACACACGCTCACACACACACACACACACACACACACACACACACACACAGACATGTCATCTCAGTACACTATACACACCCACACGCATACACACACACATATACACAGACATGTCATTTCAGCACACTATACACACACACACACGCACACACACACACACGCACACACAAACACATATCATCTCAGCACACTACACGCACACACACACACACACACACATCATCATCTCGGCACACAAACACACACACACACACACACACACACACACACACACACACTCACACACACACACACAAACACATATCATCTTAGCACACTACATGCACACACACACACACACACACACACACACATACACACATATATCATCTCAGCACACTACACACACACATACACACAGACATGTCATCTTAGCACACTATATCTCCGCTCCTCTAGCCCACATAAACTGACTGGCAAATTCTCCCCCGCTTCCATCCTCTAACTGCCATCCCCTCTCCTCTCTCCCAGTCCGTGTCTAGTGTTGGCTGTCATCCTGTCTCTTGGCTTCCATGTCTTATACCATGTGTTTTAGCTCCATGCCAGTCTACCCATTGGCAACGCATGCAGTATTTCCATTAGATCCTCCAACTCCAGCTTCTCCCACATGTCTGCATTATCGCTCATTTTAAACCTTGCTCAGCTCTAACACATCTGTCCTCAGATAGTCAGTTGCAAGAACAAAACTCAAATACACAAAACAAGGAAGCTATTTATGTGATAAAACCAGATGAACAGCACTTTTACTTGCTTACATTTGGAATCTGAGGTCACGACAGATAATAAGCTCCAAGTATAAAACTCAAGCATACAAAAACAAATAAGCTATTAGTAGATGTCATGAAACAGGAGGAACAGCAAGTTCACTTGGTTAAATTATGTTTGATCTGAGGGTCACAACAAAGCACATACTGGCTAATAATAGGTAGTCCGTATTTGTGATTCCACCGTCATACCCAGGCAGCTGGGATGCTGCACATTTGCAATCCAAACTCAACTCCACCTCAGGCCCCTGTCTGCCTGTCTGCCTGTCTCTGCAGAATATGCAGCCCAGTCCACTGCATGCATGCCGATGAGAGCTGCATTCAGGCCTGACTGGTCATACTGATAAGGTGCACACTGCTCCACTGACTGGTCATACTGATAAGGTGCACACTGGTCTACTGACTGTTTATACTGATGACACCCACACTGGTCTACTGACTGTTTGTACTGATGACACCCACACTGGTCTCCCTGGTGGTCTCCCTGACAGCATGCAGTGACACTAGTCTCCCATGCTACGCACAGACAGGTCAGTCAGGTAGTGACTGAGGGCATTCAGATGGACTGAGTCTTAGCACAACAAAAACAGCAGAGAGGAGAATAATAGAATAATAGAAAACATTAGTTGCACATTAACAGAGAACCACATGGCAATAAAAGATGGGAACAAAATAACTGTACTCTACAAATAAGATTGCACACAGTCTCCAAAGACATACAACTGACTGTAGTGGTGCCTTTGTTATCTGTGTTTAGGCACTGTGGTCCAGTGTACGTGTACTTGATCACTGAACACCACAAGGTGACAACAGGTACACAATAATACATCCTGTGGTCACAAATGAGGTATTTTCCTCCGCAGGGGAGGATGGGGCCGATGGGGATGCCTGGTCCCCAGGGCCGGCCTGGACAGGATGGGCCACCTGGGAAGGATGAGGCTGATGGGCAGCCCGGGGCCCCAGGAGAGGAGGTGAGATGGCCGTGATGGTCACTAATGAAGCTGTTGGTTCCAGAAAACACAAGATACTTGTGCACGCAGGAGGGGTACCTTTGGGAGAAGAGATTTAAGCCTTGCTGATTACAAACCCTATTCTATCACACTCTAATAATAATTTAACATAGCAGTCCACAATTATCAGATATTTAGAGACTTTAGAGTCAAGTTATGTCCTGGATGAAGTGATGTATAATGTTCTGAAGGTGCAATGTTTGCTGTAAGGTGATGTTTATTGTTTTGAAGATATGTGTAAAAGGAGAAGTGGGCAAGGTGAAGGTAGGGCTGTGTACAATTAAGAAATGAATTCAGATTGTCTATTTAAGTTTAGTTTTATTTTTGAATTGGTATAGACTTTTGAACTGAGGCAGGTTACAAACAGGTTACAGAAATGCAATTAGATGAAAACACAGAGCTGGTTTGGGTATCCATAAACAAAAGTCAGACTGTCAACACAGTCCAGATATAAAGGGACATTTCTATTTCATATTAAAAAAAAAAAAAAAAAAGCTGCCTTCGGAAACATTACTGTGGGGTTAACTGACTCACTGTGTGGTCAGGCGCCCCTGTGTCCTTTTGAAATATCAGTCTTTGTGTGTGTGTGTGTGTATGTGTGTGTGCGTGTGTGTGTGTCCCAGGGTCCTCAGGGTTACGCGGGCGAGCGCGGTCCCAAGGGGGAGCTGGGCGATCCGGTAAGAATGACCACGCGCTCCCCCCCCCCCCCCCCCCAGATCATTTTATCCTCTTACATCTGTCTACTGAAACTGCACCAAAAGGTCAATGGGAGCCGAGCTCCGCAGAAATAAAGATGGCAATCTCTAACTCAAAGCTAAAAGGTCACAGCCCCCTTTCCACTGACATTTCGGGGAGCTCTACATCAAGTCTTGTTGTTGCGGGGGGAAATATGAAGATGTCGGGATGTGGGATGTGTTTGGTGGATTTATTCAAGGCCTGTGGAGTGAGACTGTAGCAGTGTGGTAAACACGGCGCTGTTTGTCGCCTCACTGACACAGACTCTGCTCTCCCCCCCCACACACAGGGCTACCAGGGTGAGCCGGGGCCACAGGGAAGCAGAGGACGCAAAGGAGAGAAGGTGTGTTAGTCTCACGCTTTGGGCCTTCACCACTAGTAATGACTGTACTTAGTGACCCCATTCTAAGTGTGCCCTGTATTAGTGACCCCATTCTGTGGCCTGTACATGAATATGTGTTATCCCTTCATAGTTACAAATGTATTGCAGGTATGTAGCATTAGCCTGGTAAACCAGCCCCTCATACTTTACTTTGTTTTGTACAGAGGGTCTGGCACAGGTCTCATTGAAATGGCTGTCTGTAGGTAGAATCCTGCCTAGCCAATCAGCGGACAGAGGGAGTGTTTGTGCGCGATGATGCACAGCCAGACCCTCTGTACAAAACAAAGTGAAGTACGAAGGGCTGGTTTACCACGCTACTTTTCCAATACTCTGAGCCAAAGATGGTACATATGCCAAGGTACTTCATGGTAGTTCATGTCTAGGCGGGCAAAGTGGGGATCAGTTCCGGACTGCATAAATAGGCGTGTCGTTGACGTGCTTGGCTGTAGTACCTAGCACCTACCTGAATTAAAGTTGATTTTCTCCAGAGTGGAGAGTCATACTGTCACAACCTTTCCTTAAATGTACATCGACTGCTCAGAAAAGTAAGTCTTTTATATATTCAGTGAAATTCTTGGGTTCTGCCCTAGACCCAGATAGATGTTACAGAGTGTGCCTCTGCACTGCATGAGGGGGGATTAGTGGACCCCCTCATGTGATCGTGGTATCCAGGAAGTGACTCATCATGAAGGATCCTGGCGTGTCTACCATCTTTGTCTGAGCCATGCTGATATGTCTACTGTTTGAGCCATAATGATGTGTCTGCTTCTCTGTTCTGCTCCTCTGGTACTGCTCCTCTGGTGAAGGTTGCTCTGCTCTGTCTTTCAGGGAAATAAAGGAGAGAAGGGTCTGATTGGCATTACAGGGTACATTGTGAGTAATTGCTCGTAGCTGTAGAGTTTCACTGTGGACGAGATGACAAGCATGTAGAGATTATAGAAAACAATGTTGCATTTCTTAAAAATATGTGAAAAATATGTGTTTTTCTGTAGGATATTCTGAGATCATACGATCATATTAGGTTATTATTGTACAAATATGTGTTGTTTACACTACTGAGTTCTGAGCTGACTCTGTCTTATAGGGGGTGCGTGGACCCAGAGGACCTCTTGGGTTTTTTGGAATACCTGGACCTCCGGTGAGTTTCAAAGCTATCTTTGAAATCGAAACACATGGCTTTCATTTGTATTACACAAATATTTGTCTTATTTTTATTATGTCTTATATCTATACACTTCTTACTTTGCCTTATCTTACATATAGCAGAGAATTACTTGGCCTAGCCACTCTCTGCTGCTCCATTTAGGTGTCCAGCGGGTTACGGTTACCTTAAACACACTGTGCTCCTTTCTGACACCCATGTTCCTGCCTGCCACCTTACCTGAGTGTTTCCTGTTTTCAGGGGGAGCTCGGCGAATCAGGGTTCCCAGGATCACCAGGGCCGCCTGTATGTATTTATGACTCCTTTTGAGGCTCTCTTATTAAAGCTCTCTTATTAAAGCTCTTTTTTAAAACTCTCTTTTGAGGTCTCTTTTAAACGCATTTACAGTAAGAGCAGTTGTAGCGTTAACCTTTGCCCTTTGCCCTGTGATTTTAGGGGCGCATGGGACCCAGAGGGATGAAGGGGGTCATCGGAGTCAACGGCCCCCCAGTAAGACTCAGTCAAGAGTGACAGAGCTATTCTGCCCTGCAAAGCCAAAAGGCAGTAACTACTGTACATACTTTTGTCAAATTGAGTTTAGATTGGAAATTGAGTTTATAACATCCCCTTTGTCTTGTGACTAAATGTCTTGCTTCTTGCTATTAACAAAGTACATAAAAGCATCACCACTATAATATGTACAGTATGTTTGCCTGGGCAGTATGACAACGTTAAAAAGCATTTTTATCAGTCTTCTATGTTCATGTAGTTACTGCACATTGCCTTTGTACCGTAGTATTGCACACTGTTGGTCAGGGGCCTGTCTGAGTGGTGTTGTGCTGTCCACTTCTCTTAAAGGGTCAGCATGGTGAACTGGGCCTCAAGGGACCTGCTGGCAAACCTGTGAGTTATTAAAGAGGTCACTGTCGTCATGAAATGTTGTTATTTGCACTGACATAAGGTCTTTTACTGTCAAGGTTTTAGGGATTAGAATGGTTTTCTTTGTACTACTGTACAAAGTGTGCATGTGTATTACTTTAAAAATATGTTTTACCATTGCAATGTATCATAATCATGATATTTGAAGGATATCAGTTATTCTGATGCTGCCTAAATGTTTCCTATTTTCCTCGCTGAGCAGGGTGAGCAGGGTACGGACGGAACTAAAGGGTTTCCAGGGGTGCGCGGGCCGCAGGTGCGATATGACATTTACACACTAGACATGAGCATCTAATACAGAGCTGTGTATCTAATAAGAGCTGTGTGTCTAATAAGAGCTGTGCATCTAATACAGAGCTGTGCATCTCCATAAGAGCTGTGTGTCTGATACAGAGCTGTGCATCTCCATAAGAGCTGTGTGTCTGATACAGAGCTGTGTACTGTATCTCATACAGAGCTGTGTATCTAATAAGAGCTGTGTATCTAATAAGAGCTGTGTGTCTGATACAGAGCTGTGTATCTCCATAAGAGCTGTCCATCTAATACAGAGCTGTGCATCCAATACAGAGCTCTGTGTCTTCATATGTACGGCTCTGATCTAATAGGCATTCCAGCGCCCTCTAGTGGTGCAGTTTTGGTACTGTGAGGGAAATAGCAGATTTGTTTCTGGCTAGAAATTATTTTAAAATGGTTATGACTTTATGAACACTCTTCAAACAACACATCCTAATATAATTGTTTACTAATATTTTCACGTAAATATTTAATATCTATGTGTTTGTTTGTATTTTAATTGTTTGTTAGTTTGCGTATTACATATGTTATGGTTCTTGTTTGTTTTTAGGGGAAACCAGGAGCAGATGGGCCTCCAGGTCCTAAAGGGGATCCTGTAAGGCTTTCTGTTTTTATTTCTATTTTCTTATCAAAACTATGTTTGTGTCCAAGATATAAATCTCGTATATACTGCCTTTCCTTTAAGTGTGCTGAGGCTAAAGTAAGGCTAATGTGAGGCTAATATGAGGCTAATGTGAGGCGTATGTCTGATTCAAACAGGGAGATCCAGGAATCGAAGGTGCTATAGGGGGGCCAGGACCTCCAGGACCCAGTGTGAGTAAAATAACAACAACAACAACAACAACAATAATAATAATAATAATATAATTTTAAAGACTGAAGGAAAGGTTTGAAGAAATATATTGATTGACATTTTGATTGTATGAGTCTGTGTGTGTAGGGGGTGTGTGTGTCTGTAGTGTCCCTGCTCCGGGAAACTTACTTAAGGCACATGTATCTCCTTCTGTGTATGTGTGTAGTGTGTTCAATCTGTGTTCCTCTACACCTCTGTTAGCTTATTATGTCCTCTTTTTTGTAAGTCGCTTTGGATAAAAGCGTCTGCTAAGCGTAATGTAGTGTAATGTAATGACATGAGACCAGTGAGTTGTGCTTTAATGCGGATTTTATGTATCAGGTGTTCACCTGACAGAGTTTTGTGTACTGCCTAGATGCTTGGGCATGTTGGAAATATATGACAGAAGTGTTTGTTTCATGTCCTTTAGAGCATTCTAGCTTGACAAAAGAACTCATCATGGACTTATTATTGGTATTTTCTTGACTACCACCAAAGTAATCTGAGAGGGTTTGCCTCTGAATTGTTTCTCTGCATGTTTTGTTGAAGGGTGCCGCTGGGAAGCCTGGAAAACCTGGACCCTCAGGTGATCCAGTAAGATTACCTCAAACAATCTCACAATTTTATCTGTAATGCACACAGTTATAACTTTGAGATCTAAATGTCATAAATTGATTAACCCCTAAAACTCCTAAGAGAATGCTGATAACCATGAGTTTTGGTTTGATATATTCACTGTTGCTGTTAAGTCTTAAAGTAGGGAGTAAAAGTAATTTTAAAGTAAAGGTTAGTGGTTGGCAGGAAACAGCCATAGCTGGAGCTGTGCTGAGGTGGCCACAGGAAATGAGGTGTGTTGTTCATACCTGTTCCTTCCTGACAGGGACTCAAGGCTAACAAGGGGGAGAAAGGGGACTGCGGCCCAAACGGAGACAAAGTGAGCCTGCTGTGGGGTGTGTGTGTGTGAAATTAGCGTGTGTGTGCATTTGAGGTTGGGGTGTGTGTGTGTGTGTGTGTGTGTGTGTGGGGGGGGGGGGGGGGGGGGGGTAGCTTGAATCTTTTATATTTACTAATTTATTTATTTATTAATTAATCTCAATCTGTTATTTACTCATGTTTGCCTGCTCCCATCTTGGCCAGGGTCCCACCGGACCTACAGGAAGAAGAGGGTTCAAAGGTCGAGGGGGTCCATCCGGTCTTCCTGGGTCTGTAGGAGCAGGAGGCCCACCTGGATTGCCAGGCCCGCCAGTAAGACTCCATGTCCAACACCGAATCTCAAACATTCACTCGTTCCCTATATAGATATACTATACTATATCCCTATATACACTATGTCAGGCAGGCAACCAATGTAACTCCACCTTATTTAGTGAATTATATGATGAACGAGTACACATTTCCATGTAATGTTTTCATGTAATGTCAGTTGGTGTACTCTATGGGCTGATTCTGCTTTTGAAAAATATATCCAACAACTCATCATTAATATGTAGGTTGTTTATGATCGTTTACTGGATATGGAAAAACTGCATAAGAAAAGCACAGGGTGACCTGGCGATGTAAACATTTACATATAGGGCCCAAAGAGCATGTATTCATCTGTTTGAAAATACTAAAGATATTACAACACCAGATTGCAAAACTCATGAACTACTATTTCTGTGACTTGAAGCTTTTGGCATGTGCAACATCTAACATCTAACATGCGTTCACCGTCTTTATCAGGGGCAAGAGGGCACCATGGGAGAGCAAGGCAAACAAGGAAAAGATGGAGCTAAGGTAACCTGCAATATCAACACAATGCTCCACTATAGCACAATACTGCACTTTAACACAATACTCCACTTTAACACAATACTCCACTTGAACACAATACTTCACTTGAACACAATACTGCACAATATCAGAATACTACACAATAGCAACACAGTAACACTACTATAATACAGTTATAGTAGTGTTACTAGTACTATAACTCTACGATATCAGAATACTCCACAATATCAACACAATATTGTAGTATAATACAATACTCCACTATAACACAATATTCCACAGTATTGTCATGTATGATATGTGTGTATGTCTGCTGTGCGGTGCTCAGACACATGCTCGTGTGTGATTGCAGGGGGACAGGGGCCCTGCTGGCAGCGTGGGCGCGAGTGGGCCGCGGGGGGCCAAGGTAAGTGACAGGCCCGTCACTCTCTCTGGCACAGAGCCATTTCCCTGACACATCTCCTCATGCTGAGTGACAGTCTGCGCTGGCATGTACATGCTGCCGGCTCTCAGCGTGTTTTTGTGTGACGGCAGATTCCTGGGTGTTTTTAAATAAAAATGATTCTTGAATTCCCAAAAGGGTCGCATTGGCCTCGATGGATTTCCTGGTTTGCCTGGGATGATGGTAAGTGGGGCACTGCGTTTGTTTATAGATAGACTATTTTGACAACAGCAGCCAGCCAGATATGTAGTAAACATCTAAGAATGGAGTATTGCTGGTTTGATAAGAGACATGTCAGAAACAGAACTGCATAATACATCAGGTCATTTTATTCTAAGCAAATTAATTTTGACATTAATACTGCTATACAGAGTAACAACTAACAGTCAGATGTAAACACATTTAAAATCTATTAATGTATTATTTGTATTGTATTTATTTTTGCATTAGTTATTTTGACAGCACTATGATGAATGTGTGTTGTTGTTGTTGTTGTTGTTTTCCTCAGGGAGAGATGGGCAAGGCCGGAGAGAGTGGTGCTGAAGGAGAGCCCGGTATTAAGGTTCCTGTGTACATCAGCTTTTTACTTACTGTCCGTCATTCTTTATAGATTTCACGAGCTAAGAGCTAAAATATACCAACATTAAGCCCTGACATACAGTACATTACTAATATGGTGTTGTGTATAAAAGGCTGTGAGGCTAATCTATCTGTTATCGACAGGGAAGACCCGGAATCCCAGGTGGTGTTGGCCTAAAAGGACACAAGGTGAGTACTAATAAAAAAAGACTACACATGAGCCTTGCCACAGACAAGTTTATTTATTATGCAACATTAAAAACTAAAAGCTTAAAAGTTAATTTAACTTTTTTAATTTTTGTGATATAAGTGATGGGTGTAAGATAACAGGATGTGTTGTGTACATTTGTATAAATATATAATACTGTAAATGCATATAAAGCTCAAGAGGATGGTACTGTAGCTCTTGTAATGTATAGGACTATTTAGCCTTTTCACTTCTGCACTGGCATTCCCTGTTTTAACTGCTGCTGGTTATACACATTGTGTTTATAGGGACATCAAGGGCTTTCTGGTAACCGAGGAGGTGATGGGATCCATGGGCCACCTGTAAGACCTCATTCAGTTCCCCTTTATGAGCTAACTTATCCAGAGAGTTCTCTGTGGTTACATCCACCTTGGTCCAGAGATACATGTCTTAGGGCACTTGCAGACCTATAGTTTGATTGCTTTGGTCCACACTAGTCAAAAAAATGTTACAATGAAGCAAACAGACATGGGTACAGTTTGCTTTTACATATGCATAGTTCTAAACGAACCAAAATAGACTGCGAAGACCATCACCACCAGAGCCAGACTAAAATGCACCACTTTGCATAATAATAATGCAGCAAACTCTAGTGTTCCGTCCAATTTGGCTTGGTTGCTTTCACAACAGAGGAGCTGTACCAAAGTAGGTCAGATACTACCTTGTATCCTTGTATAAAGCGGTCTTTTTAGCGGTCTCAGACCTGTTGATTTGGTACCAAAGTACCAAGATTGCATTCACACCAACGAAAAGAAACTAAACTTTTGGATCGAATGGAACGTTTGGTGCGCACCAAATGCTGTAAGTGTGAAAGCACCTTGATTTGGTCGCAAAATGTGCTGTAGCGATAACCCCTCTATAGCTATACCTTGAGTTCAAATTTCTTGCTACAGTAGAGCATACTACTGTTACTAGCCTACTACTATCATTGTCTTGATTAAGAGAGAGTTGGACAAACCAACGTGAGAAGAAACCACATCTGTCTGTTGAATACTGCTGTTACACTAAGATGGCTCCTTCGTCATCTCATTGCACTAATGCAGGTTACTAGTGCACTAATCACAGACCCTCTGATTTGTAGGGACCTAGAGGTTTGCCAGGACAAAATGGAGAAACTGGGCCGCAGGGGGAAAAGGTATTATTTTCTTCCCCAAATTATCCATGCCCTATGAGATCACATTACAGTAGTATGGCTGCCTATCAGGTCAGGTCAACACACCAGTTGCCTCACAGACTATGTTTGTCTTTTACCAGGGAATGCTGGGAAAGCAAGGTCCTCCAGGAATTCAGGGTCCTGTAGGCCAAAGTGTAAGTATGTCCTGGAGATAAAGAGTTAAATCCCCTAGTTAGCAAGCTCCACTTACGTTGTAGTTTTGTGTTGTACAAATGTAAGAACAGCTTAAAAAAAATACGATGACATTGCAATACTACATCATCTACTACTACATCTAATGTAATATCGTTTGTCTCTAAAGGGGGAACCGGGAGTTAAGGGCGCGGAGGGTCCACCTGGAAAAGCAGGGGTCAAGGTGGGTAACAAGATCTCATGAACTCAAAGAGCAGGATGGGATAGATAGAACTCCACCAAACCACGGAGCAGCAAGTAGAGAAGGTATATGGACCTTTATCACGGATCACTAAGCGTGACCACCAGACAGAACGACAGTATCAGAATGTGTTTGTTCAGTGTAAATGTCTTTGTATCCCTCAGGGCTCAAGAGGAAAACCGGGGCCAGTTGGTGTGCCTGGCCCTCCTGGGCCTAAGGTCAGTCCAACTATGCTAATTTAGAATTGTAAAATACAGCTGTGAAGAAAATACCCACTGCTGTTTTGGATGTATGCAGAAGTAGAACTAATTAACACCCATTCAGGTGATACTCATAGTAATTGGGTCAGCTAGTTGTTTACATCATGAACACTAAGATACAATACATCAAGCAAGATTAGGTTAAAGAAAGATCAAGCAAAATTCCCTTTCACAATGGGTATCTGTGAAACTCTCAGAAACTACCTTTGAAACTTTCTGGTCAGATGTCCACAACTTTATTTACATCTCTCTGACAGACAGTAACTTGGTCTCTACAGCAACCATGTTTAAAGTCTGACTAGAAGCATTCTTACTTTTCTTATTACTTTGGATTAGTTGCCTCAGCTAGGCTAATGATATTGCTAATGCTAATGTAATGCTAGACATACACTCTGATGTCCATTCTGTGGTACTGAGTTGTCTGTTACTAGATTGTCAATAGACAACTGCCAATCTACAAATTTCAGTGCTGGTTATTGTTCATGATTGGATCGGAATTTGTAAGGCATTACAAACCCAAACTAGCAGCTGACATTATTGTGTGTTTCCAGGGAAACCGGGGGAAAGAAGGTCCGAAGGGGAAGCCCGGGAGTCCAGTATGTATGCTTGCTCTTTATTGCTAACCAAATCAAAAACATTAGCTATTTTGTCATTTCAGGGTAAATTCGCTCTGCTAAAATATTAACTTCTTAAAATAACTCACTTTATTTTTTTGGCAGGGACTTCAAGGGCCATCGGGACCTAAGGGTTATCCAGGACCTGTTGTAAGCATACTACTCTGTAATCACAAAAAGAAGAAAATGGTCAGGGGACAAACATTAGGAAATATGTCATACTGTGCACCACATCCGATGATGTTTTTGTTTCACTGATCACGTAATAGTTCAGTTTAGTCCTCATAAATGTAGGTGTATTCTTCAAAGTCCTGCCAAAGTCCTTACAAATGTAGGTGTATTCTTTAAAGTCCTACACCACCTGCCATTCAGCCTGAGTACACTATGATATCAAATCAAAGATCTGGTGGTTGGTTGGTGAAGTTTTGCATTCTGCAAAATCCTAGCTCTGTTTCTGCATCTTGCTAGTGCAACATGTCAAGAACTATTCATACACAAACTGATAAAGTTAATGGATTTTGTCAGTTAAGTGTCAGTCATGTTGTAATTTGCTCGAT
This sequence comes from Setipinna tenuifilis, assembly GCA_030347295.1. NCBI lineage: Eukaryota > Metazoa > Chordata > Actinopteri > Clupeiformes > Engraulidae > Setipinna > Setipinna tenuifilis. Next base: position 30,675,343 of record CM059276.1, read on the forward strand.
GCATGACTACTACATACATACAATAACTCAATAACCACTTTTTTACACCTAAAATAGCCTGGGTGTGCATGCAGCAAGAAGATAACAATACAACAGGTCACGTTACCCCCAACCTTAACTCATTGTTTTTTGATCTTTGCTATCAAAAATATCCTTACAGGGTATCCAAGGGAATATAGGACCATGGGGAGCAATGGGCCTCCAGGGGCCTCCAGGAGCTACTGGACCTCCAGGGAACATTGGGCCTCCTGGCGTCGTAGGTTACCCGGTATGTTATCAAGGAATCCTAATTTCTCCAATTCTGAATTGATAAGACAGCCCTAGATGGTGGATATAGCTATTGTACAGTAGTCAACTTTTGAAGTAGGTCAATGAATGATCAATGGCATTATCCCACAATTTCAGTATAAACTGTTCATCTGATGTTTTGGCTTGGTTTTGATCCACTTCAAAAGTTGACTACTGTAGTATGAAAGTGAGCAATTTGTTGGATTTACACTATTCAGTGTTCACATCACATGAGTTGATTGTAACATGTCTGATTCAGGGTAAAGATGGCCTCCCAGGACTTACTGGATCTCAAGGTGTAAAAGGAGAGAAGGTACATTCATACACTTTCATCACACACCCTATATATTGCTACTAACTCTGCACCGGTAATAGACTTGCATGGTATGTTTCGTATGTCCATTTTTAAAGGCCTGTTGGTTTGTGTTCACTCAGGGATTGGCTGGACAGCAGGGAGGACCGGGAGCTGCAGGTGTCGATGGTGAGGAGGTAGATTCATTATACTGTACTGATTACTAATTTGGCAGCCCTCAGAAGACAGATGGACCTCAACATTATAACTAATAAGCTAATAAGCATGTCATTGAAGAAGTGATGTCCAAGTGCTCCTCAAGTCAGTTTTGCTTTTGTTGGTCTGTAGTTGGATGTTTACTGGGTTTGTATGTTGAGAAATGGATGCGTGTGGTTTTGCTTCAGGGTCCAGTTGGCACGAGAGGGACTGTAGGTCCACCAGGACAGAAAGGCCCAGCCGTAAGTAAACAGTATTCAAAAATTATGAATCCATCATACATTTTATATCACGACTGTCGTTGCATTTATTTATTGTCACTAGCAGAGGTGTCAATCCCAGGTTAAGAATGTAAAAACCCTGCAACAAATTTGATCCAACCAGCTCTGAATCAGCTGATCATAATGAGCACTCATGACAGGTAGAGCAGTTACTCAGTTAGGTCACCTGTGTTAGAAGGAATACGTGGCAGGGATTTTACTTTCTGAACCCGGGATTGACACCTCTGATCACTAATAGAGGGTGAATGATCTGCACACTGTGTCCTAACCCAGGTGTGTTTTGTAGGGTACGAGAGGAAAGCCTGGACTGCTTGGTGACAGGGGACTGAAGGGGGCTCAAGGAGAGCAGGGAAATCAGGGATTTTCTGGACCAAAGGGAAAACCAGGAAAGCAGGTGAGAAACGTTTCCATAATGTTTTCCATAAAAGGAAGAGTTTGTGCTCTGATCAACTGTTAACTGTGACGGTTAGGGGGGTATGTTGATCTCCCTAAAATGATCCCCTAAGGTCTTCCTCTCGCTATCTGGCATTTCCTGCTCAGAAGTACCTCCCATAACATATCTGTTAGCTTGGTTAAGCCTAACAATAGGAGGTCATAGCATACAGTGTGGCCTTTAGTGTAGGTCTTTGCTGGGCTGTACTGGCCTGTGTACAAGGCTAAGTTTGTGTGTCTATGCAGTATAACATAGAACAGCACTAACATGCCTTTTCCTATTTATCAAAGCAAAACAGAGCTAAAGAAGCTAAAATGTTGTGTGTTCCAGGGAAAGAGTGGCACTCCAGGGCAAAAGGGAAGACAAGGTCATCCAGGACAAAAGGTCAGTAAACTTTAAAAGGAAATATAAGATAATCCAACTGAGTCATGATTTTGTCATTGAATTCGTCTTTGTCACAGAGTATGTTCGCCCATATTATACATTTAACAAAAACATTAGCATTTAGCATAGAACATAGCATGGGGGGGCTGTTTTGAAAATTGTAAAACTGAAAATGTGAGCATTCTCTCTTCCATGTGCGATTTTATTCTCTCTTCCATGTGTCTTGCTCAATAAATAACTAAAAAAATTAAAAAGTGCTGTGTGGTGTTCATATGCAGGGCCAGACTGGACTGAGGGGTCGCTCGGGTCTGACAGGCAGTTATGGCCCAGGGGGAGAGATGGGACCAGGAGGGACGAATGGGGAGAAAGGCCAGCCAGGGTTTGGAGTAAGTACAGTACACACTTGATCAGGTGTTAGACCCACTAATCTGTCAGTAAGTGCTTGTTTTAATGAAAATTATGTGATACTAATATAAACAGTCTGCATGTATTCTGTAGGGAGAGCCTGGAAGGCTTGGACCCCCAGGACTCGTTGGGCCAAAGGGAGCATATGTGAGCATTTTTCCGCTATTTTGTCAAAGATTGCAAACAAAAAAGAAGTCTTCAGTTGGTGTAAATTGTCACACATACTGTATCCAGGGAGACATAGTTTATTGTCGCTGTGTTGTAGGGTGCACCAGGAAAAGCAGGACCAACTGGGAAAGCTGGCACTCGAGGACTTAAGGTGAGGTTCTTTAAAGGGGACCTCAGATTGTTTTCAGTGTCCATGATGTTTGCTTGAGGGGCATACTAAAGTAAATTAAAATGGCACTATGATCCAAAACACAAAGTCTTTCTTATATTGTACAGCTGTATTATGTGTGTGAACTTAGCCACTTGTTTTGATTGGTCATGAAAGCAGTAGTCTGGTTCCGCACAGTAGTATCCTCATGGTCACAGCAACCCTGAACTTTGACCTCCAAAATCCGATCACTTCACTTGTAAATAGAATTGCACATTTGTATTAAATTGGAAGCACAGGCTTTGGGGGGCATTCTTGAGATGGTGGTTACAGAAATGACACTGTCATGGTAACAGTAACCTTGAACTTTGACATTTGACCTACAAAGTCCAATCAGTTCATTTTGTATTCAAGGTTTAAAGTGAACATTTTTACCAAATTTGTGATGATGTTCTTGTTATTGACAATAGGGAGATACCGGGCAACGGGGAAGCCCTGGGCCGCGTGGTCAAAAAGGAAAGACTGTAAGTCATCTTGCCGTGTACACTTTTGGTCAGTGGTTTGGAATGACGTTCCTTTGTATATTTTATGATAATAATAATAATAATAATAATAATACTTGTATATTTTAGGGCATTAATGGTTTGAAAGGGAAGAAAGGAGAATTCGGGACAAGAGGCAAAATGGTAATGTTTATGTAGCACAACTCTGGGGTTTCTTTCATACGACTGAGCCATCATGGCACAGTGTCTATTTCTGATTTTTAGAAACCGTTTTTGACCTTGAGCCTTTATTTTCAGGGGAAGGTCGGCCGCAGAGGTCACGTGGGGCCTGTAGGGGTCAGGGGTCGGCCAGGACCTGTTGGGTCGCCTGGAGAGAAAGGTCACAAGGGCAAGCAGGGGTCAAAGGTCAGCTCAGTTTCATCACTATACAATACTCATAATACAGACACATACGCTCCTATTGATGGATAATGTAGCTGGCAATACTTTACTTACAATACAGACACATACGCTCCTATTGATGGATAATGTAGCTGACAATACTTACCATGCAGACACATACGTTCCTATTGATGGATAATTACCATACAATACTTTACTTACAGTGCAGACACATGTACTCCTATTGGTGGATAATGTAGCTTACAATACTTTACAGACACATACATTCCTACTGATGGATAATGTCATTGCCATACAATACTTACAATATAGACACATGTGTTCCTATTAATGGAAAGTAGCCTACATTGTTATGTATACAAATGTGAGAGTTAGTTACTTAAATGGCCACCAGTTAATTGATATATCGGTATATAATGTTTGACCGTCTGGCATTCTTTGAACGTCTTGCGTTAGAGTTCATGTTAATGGTGTTTATTTGTGACTGTTACTGTGTTTTCCATGTTAAGGGAAGTCCGGGAAGCCGAGGCCGGAAGGGAAGCAAAGGTGCTCACGGAAAACCAGTGAGTTTCTGAGTGTTTCTGAATTTGTAAAAGATTGTAATCCTAACACTCATTATTCAGGTTATTTACATTTATACAACTTCTCCCTTTGTGGAAGCACAATGCACAACAGAAAGGTTTTGGTGCAAATTTTTATAACTTGGCAAAATGTATTGTAGTCTCTGCTTTGTAGTTTTATGAGGTCCAGGACTTCAGCAGGCAATAAAGAAGAGAGAGAGAGAATATCGTTTGTGTTGTTGCCAAACTGTCATGCCAGATGTCTGAATAGAAACTGGGGTCTCAGTCTATTAAAGGAAGTGATTCACACGCAAAATCAGTCATTTAAAATAACTATTATAAGTAAAGTAAGTAAAATAAGTGAAATAAACTAAAAGCTGACTCTATCTGCACACTGTATATAAATCAACACAAGTTTAGCAATTTAAAAACTGTAGACATTCTACCAAAGACCAGTTATTAAAATCTAAATCACTATTTTTCATTGGCTAATTTATGCTCATATGAAATGTTCTTTAACCACTCTTAAAGCAGTCAGTGTCACATACATGAGCATGTTGTCATGTCATGTTGTCATGTTGTCATGTACATGTAGTTATGTTGTCATGTTGTCATGTTGTCATGTACATGTAGTTATGTTGTCATGTTGTTATGATGTTATGTCGTCATGTTATCATGTCACAGGTGATGTTTTATGATGGTCATTTATGTCCCCTATAGGGACCCGCTGGCCCAAGGGGACCCAAAGGTCACGCTGGAAGACCTGGACAGCCAGCAAGTATCCCCACTACTGTTGTCTCATGTTTCCATTAGCAACAGAGCTGTCAATCACGGGTCCAGGAAGTAAAAACCCTACCACAAATTTTGATCCAACCAGCTCTAAATCAGCTGATCGTAACGAGAACTCAAGACAGGTAGATCAGCTACTCAGTGAAGTCACCTGTGTTAGAAGGAAAATGTGGCAGGGTTTTTACTTTCTGAACTTGTTAGTGACACCTCTGGTTACCAAACACTTTTAGACTGACTTATACTGATTTATTGTCACACACTGATGATGGCCTAGTGGTGACATGCCTACGTTTGTGGGCATGGTCCAATAAATCAGTATACCTAAAAGAGAAATAGAGTGCATTTTTTTAAGTTTAAGTTAAGTGTAAGTTAACACTTGATTTGGTTTTTGACTCGCACCCAAACGTCTCTATCTTAGGAGTAAAGCTGTTGTTCTTATCTGTTAACAAACACACCACTACTGCTGTTGCATAAGACATATGTTTCTGTCAGCAAACACACATATTATACATGATCAACAAACATACTATACATGACAAGATGTTTTTATTCTCTCCTTTTATTTTCTGAATACACATTTTAGGGTCGTGGGGGATTAGATGGACTACTTGGTGTTCAAGGAAATCCAGGTGACCCAGTAAGTCATTTTAAATTTATTGGGTTTATTTTAAAACTCTAAACAACACTACCTGCCATATAACAAGGCAGTGGCCATGACATTACATTACATAAGAATTCATTACATTTTCAGTCATGATATTAATTGGGTTATAAGCCAGTGAAGATTGTGAAGTTTAATGCATATTGTAAAAAATAAACATTCTCATCATTGTGTTTCAATGACAGGGTGATGATGGTTTTAGGGGAATGGCGGGCAGACCAGGTGTTTCTGGGGGAAAAGTGAGTAGAACCTAATTCTTCGTTCTCACACTTCTACAGTAGGTGGATGTGTGTAATGAGTGTATGTGTGTGTGTGATGTGTGTAGTGATGTTAATTACTGATGTTCTACACCCTACAGCATGTGGATGTGTATATGAGATGTGTGTGTGATGTGTGTGTAGTGATGGTAATTATTGACGTTGTAGGGACCTGCAGGAGCAAAAGGACAGAGGGGACTCTACGGCAAATATGGATTAAAGGTAAACTCAAGACTGACTCCACATGTCAAAACACACTCATCTCATTTGGCCAAATATGTATCAATCACCAATGTCACTGCATGTCCTACTCTACCCAGAATGTCTATGCATGTGACAATAAACCATCCTTGTATTCTTGTATCCTTGTATCATTTCGAGTGGTATTAGTCATCATTCAAGTGATTTCATCATTACTCAAATCCAACTTTTTTGATATTATACAAGGGTTCCCTGGGCCCCAGAGGAAGGTTTGGTCCTCCTGGCCCAGTTGGACCAAAGGTAAGATTATGAATTACAGAAGTAATTTACTATTTTGGTGAAGTCTGATAATGCTGGTTTATTTAAAATGTAAGTTTTGTATAATATGATATGCTCCCTGTTTGTGCGTTCAGGGCCTCCCAGGACTTCAAGGGCTTAAAGGAAGGACTGGTAACCCAGGACAGAAGGTACTACTTTCTATTTTAAAAAGTTATATTTGTGCTTTATTATAACTGGACAGCCTGGTTTAAGAGGCACCTGTTGTTTGTTGTAGGGAGAATCTGGCATCAGAGGAATCGCAGGACACCTGGGGCCATCAGGGAGGAAAGTAGGTTTGTTTTCTTTACATTACGTTAGTGTACATTAGAGGCAGTAAAGCAGGATGAACAAGCCTGCATTAGCCTCTGCTACCTCAGTGACCCATCGACTACTATTCTATACTACATTTGTCATTTGGGATTTTTGCAAATGCAAAGTAAGGCTTGTTAAATGTTAGGTGTTAATGTTTCATATTTACTCCAGGGGAAACAAGGTCGTCTTGGGCCCAAAGGCAGAAGAGGAGCTAAAGGCATACAGGTAAAAAATGGCACTGATGTTTGTAGTTTAATCGCAGAGTTACTAACATACATGTAGTTCTATTAATCACACATTTCTGTGCCCTGTAGGGTGACATTGGTCCTCGTGGTCCTCCTGGACGTAGGGGGTTTCCTGGACTGCCAGTGAGTGTGATGGACACTAACTTACCTACACTTAATAATACCACAAACCTGTCTAGTCATAAGAGAAGCGTTTAACCACCTGTAAAAGTATTTAGTCACTTATTTTTCTCTTTGTCACTTTGCAGGGCCTGTTTGGGAAAAAGGTACAGTTCCCTTGAGCACCTGCTCATTGTAATTCTCAACCTGATTAGTTCTCTGTGATGAGAGCTGTGTGTGTGTGTGTGTGTGTGTGTGTGTGTGTGTGTGTGTGTGTGTTTCCAGGGAATGAAAGGGCTTCAAGGTGTGTCTGGACCCAAAGGAGTAAAAGGACCCCGAGGGCCTCCGGTATGTTCAGCCCTTTACTCTCCTCTCTCCTTCTCTCCTCTCCTCTCCTCTTTCCTATCCTCTCCTCTCCTGTCTCCTCTCCTCTCCTCTGTCCCATCTCTTTTCCTCTCCTCTTTCCTCTCTCTTCTCCTCTCCTCTCCTCTCCTCTTCTATCCTCTTCTCTCCTCTCCTCTCCCCTCTCCTTTCCTCTAGTCTATTCTCCTCTCCTCTACTTTCTCTCTCCTCTCCTCTCTCTCCTCTATTTCCTCTTCTCCCTCCTCCTCTCCTCTCCTCCTCTATTCTATTCTGCACAGTCCCCCATGGGTGCATTATCAGTGCATAGTTAACGTAGATAATATTCCCAATTTAATTAGGCACATCTGCTGCCTGTGCTCAGTGCTCAGTCTGACTGCAATGACAGTCTCAATGCTACTGCATAAGGTGTGTGTGTGTGTGTGTGTGTGTGTGTGTGTGTGTGTGTGTGTGTGTGCGTGTGTGTGTGTGTGAGTGTGTGCGTGTGTGCGTGTGTGCGTGTGTGCGTGTGTGTGTGTGTGTGTGTGTGTGATGTTGTGTGCAGGGGAAACGAGGCTCCCCTGGTGGCAGAATAACGCAGCGTTCTGGAACCCTTCACTACAGACGAGGATCACAAAATGTGGGTATAACACAAAATGTTGGCATAAGTTTAATGTGTGGGCTTAGGCACACAAATGTTATATCCATATATACATATGATATATGATATAACTAGGGTTACTAATTGTTTGTGTGTAAGTAAGGCTTTTTAACCGGAATGGAAATATTGGCAGCAGCCAATCAATTATTAAAGTGGCTGGTAGATTTCAGACACAAAATAATGATTTACTGTTGAGTGTCCGGTGAATTTTACCATTTATTTGCCAGTGGCTGGTAAAGGTTCACATTTCATAAAGTTAATTTCCAGCCCAGCTTTGTGATATGTTCAATGTAGGCATGGATTTAATCTTGAATTGAATTTAGACACAGTAGAGGAAATGAAACAAAATGACATTCTTTCTTATCTGCCATGTCCTGGTTGCAGCATGTACAGGTGATGACGAGGAGACCTCGGCAGAACCAGGAGGAGCAGGAGGAGTTCAGCTGGCCCCTGGGCAGCAAAGAGAACCCTGCCACCACCTGCAGAGAGCTGGGCCTTATGCAGCCCCACCTACAGGACGGTGAGGGAACTGCATCCATATTACTCACATCAAGACCTGATCTAGATTTAATTAAAGGTGCTACAGTATATGTGAGCAATTTACTGCAGGTAATCATTAAGTGGTTAACATGTAAAGATAACCATGTTAAATTAAGGTACTGATTTGATTCACAGACAACAAAAGAAGCCAGACAGAATATTTCAAACCTAACTTTCAGACCACAAATTCTGTTTACGTTTTGATTTTATGTTTTGTCTCTTGCTTCTAGAAAGAGAACGGGGCTTTACAGTTAAATGAATTTGATTGCAATACACGTTCTGGCTACAATCTTACAGCACCTTTACTAAAAAGAGGTTTTGAATCTCTCATTCATTGTGATTGCTGAGTCTCTATTAAGTTACTTTTTTAATGTGGGGACAACTTGACATCAGCCGTGTTTGCCATGCTACTGTACTGCACTGCTGATTCACCTGGTCTTTTAGGCTGTCAGTGAAAATAAGAAATCCATATTTGTCATGTCCTGTGTTCCCGTGCTTGCCCCCCCACAGGGTATTTCTACATGGATCCCAACCAGGGCTGCCCCTTCGATGCCCTGCGTGTGTTCTGTAACTTCACGGCAGGAGGACAGACATGTCTGCACCCTAACCAATCCCAGGTACTCAAAGAGCACCACATATCTGTATCATTCAGTTACTTTAAGGAATATTTGTAAATAGTTTACTAATAGGATAAATAATTAATTCAATCAGCAGTTACTAGGAATCACAATCGCAAATAAGCTGTGTGTGTGTGGGTGCGTGCGTGTGTGTGTGTGTGATTAGTGGTTAATGATAGATTATTGTGTGTTTACATCTGAACGGTGACCAAAGTGTGTGTCATTAGATTTCAGTGACGTGGCCATCAGACATTCGGAAATCCAGGAACTCCATCTACTGGTTCAGCCAGCTGCACAACGGCTCCAGGGTAAGAAATATTCCACTCCCACAATTCCCAGAAATGAGCAGTAAGAAATATTCCACTCCCGAAATTCCCAGAAATCAGCAGTCACCATTAGTTATGGTATATCAATACATAATCAACATCTCAGTTAAGTAATACTCAGCACCAAAAACCTTATGCTGCGTTTGACTAACAAATTGTTTATGTTAAAAAAAAAAAAAAACATCACACTTACATAACGGTTAACAATCATCTGTATTTACTGTCCTGATTGATTGATTGATTGATTGACTGATTGCTGTGGGTTCTGTCTGTCCTAGTTTACGTACACAGGTCTTGATGTGGTCCAGCTGCGGTTTCTACGGTTGCACAGCAACTCGGCAACGCAGCAAGTAACCATACAATGCAGCGGTGCTGACAACAGCTCAGCCAATCAGAGGCCTGCGATTCAGCGGGTGCTCCATCTCCTAGGAGACTCTCTGAGGGACATTAGCGCGGCCCACACTAAGGTGTACAGACATGGCTGTCAGGTAAACACACACCTCAAATCACTTTTATAAAACACCAATCACAGTGTGTGTGAGATATGATGTCCATTTGGCTTTATCAGTGCAAAGATAAGAGCAGCCATTTCAGATTTTTTTTTAATAAGAGAACCTAAATAACACATCCTTTTAGCATGTTCTCACGAATGCAGACCAGATTTATACACTATAATCTTATTTATTTGCTTTTACCAAATGAATCTACACCAAAGAGTATCAGCGTAGTATAAAATGTGAAATAGGATGTTCAACTAGCCTCATCAATGGAAAGATTGATATTTCAGATTTCTCTGTATATGAAAACCTAAATAATACATCTGCTTAATATGTTCTCACAAGTGCAAACCAGAAGCTTATTTATTCGCTTTTACCAAATGAATCAACACAAAAGAGTATCAGCATAGTCCTCATTAATGCTTGCTGTGACCACTTCCTGCTGTTCCTCGTGTGTCCTGCAGGTGGCAGTGCAGGTGAGGGTGGAGGGCAATGAGGAGCAGCCCTGGGGGGACATGGAGCTGCTGCCCCTGAGGGACGTGGGCCTGGAGCACAGGGGACACCACTGGGGGAGCGAGATCGCCGCCCTGCTGGGCCCACTTTGCTTCTTATAGCACACCGCTCCTGTGGTGGGTGGAGAGAGGAGGAGAGGAGAGAGGAGGAGAGGAGAGAGGAGGAGAGGGGATGGAGAGGAGAGAGGTGGTGATGGGAGCGGACAGTGGAACTCGCCAAAAGAACAGACACCATTTCCAAAGACTTGAACTGTATATTTTTGTTAAACGTTTTTATGAAGTAGACACAACTAAAGCAGTTACTGGCAGAGATAGGGAAACCTGGTGTCGGAAAGAAAGGGTGCTCTCATGTATCGCTTCTACCTGTGCACTTGGAGGAGGTGATTCCAACGATTACCTCATCTACCTGGCTGAGCGTCACTCTGTTTAGAATCAGCTGGTCTAGTGAAGGGCTTAAAACATAGCAGAGGGACTTTTCACTTTTGATTTCCTGAATTTGGGTTCCCCATCTCTGCCTATTCGGGTCTCTTTTGATTAAATGTTAAGATAAAAGAAAAAAAACACAAAAGATGCATCACAGTGATGTTCTACAGCATGTGTGCCAAAGTCTTAAACTAAAAGGGTTGTATGTATTTGTGCTATTTGATTGTTATGTTACTGTATTAATTTATACAAATATTAATGAATTAAATGCTTACATGTTTAACCTATGATGTCCACACATGGATAGAGGAGTTTCTGGTATTTTAATATGACACTACAGGTTGTACAGTTCCTCTGCTTCAGATGTTCTCTTTCGTTTGACTTGTATATGCATGGGTTTGCACGATGCCAAATAACAGTGTTTCAGTGTTTTTGTTTGCTGTACTATGTACAAATATGCACACTTCCTTTTTCTAAATAAAGTAGGTTGAAGACATGCCAGATGTTTTAACTGGGGTAATGCATATCAATATAGATCTGGGAATGCTACCTGTCATTTTTCTCGTGTATATGATGTGTGTAATATGAATGATGCCTGGGGTTTGAAGTATCTTGTTGCAACAGTTTTAAATGACAAAACGCAGGTACTTATATTATCTATTTGAGTAACTCAAATCAATATGTAGTTAAACTACAGCTACTGTTTAAAATCACTAATGCTACTTTAATCTAGTGTTTCTGATGGGTCATGTCTGAATTAACATGAAAATCACATGAAAATAGTTACATTTTTTAAGTGAAAGGATAGTCATAGTCAATAGTCATATTGTTAATTAACATGAAAATAATGACATGCACAAAGTTGCATTTTTAACAAGGTAACTAGTTGCCTGTAGCCAATTATAGGCCTACTGACAAAACATCTCAGCCCTGTTGTAGCCTCATTTGTTGGGAAACCTGCCATATTTTAGAGTGCTGTGATCCAACAGTTGCATTACCTGACATGTGAATGCTATGCCTGATCATGTAAAGTAGTAAGATATGATGGGACTAAACTAAGATGGCACTATCATGCTCAAGGTATGCTTAATTTGCTTTCTTTGTCTATAACTTTTGTTTATTTTTTTATAAATGAATGTGGGATTCGGATGTGCAGAAAATATGGCTGTATGAACACCTCAAAGGTTTGTAAGTGTGCAAAAAAGTTGGTAATTGTCCCCAAGCAAGCACCCATTCAGTGGGGGTGGGGGGGGGGGGGGATTCTAAGGGCAGTCAATCCTGCTGGCCACAGCTTCGGGCTTGCTTACAGGAGAGGACTTCCGTGTGTTTCATAGTAGGTTTCAAAACAACTGACTTCTGCAAATATAAGCAAAATACTGCCTAAATAGCTGATGCCCATCAAGTTAAGGTGTTTAAGAAATAACAGTCTAATTAAGGCATCTGAATCACTAAAGCCTGAAAAATATCACATTTTTTTCTCAATGTTACTGTCAGCCTGATTTGAGAGCGGCCAAGAATTCCATGAGCAGGGAAGAGTTCAGGGTAAGCCACTGGTCAGGATCTACTCTTCGGCGTAAAACAGAGGTCCTTGTCTCTCGGCCATGCCTAATGAATCAGATGATGGCTACTGTTAAGAGCCTGGTCTGACCACCAGACTCCGCCTCCCTCCATGGGATGCAGGCTGAGACGGAGTAGCGCTGCCTACATTATGAGTTTCGCAAAATCTCATCGAAATCATTTCCAAGTCGTTGATTTAGTACAGGATTACTACCGCATTTGTGTACTCTTTCTTCACAACCTCAACACCACACCTGGGCTTTACCTTGTAAGATAATATTTGGTGGTTACACAGGTAAGTAAACAACCAGCTATCACATTAGTTTAAAATGCGAGCAGTACTTTTATGCTCACCTGGACCACCGAGCTCTGTCATGGCAGCAATTTAAAAAAAATGATAGAAAGCATTTATAAGGGGGGCTCGCTTAGGTCTTGTAATCTACCTGTTTCTGTAAGCTAGTTAGCATGTTAGCTAATAATAACAGGTTTCTGACGAAGTGACCATGAATCCACTTCATTTGTTTGCTCTGGCACGGGTTTACCGATCACTCATGTGGGCTGAGATATCAAGTTCCTTATTCTACTGACAAGGTCAGACTCAGGAAAACACATTGTTGCGGTAAAATGGGCAACATCTTAGTCGCGATGAAAATGTGAATCAGACAGTGTGTGTTGGTTTATCAGTGGTATGCAGTGCCCAGGTGAAGTAGGGTTATCATAAAACATAAAAAGATGATAATATAAACTGTAACCGTCTGCGAATTTGAGATTGGCTGTATTTGTAACCAGACTTCTGTGTGTGCGGTGATGCACCACACGCTTCCCTAAACATTAACTAACGGAAATCCCCATCCCCAGTAGACAATTTTACATTTACACCTTGCCCTTTAGTGAACTAAAAACCAAAGACATGGGTGAGAAACCTTATTTCAGGTCTGTTTTTTGATCAGACAATAATAAATACTACCATCTACACTGACATAATCAGAAGATTTTTTTTAAAGCAGAGTGAGTTGAAAGTCTGATCACTGCTTGTAGGTCGTAATGATCGAGGTTTTTAAATAGTTTACTTTTACCAACTCTTACCACCTTGCTTATCCCAGCCTTAGGCACCCAACTAGTCTTAAATGTGTCAGGGAGTAAGACACAGCACCATGATCTGCTGCTGAACACACATCCTTGCTGTTTCTGTCATCTTTTTCATTTAATGCTTGGTAACATTTTATTCATCCTGTTCTCTAAACATATGTCTTTGATGTTTTACATGAAATTATACATGGTGTTTGACTCAATGACACAATCAGCAAACCCCCACGATAATTTGTTGCCACCTTTACAGACTCATTGCTTTGCTGAAACTATTTAAAAACAACTAAAGTCTTATTTGTGCGCCCTGTAACACCTGCTCTCATCCAAAGTAAAACCTCTCCTACCCCCCGACCCCCCACATTAGTTGCCTTTAATTAGTTTCAGCAAAGCAAAGTGTTATTTATGCACACTGTAACCCTGCTCTCATCCGGAGTAACCACTCCACCCCTTTCCCACCCCCCAGAGTTCCTGCTACCTCTCTGCCACTTGATGGCCAGTGAGCCTGAGCTGCACCTCCGCTGTCGGCCATCACCCATCCCCAGATCACCAGAGCCGGACGCCATGGGGGAGACCGGCAGCAGGGACAGACACATCACCAGCAACGGTAAGAAAGTCAAAGTCATAGTCAGCTTTATTGTCAAAAGCTATATGTACAGGTTGTGGAGCAGTGGGAGAGGAACTCCACAGGAGAGAGGTTGTGTCTCTTTGATGTGTCTTGGGAGAACTGGCTACAGTCGAATTGTAGCGACTGAAATACGTTCATGTTTTGGTTTGACATTTGTGTTTCAACACAATGATTGGTTCATGGGAAAATGTCACACCAACCTTGAAAGCGTTTTTCACACCAGCTCTCTGTGATCATTTCTCCTCCCTGGGGCGGGGACAGTGTAAAAACACACATGCTGGGTACGTGCAGGTAAAGATAAAGATAGGTGTGAGGATGTTGGTCAGGCTGGCATCCTGGTGCCCGCTGCCAACCAGGCAGGGAGAGGAGGGGCTACTCAGATAATGCAGATAATCCTTCTCCAGCAGCGGGCCACACATTGGCAAGACCTGGCACACACATTTGAGACGGTATGGCTGGCAGGGATTTCAGAGGTAACGTTGACACTGGGAGTTTACATCTATGTATGCTGACTCTCTTTGCAATAAGTAGAAATTTGATGAAGGAGTTTTTCATGTGCATTTTGTAATTTCCTGAATCAGGCCAGCATCTTGAGGAATAATACCATGTGATTTTATGGTCTTGGTGTGGCTGATGAAATGTTTCTCAATGCTTGCGCCTGTCTGGTGTTGTGTTGTCGGCAATGATTCATGTCAGTTTGAGCTGCTGCCAGAGAGCTCTTGCAGTTCTTTTGCCCTCCTGTGACAGTTTATTTTATTCTGATTTTAAAACAAATTGTTGCAGATATTTTCTAGTGCAACGGCATCCTCATAGATCACTGGTACTGCTTTCTCATATGACCAAACATAATGGTAAATTGATTACTCACTTTGCCTGATCCAGATGTAGTAAAGTATAGTTACTGGCATGAAATGAGTTACCTGATTTATTAGTGGGTGACAGTTTGCTTGTCAGAAGGTGTGAAGTTGCCGCCTTTGGTGCAGTGATGATCACGCACTGAAAGAAAACAAGCCACTGGAGCACTTATGTAAATGCGTCATGTCCGCCCTTTGAAACTTCAAGCACCTGGTCGTGTTGGCTGTTCACCTGGTCTGTGGGCAGCTGTAGTCTCTGGTGCTGAGGGAGATGAGAGAGAGATGAGAGGGAGCCGCATGAAAGTGAGTTCACCTCTGCTGTGTTTTGTTCCACATCATGTGATATTCAGTTCAGTTCTTTCAAGGCTGAATGAGGACAAAGGAAAGTGAGCTTCAGAAAATTCATCTCTGTAGCAAGTGGGTGAGTGGGTGGGTGGGTGTGTGAGTCCCGTTGACGTTTTTTGGCATAGTTCCATCAAATTGTCCACCTGTTATTGTGGAAAGGGAATTCAAATGCTTGCTAGGTTGCCTTTGTATTATGACGCATGTCCCCAAAATCTTAAAGTTTAGCCACAAAACCACAGCTGGCTGTCTTTTATGATCCACCACATTTTACTGTCTCTGATACTTTGTCCTGAGATGCCCTGGGAATAGTCATCATAACCTCATATAAAGTGCTACACGGGTGTATTGCCTTTTATGCAAACATTTGCCTTGTGATGTTGACTCATCAGCTGGTTCAACAACACGTCCCAGGTGACTGGACAACAAGTTTTACTGACAAATCAAAAGAGATGACTTTCCCAAGTTGCACAAGGAGGAGAGTTCTGTGTTTATTTGAATGTCTCTGTGTCTCATTTATGCTGATTTTGATAATTGGAATGGTCTATTTAAGAAAGCATCAAATCTGTGTGTGTGTGTGTGTGTGTGTGTGTGTGTGTGTTTGACAGGTAAGATGGAGGTGGAACAGCTCGTCAGTAGAAAGCTCCACCTGAAGCAGGCGGCAGAGGTGAGACCCACAACTGTTTGATGTGTGTGTGTGTGTGTGTGTGTGTGTGTGTGTGTGTGTGTGTGTGTGAAGCAGGCGGCAGAGGTGACACCCGAACTGTTTGTCATTAATCTGACTGTCTTACTGTATTGCACAAGAGTATTATTGCCCAATCAACACGAACAAAAGCTTCCTCTTGTATTTCCACATTTACTGAAAAACCAGTATCGCCACTCAAGGCCCTAGTTGTAATATCAGTGAGGCGTAGGAAGGCGATAGCATCTTTACATTTGTAAAAGCACAACGTTGTTTTGCGGAAACTTGTAGTCAGACAAACAAGGGCCTTTTGCAAATGTGAAGATGCTATTGCCTTCCTACCCCTCACTGATGTTCTGGATGTTTAAACACACACGAAGCCTGGATGTGGTTTAGGGCAAAGCCTTCTGTGTGATCAAGTCCACCCAGAGATTAAATCAGTCAGCTTTCCATTGCACAATCTTTAAAAAGACTAAATTGTGAATGGAGGTCGTTGTACATGCACAATTTAAACAAAAACTAAAACCGCAACATTTACTCACTCCTGTTTAATGTTTAGCCAACATGTACATGGATTTGTGCTTTCCTCTCTGCTTTTGTTCTCTTATTTTTGTATCCCTTCTGTTTGGGCCAACTAAGCACCAGAGATCTTATCACCCGTGCCCTCTCTGGCCAGCTTCTTTTTTATCTATTATTATTATTATCTTTGTCTGTAACCTACCAGTCCTTTAACATACAACACCTGCTTCCACTGAAGATAATCCATTTTCTATACACATCTATACCAAGTGCCTCAATGTGTCTTTATTCATAAAAACCTGTTTCAGCTTCAGCAGGTACCTGTAAAAAAAACCCGGAAGAGTATATTTTAAATGTAAAGTTTAAGTGGACTCTGCCTCTCCACCAGCTGCTTATCTATCGCTTACCAGATCTGAGTCACCATGCTGTGTTCAAGTCTGTTGTTGTGTTAGGTGTGAGGGGTGGAGTTCATGTGTTCGAGAGTCTGTTCTGGTCATTAATAGCCACAGTTGTTAAAATGGCAATAAACTCAACGAAACAAACAAACAAACAATTCATGTGTTCGAGTGTGCTATTATTGTGTTAGGTGTGATAGTTGGAGTCCATGTGTTAAAGTCTGTTGTCGTGTTTGGTGCCTTAGTTAGAATCCATGTGTTAGAGTCTGTTGTGTTAGGTGTTATAGTTAGAGTTCAGCTGAGGCCAAGCATCCGCTGGACGTTACACTGAGAGAAGAGAGGAGAGGAGCAGAGAAGAGAAGAGAGGAGCAGCTGTGGGGTGGGTCTGGGTCGTAGACTGGGTCATATGAGGAGCGTGAGGTTGCAGACCACACTCCTCATTGGATGATCACATGGAGGAGGAGGAGGAGGTCTCTTAGGGGAAAACAGGCCTGTTCTCTGGGGCTGCCAGTGCTGTGGAGGCAGAGGCTGCTACAGACGTCAGTGGAGATGACAAAGGGGAAGAGCTGCTGAGTGCAGCATGCTTTAGTAACTCTGCACTTCCTCATTCTAGTCTGGCGCAGGGCTCTAGAGGGCAGAGGCCAGACATGGGAGCAATGCTTTATCAGCATTACGCTGCTTTGGAGATTACTTTATTTGAATAAAGTGAATTTTGTACTACTTCTATATATATAGTATAAGACCCTTTGTGATCTTGTCTCCCTCTAACCCTGCCATCTCCTCCTGTCTTTACCCATCACTTCCTCCCTCTCTCTCTCTCTGTCTCTCTCTCTGTCTCTGTCTCTGTCTCTGTCTCTGTCTCTCTCTCTCTCTCTCTCCCTCTCTCTCTCCCTCTCTCTCTCTCTCTCTCTCTCCCTCTCCCTCTCCCTCCCTCTCTCTTCCTCTCTCTCCCTCCCTCTCTCCCTCCCTCTCTCTCTCTCTCTCCCTCCCTCTCCCTCCCTCTCTCTTCCTCTCTCTCCCTCTCTCTCCCTCCCTCTCTCCCTCCCTCTCTCCCTCCCTCTCTCTCTCTCTCTCTCTCTCTCTCTTTCTCTGGGGTGGAGGTGGTCAGAAGTGTTTGGGCCAGGTTTCTCCTTGAGGGGTTGTTGGAGGTCTTTTATAAGCATCCAATTGAAAAACGTACGGCCGATCTGCAGTGGAGGCTCGTTCACGGGGCTATAGCTACAAACAGACACGTGGCACACCTGAATCCAGCAGTTGAAAAACTCTGTCCTTTTTGTGGGGGGGATGAAACTATTGTGCACTTGTTTTTAAATTGTAGGAGGTTAGGGGGGCTTTTTGACTACCTCAGAGTGTGGATCCAAAAGCTTGGGAGCACTTTCTCAGAAAAATTTTTCATTAGTGGGCCTGTGTATAGCGCAAAAAATAAGAATAAAATCTGCTTAATAAACTTCTTGATAGGCTCAGCAAAAATGGCTATTTGGAAAACCCGGAGAAACAAGTTAATTGATGCTGGTTCCTGTGACCCAGTTGAGGTTTTTAAGGGGATGGTGGCTGCACGTGTGAATGTTGAATATGCTTACTATAAGTTAATTGATGATGTTGATTGTTTTGTGGCTGTGTGGGGGGTAGGGGAAGTGTTGTGTCATGTCACCGCTGATGGTATGGTGGGGTTAAGTGTGTAATGAGGGAGGGGCTACCTCCACATGTTCAGGGGTTTGTAAATGTAAGCTGTGCAGTGGACGTGTGGTTGTAATTGTTTGACAACGGTTTAATAAAGGAGTGTTAAACCTCTCTCTCTCTCTCCCTCCCCCTCTGTCTCTCTCTCTCCCTCAGCACCTGAAGTCTGACCTGATGAAGCAGTTGGACTGCCATGTGAATGACTTCATGGACTGTCTGATTGAGGAGTCTGCCTGCCTGGAGCCCCCCCCAGTGATGCCCCCCGACAGGGAGAGCAGGAAGCTCAGGTGCCCTGGTGCCGCCACACAACCCCACTTAATCACACACAACCCCACTGACAGTAGTACATATCACACAACCCCACTCACGGTGTAGATAACACACAACCCCACTCACTTTTGTGGGAGCTCAGTGGTGTTGTGGACATTGTTTCTATTTTTTGACTTTGGCTTTTTGGTCGAACACCCAGGAGACTGGAGGTGGATGTGCGTGCCTAATGTAATACTCCTTTTGTGGGGCGCTAAAGGATAAAAGCATTTGCTAATTTACTGTGATGTAAAAGCGTCTGCTAAGTGTAATGTAATGTAATGCCTTATGCCTACACTTATAGATGTCAGACAAGCTGCCCACTAGGAGGGGCACAGTGATGCTTTTCCAGTCCCCCCTATGCTTATTTCTCAAAGGTGCTTCTGTACTCCTAACCCCCCCTTACATGTTTTGTTATAATGTCTGCTCTTCTCTTCCTCCCCTCACCTCCCTGCAGCAAGCAGTCACGTACGCCGGCAAGCCAGGGCAAAGTGTTTGTGTGCCGACGTTCCCTGCTTGAGTAAGTGCCACACCAGACAAGTCACCACTGCTGGGACAGCTTAAAACAGACAGCACAGGACGCACATTACACATCTAATATTAAACATTCTTCCTCTTATCAAATACTTGTTGAATATCTAGATGAGTTCTGACTGACCAGCTGTGGCCATAGCCTTCTCTTACCACAGCGCTGGCCTTAATAAAGTGAAGTTAATGTTACCCAGAGGAAGCCATTTTAAACTTTCCCCTTGTGTCTGTAAGCCAGAACTACTCTTGGAGTCAGTCCTTGGCCAGTGAGAGTCTTTTGTAAATAAACAGATCCCTCTCAGAGCGGTGGAGAGAGTAACCATAGCCATGGCAGCAGTGTCTCAATGCCTGCACTGCTTCGGACACAGGAAGCCCATTGTTATGTGAGCTAAGCAGGCCAGACTGTGTTGCCGAGGTTGCTTGTGTGTGTGTGTGTGTGTGTGTGTGTGTGTGTGTGTGTGTGTGTGTGTGTGTGTGTGTGTGTCTGTGTCTGTGGGTGGGTGTGTGTGTGGGTCTGTGAGAGGGAGACACAGAGAGACAGACAGACAGACAGACAGAGAGAGAGACAGAGAAAACAACAGGCAGAAATAGAAGAAGAGATCGACAAACAGAGATAAGGTGAGAGAGAGGTTGCAACAACTGCTTTTGGTCTTTTGTCCTGCAGTGAGCTCTTTGAAGTGAACCACATCCGGACGATCTACCACATGTTCATCGCCCTGCTCGTACTCTTCATCCTCAGCACTCTCGTGGTGGACTTCATCGATGAAGGACGGTGAGGCACACATGTTTGCTCCTGTCCTGCCTTTCCGTATGTCTATGTAATGTTGCAAACAAACGATTGCTCATTCATTTCCTTTCGATTCTGACTACCGTTTTCATCATGCGCACACACACACACACACACACACACACACACACACACACACACACACACACACACACACACACACACACACACACACACACACACACACACTGTCACTGCTGCTGGCAGGCTGGTGTTGGACTTCGACCTGCTGGTGTTTGCCTTCGGGCAGCTCCCCCTGGTGGTGAGCACCTGGCTGTGCATGTTCGTGTCCACGCTGCTGGTGCCGTACGGTCTGCTGCACCTGTGGGCCGGCCGCTACCCCACCTGTCGGCACCCCTCCCTGTGGTCCGGCGTGATGGGCGCCCTCTTCCTGCTGCTGCAGGGGGTCGGACTGGGCCTCCTCCCCGCCGCCGTGGTGATCAGCAACGGCTTCCCGCCTGCCTCGCGCTTCATCATCATCATGGAGCAGGTGGGACGCTACTCACCTGTCCATCTTATTCTCCTGAATTAGGTACAGAGGTGTCAATCCGGGGTTCAGAAAGTAAAAACCAGGTCACGTTTTCCTGCTAACACGGGTGACTTCACTGAGTAGCTGATCTACCTGTCTTGAGTGTTGAGTGTTACAATCAGCTGATTCAGAGCTGGTTGTATCAAATTTGTGGGAGGGTTTTTACTTTCTGAACCTGGGAATGAACACCTCTGATTAGGTATTTTTTTATGTTAATGATGTGTATGAAATTACAGTCTCCACTGTTTCTGTAAAGATTCTCATTCATCCAGGTCATGTTAGTCAAATGAGCTAAGTTGTAAGCAACTGGACTTCTTTTAGTAGCTTGAAGATGTTTCACATTTTATCCAAAAGGCTTCTTCAGTACTTAGCTCATTGGACTAACATGACCTGAATGAATGTTGCTCATCTGTACATTTTATTCTCCTGAATTAGGTGTTTTTTATGTTCATGATGTATATGAAATTACAGTCTCCACTGTGTCTATGAAGATTCTCATTCATCCAGGTCATGTTAGTCAAGTGAGCTGAGTTGTAAGCAACTGGACTTCGTTTAGTAGCTTGAAGATGGTTCACCTTTTATCCAAAAGGCTTCTTCAGTTTTGAACTGAAAGGTGAAACGTCTTCAAGCTACTAGATGTGTGTGTGTGCCTCTGTGGGTTCATTCAGTTGATTTAAATGTGTGTTCCTCTAGGTGATTTTAATGTGTGTGTCTCTGTAGCTGATTATGATGTGTGTGTACCTCTGCAGGTGATTTTTAATGTATGTGTGTACCTCTGCAGGTGCGCCTGGTGATGAAAGCTCACTCCTTCATCAGGGAGACTGTGCCCAGGGTGTTGACCGCACAGACAAAAGACAAAACCAGTATGTCATTAGTGTGTCTCCTCCTGCTTTTTTACATTCGCTACCCTACACAACCTACAGATGTGAAATCCCAACTTGACACCTCTCTCTCTGTGTCTGTGTCTGTGTGTGTCTCTCTCTCTCTGTCTCTGTCTGTCTCTCTCTCTCTCTCTCTCTCTCTCTCTCTCTCTCTCTCTCTCTCTGTCTCTGTCTGTCTCTCTCTCTCTCTCTGTCTCTCTCTCTCTCTACGTCTCTCTCTTCCTCTCTCTCTCTCTCTGTCTCTACGTCTGCCTCAGGTGCTATGGCCATCCCTCAGCTCTCTCAGTACCTGTACTTCCTCTTTGCCCCCACACTCATCTACAGAGACCACTACCCCAGGTGAGTGCACACTCGGACCATACCTCAGCTCTGTCACTACCTGTACGTCCTCTTTGCCCCCCTCCCCCCAGGTGAGTACAGCATGCTTAGTGCACCGTACCTTTGTAGGAGTGCTTTCTGTCCTGGTCATTTGGGTATGTGCACATTTTATTGTACCAACTGAAGCAACAGTCAAACCACCTTTGTGTTGTTAATATGTATAGGTTTACCTGAAACTGTTATACTGAATATCATCATCATTAAGAAACAATTTGATGTGTTTTTTCAATTCTGATAGAAATCCATACATCAGATGGAGCTATGTCGCCACAAAGTTTTCTCAGGTATGTTTGTTTATGTTCTTTAGATATTTTATTTACATTACATTAACAATATATTAAAACAAACCATTTTTGCAAGACTCAAACAAAAACAAGGAATAAAGAATATGTACTGAATGTACAAGTGAAAACACTGTGTGCAGGACAAAGCAGTTTTTAGCAAAGCTTGCCAAACACAGTATGTAAACACACGGATATCCAAATGTGTAATGTGATATGTAATCTGAACACAACACACTATCTATGCAAATAGGAGATCAAATGTTATATTCTGAGAAACACAAACCACAAAAGACAGAAATGTAGCCTGAAGAAACAATAACATTTGTGCCAGGGGGAAAAAAGCAATAAGATATCACCTATAATCATGTCAGATAAGATATCACATATTATGTTGTCATGAGCTAGGCACCATTATATGAAGGATGTTTACAGATTTGCTTGATGCGTATTACAAAATTGCATTAACCCTACATTATACACATTATATTCTATGCTAACCAAACCATAACCCACCTTACACACATTATAATCTGTGCAAACCAAAACATAACCCACCTGCCTGTGCTGTATCGTGTTGACCCAGAAGTTTCTACACAAGTGTAAAATGTAGGTGGAAATAGTTCATACGTTACTGAATTAGCATGTTTTATCCCAGTGGGTGATTGTGTCTGTGGTTTGGTTGTTCCCCTGTGATATGTAGGGGGAGATGGTCCATACTTTACTGATTTAGTGTGTGTTCTGGTTATTCCCCTGTTCTAGGTGCTGGGCTGTCTGTTCTACGCGTACTACGTTTTTGTGCGGCTCTGCATTCCACAGTTCCGGAACATCAGCACGCAGATCTTTGACCCGAGGGCCATGGTGCTGTGTGTCTTCAACTCCATCCTTCCAGGTGAGGCGTTGCATACGAGTGGCAGATGACAGATAATAGGAAAATTAGCCTTCTCTTAAGATGCTGTATGTATGTGGGAGTGTGGCCTATTGTAGTTGTCTGTAACACCACTGAGAAGTTTTTAACTTTGAAAAAAATATTATTACTGCTACTGTAAATATTTTAATGTTCTGAATGTCAATGTTGGGTGATTGGGGTAGTCACTATTAAAGTTGCATGTCAGATACAACTATTGACTGTTTGAAATGTCATTGTGTGTGTGTGTGTGTGTCTGTGTGTGTGTGTGTCCGTGTGTGTGTGTGTGTGTGTGTGTCTGTGTGTACAGGTGTGTTGGTTCTGTTCCTGGCCTTCTTCGCGTTCCTGCACTGCTGGCTCAATGCTTTCGCTGAGATGCTGCGTTTTGGAGACAGGATGTTCTACAAGGTAAAGGAGGAGTGGCATGCTGGTCCGCTTGTGCACATTATCTCAGTGACTTACCTGACTTAAGCCCTTTGCTCCTCTTGGGTGCATAGGCTGTTAATGGGTGCTAGTCCGCTTGTGTATCTTGTCTCTGTGATTTAAGCCCATTGCTCCTCTTGGGTGCATAGGCTGTTGACGAATATAGTTTGTCTCCATAGTAGTACAGTATGTCCTAATTTGCTGATGATGATGTATATGTTTTCAACCATGCTAAGTTCTGGTTGTCTCCTCGGTGACACCTGTGTCTCTAGGACTGGTGGAACTCCACATCGTTCGCTAATTACTACCGCACATGGAACGTGGTGGTGCATGATTGGCTATACTATTACGCTTACCGGGACTTCCTGTGGGTAAGTTGCTCCTGATTGACTGTACTATAACGCTTACCGGGACTTCCTGTGGGTAAGTTGCTCATGATTGGCTGTACTATTACGCTTATCGGGACTTCCTGTGGGTAAGTTGCTCATGATTGGCTGTACTATAATGCTTACCGGGACTTCCTGTGGGTGACTTGCTCATGATTGCTCACACTTACATCCTCCAATGTTCTAGCATTGATTGAGAGAATAATTACAGTAGGACACAGATTTGATCTAGTTCCACGATATGTATCATCAATTGATGTCAGGTCAGCGATATATAACAACTCCACATTTAAAGTCAAATAAGCTTAGTTGGGTTGTTTGACTGATGTATGTGTGTTCCTAAATGAAGTGCTCTTGCCTCCTCCCTGTGTAGCTGACGGAGAAGCGTTTCCGCACCGGAGCCATGCTGTTTGTGTTCACGGTGTCTGCGGGGGTGCACGAGTACATCCTGGCGATCTGCTTCGGCTTCTTCTACCCCGTCCTGTTCTGCCTCTTCATGTGCTTCGGGAGTAAGTGCTCCATCACTCCCCAAATCACTCCCCAAATCACTCCCTAAATCACTCTCCAAATCACTCCCTGAATACTCCACAGCACTGCATCAGTCCTGCGTAGGCTGGAAGCGCCAGGGTTTGTTTTGACACCAGAGGGCAGGACAGAGTTGTAATTGATGGTAGCCTTCAGGCAGATGATGCTTTTGAAGCAACATCTTATTCATGAGAACACAACAGACTGGGGGAATTTAATATCCATGAAAACAGCGCGGATTCTGTTCCGTCTGTTTATACGTCTCGGGGCATTATCGGCTGGAAAGGAGCCTGCAATGTGCATAATTACAATGATTGATGCGGGAATGAAAGGGCTCTTGTGTAGAAGTACTAATTGGCAAACGAAGGCTTTTTATTTCTTCAGCATATTTCATAGCCAGAGGAGATTTAAACAGATTTAAAAAGCCACTTTTTAGATGAAAAAGCTGCGGGAATAAATGGCTTGATGGAGTAAGAATTCATACAGAAAAAGGCATTTTGGAATGAGTTACACAGTCGCTTGCTGCGGCATCTGTGTGAGGCGTGACTGTCCCCAGGAAGATGCATGTGAAGCATCATCGTGTGCGTGTGCGTGCGCGTGCGCGTGCGCGTGCGTGCGTGCGTGCGTGCGTGCGTGCGTGCGTGCGTGCGTGCGCGTGTGTGCATGTGTGTGTGTGCGTGTGCATCTGTGTGAGGTGAGACTGGCCCCAGGAACATGCATGTGAAGTAAGTGTGTGTGTGTGTGTGTGTGCATCCATCTGTGTGAGGCGTGACTTGCCCCAGGAACATGCATGTGAAGCGTCATCGTTTGTGTGTGTGTGTGCATCTGTGTGAGGCATGACTGGGCCCAGGAACATGCATGTGAAGCATCATCATTTACAGCAAACGCTCACTCTGGCCGTGTCTCTCTTGGCAGTGATGTTCAACTTCATCCTGCACGACCGCAGGAAAGGGCCCATCTGGAACATCATCATGTGGACGTCGCTGTTCCTGGGCCAGGGGGTCATCATCTGCCTCTACTCCCAGGAGTGGTACGCCCAGCAGTACTGCCCCATCCAGGAGGTAAACGCCACCCGCCGCACAGCACACGCGTCAGTTACATTACATTACATTGCATTTGGCGGATGCTTTTATCCATCAGTGTCTGCGAGTCTGCCCCATCCAGGAGGTAAACACCACCCACCACACACGGGTCAGTCAAAGTCAGTCAAAGTCAGCTTTATTGCCAAAAGCCATATGTACAGGTTGCACACACAGAATTTGAAATTGCAGCGCTTCCTAGGGCCACAGTGAACATTAAACATCTTATAAACAAGACAGGAAGACATGATGACAAGCATAATAATATAAACATAACAAAAGGTACAATAGGCTTGTATATAATACAAATAAGTAAAAACACAATGTGTAGTGTAATAAAGCTCAAATGGTGCCATTTAAGCAGTAGTGTCATTGGTTGTAGTGCAAAAGAAAAGTGTGCATTGACATTTCTGTGGAGCAGTGGGAAAAGAAACCCCCAGTGTCTGCGAGTCTGCAGTTTTGCTAAACTAACTTAATGATGAACAGAATGTGTCTGTGATGACTCTCATTCATCCAGCTTAAGCTACTAAAAGAAGTCCAGTTGCTTACAACTTAGCTCGTTTAATGATGAGCAGAATGATGTGTTTTAAATCAAAGTGGGTTATCTTGTTCTTGTTAACATACAGCCGGTGAGACAGAGGTCAGTTCATGCCATGGTTTGTCTCATGATACAGTTGGCAGTTACTATTTTTTTGCTCCCAGAGACTGGGAAACCGTTAACAGCTTTCCATAAAATATGCTGGAGTTTAGGGAAAAATATGACGGATTGCAGTCAAGAATTTCCTTTTGGAATGGCGCTCCCTGCAGTAGTCTGCAGTCTCACATGTCTGACTTTTATGACACATTCCAGCCAAATTTCCTGGACCTGCTGAGGCCTCGATCCTGGACCTGCCAGGGGACGAACGCACCCGCAGGGCATGCTGGGAGGTCCTGAGCCGCGCCGATGAGACGACACACACCAGCAAGTCACATGTCACCCTGGGGGAAACCGCACACCACACGCTGGCTGGGCTCTCTGAGGTGCTCAGCGCTAAATGGCCTCCTGCTCTGACTCCTCCTGGACAGCACTAGGCCTCCTCCTGAGGAGAGCCTCCTCTTCATCACTCTAACACACACACACAGAGCCTCCTCTTCATCACTTTAACACACACACAGAGCCTCCTCTTCATCACTTTAACACACACACAGAGCCTCCTCTTCATCACTTTAACACACACAGAGGTCATAGTCAAGGTCAGAGTCAAGGCTGCTTCACATCGCTGGTTTCAATCAGGACTATCACACATCTGAATGTTGTAGAGAAGTGTGTTTTGCCCCCTACTCTTTGCCTATCTAAAAGGGGGTTGATATGTAATTTGTTTCTGCCTTTTGTAGTCATTTTCAAGTTCCATTTCCGTTTTAGGTTTGCACACATAACTCCTTGCCTGCCATGGGGTATGGTGGGCTAGGCTGTAGGTGGTTTAATGGAGGTATGTATGTATGTATGTATGTATGTATGGCCTTCATACAGTACATCAGGGTTTATTGGTGCGGTCAGCGTTGCGAGATACAATCAGCATTAATCAGGTTAGAGCACAGTTATCTTGTGGTCTTGTATTTCCCCAAGAGCAATAATGAAAAACATTAATGAGTTCCACATTCCACCCCTCAATGCAGCTGTGGTGTGTGCTGCAACCCACAGCTGCCACTCAAGGTGCCACTGCCATTGTGACTACTCAGCGTATGTCCTGCCACTTCTGTCACTTTACTACTTTATGGAATCATGGATGTCAAACTAGAATCATGAATGTCCTCTCAATAAGATAAACTGGAATCATTGATGTCATCTCAATAAGATAAACCGGATCCATCAGAGTAACAGTGTCAGTTGATCCAAGCAGATTTTGTAATATTTTTGATAAAAATGTGATTTTTTTTGCGATACTACAGCCTTGTACAGCTCCTACTCAGTGTTTACTCTGCTGTTTAGTGTTCAACTATGTTCACAAACCCAACTGCTGATTGTGCTCTTGAGTGTGGGCCTTAATGTTCCTCATGGACCCCTCAATGTTAACATGTACTTGCAGTAACCATGACCGCCACAAGATGGCAACACCAGAGTATTTAGTGGAAGATGAATTCCATAGTAACCATACATTCCATAATAATGAACTGTAGTGTAGTTACTGTGTGGCCTCATAGTAATTAAACACATGTAGTTCTTACATGGGACTACCTTGACATTGCCACCCATGTGTCTATGAGATAGGTCTATCTGTTTAACACCCATCCTGCAAACGGGTTATAGCCTACCTCACACCTACAATTCATGTGTCATTGCAACGTACTGTAAAAAAACTGTGATGAAATCATTTTTATAAATTATTTTATGTAAATTGTATTTTTGTAAACAGGTAAATGTCTATTCACTCAGCTGTGTGACTAGGTGAGCCCGCTATGAAACTGCTCTTTGATTATGTTTATATGAAACAGATGTTGCCTGCTTTAGTGCAGGAATACACTGTCATGCACAACATCAAAGTGAGATATTTGTGCCTGAAGTTTCCCTGTTTATTTATTTATTTTTATTTGTATTTCTTTTCTTTTTTTATTTGCACAAATTCTTTATAAGTGAATGTTACGGCAAATGCCTAATGCTTTATTCATTTCACATTACAGGTTCGGGTTGAAATAGACCAAGTTATTTTTGTGTAGAACTACTGAGATTGCCTTTTTTGTTACTTATTGTCACATTATGTTGTACAGTGCATATGATGGAAATGGAAAAAAGCTGAATTTGTTCTGTGTGTTCAAGATGAATATTTTGGCCGCTGCTTTCCTACTCCTGCCTCATAACTTTGTCTCTTTGGTCTTATATTACTCCAGTTTGTCTTTTGGAAAATCAAATTATCATTGACTACAGAAAACCACAATAAATGCTTTTGGTGACACCGTCATTGGTCCAATGTACTCTTGTGAGGGAGTATTGTACTTCTGCTTAGATAACTTAAGGGCTGTGTAGAAGACAAAGAGTGAAACTGTTGCTGCAGATTGATTACAGTACTGCAGATAGGCTTAGCCCAACCCCTCTTAAACAACTAGTTCTGTTCACAGAGTTTTAAGTGCACAAAAAGCAAGGTCCATTAAGATGTGCTTTGGTGCGAGAACTTGATTGTACAGCATAGAGACCTAACTTTCACAAAATGAACATCTTTGGGATGAAGTAGGCTACTACAACAGAGATTGCAAGCCAGACATTCTCATCCATCATCATTGCCTGAACTCACAAATGGTCTCCTGGATGAATGGACAAAATCTTGTGGAGTTTTTTTCCTACAAGAGTGAAAGTTACTGCTTTGAAGGATAGACCAATGCTATGTGCCTATGGATTTAGAATGGGATGTTATAAAAACTAGTGTGGGCATAATGGCTAGGTGTGCCCAATACTTTCTACAAAAAATAGGCCCAGTCGGTTGGTACAGGTTAAAATACAAAACAGTCTAGTGTATTTCTCTTGTCAGCAAATTTTACAGCATCATAAAATAGCACAATTGGATCACGTTTCGTGTGTGTATGCTTGTGTTCTGCACAATATTACAGTTTATTTGTCACTCTTGACTAGTCACAGCATCATTCCTGTCTACGAGTCAAATGAATCAGTGACAGTGACTCGGTGCACGCCACCCATTGTGAGATTCATTGAGAAAGATTCACTGACTGAGACTGCACACTGATTCTGCGGTAAAGATGGCGGCGTCAGAGGGGGCGCGTAGTGGCTGGAGCGAAACTAGACGACCCTAAAAGGGTTCCTTTTTACACTGATTTGAGGACAGAACAGAAAACGGTCCTTACTGGCGATTCCTCTTATAGATGCCGTTAATCCGTCGCCTGTAAATTTGACGAATTATCTAATATTGCT
This sequence comes from Setipinna tenuifilis, assembly GCA_030347295.1. Lineage (NCBI taxonomy): Eukaryota > Metazoa > Chordata > Actinopteri > Clupeiformes > Engraulidae > Setipinna > Setipinna tenuifilis. The sequence continues at coordinate 30,704,868 of CM059276.1, forward strand.
AATACAAGTGAGGTGGGTGGGCACACAGTGATAGCTGCCGCGCTAGCAAGCTTGCTAGGACAGCTAGTAGCAGCTTGTTAGCTAGCAAGGATAGCTGTCTAGCCCAGGACTTCCAAGAGGGGTCGAAGAATACTCCCGTATAGGCCCCTTCGCTCTTTTGGGGGATGTGATCTAGGAAGACGGTGGGTTGGTTTGCGACGTCCCAAGGATTGTAACACAGAACTCGGAGAGAAATGGGACAACAGGTTGGACGTGTGGGTGAGGGGGCTTCTTCTGGGCTCCAACCGCAGCAGCCGCACTCGCAGCTGCAGCACCCGGGGAAAGCAAGTCGAGCGAGTGGGTCCGGGAGGAGACCCAAAGAAGTCGCGACTACAGGAACGCCGCCTGGAAGAACAGTCGCTGCTAACATGTCGGATCCGGGGATCAATATATTCACTCAACACTCAGGTAATTCTTTTAATTGTCAGTAGTGTGGCATTGATGTTCAGCCTTTTGTGTAGCTGCCTGGTTGGCCGGTGAACAAATCTGGACTTCCCTTTTCCTTCTCCTAGCTCACTGGCTATCCCATCTTAGCTTTGGAAAATATGGAAACATTACATGAACGTTAGGTAGCAGAAATGGGAAGAGAATGAGTTCTAAGTTAACGAGATGTGTGTCTGGCACATCAACATCAGCAGTCTGTACGAAACACAGTAAGTGGTGGTGTTTCTTGCCTTTATCGACCTCGCCTGTGCAGCGTATTTGCCCACATTTAACGTTACTAGTGAGCACAGCTACTTTACAATTGGCAAATGGCCCCAGTTTGTCACCTTACTCTCGGGGTATGTGCCCATGCAGGCTGACGCTGCTCGCTGTCGAGCTTTATCTATCAGCTGCTGTTGTCCAAGCGAGCGGTGATATTCAGGAGGAGGAAAGATGGAAGCTCCTTCCATGAATTACGCGCAGGCAGGAGCTGTCGTTAAACCAAAGTTCTAGTTCTAGGTGACTGTTGTTATTTGGAACGCCATTGGAGCAAGGAAAGGACAGTCTGTAACAGGAGGGAAACATCTGTTGGGGGGCCGAATGCGTGCAGTCTTCACTGGCTGGGCTGCTGGAGTATGAAAGGGCCACGATTTCGGCAAGATGGAGCCGCGTAAGAAGGGATGGCAAGCTGGAGATGCTAGCAGCAGACGATAGGCTCAGACTTATCCCTTACGTTTCAGAAGAGGAATGCTGTAACATCCCAGCCGTTTTTCCCTTGACTTAAACACTGGTTCAGTTCAGTGGAAAGGTAGCCGCTTTGTAGATGATGCTGCTTTGTACAGGCTCCAACCAAGAGCTTTAATGCTTAAATTGACCCTGACCACAGACACTCAGCAGAAGGTCCACAACTTCGAGTGACTGCACAAAAATAGACTTCTCTGATTTCTCTAATGCTGGAAAAGAGCATGAGGCATATGGCTTTCGACAGCTTTTGTTTGTGTAACCTGTCCCAGTAATATCCTACTTTTGCTGTCCTCCTGTCCCCTTGTCTTTCCCCATAAAAGGTTGTTTGTTTGTGTAGCCCATCCAAGCAATATGCTGTTTTTACTGTCCTTCTCCTCTTTTCTTACTCCATAGAAGGTTGTGATTCATGGTGTGATCTTGTCAAAAATACTAATGGCATCTCTGATGGTAAGGCTTGAGGCAGGTAGAGGCAGAATGGTGCTTGGGGGGTGTCGAGGGGTGTTGGGCAGAAGAGCATAGTTTCATATTAAGGAAGGCTTATCAGTGGAGGGTCCCCACCTACAGCTACTGGGCCCTATCTCTCCTCTCGGCCTCCACCTCTCCTCTCAGTCTCCACCTCTCCTCTCAGCCTCCATCTCTCCTCTCTGCCTCCACCTCTCCTCTTAGCTTACATCAATCCCTATGTTCCATCTCTCCTCTCTGCCTCCATCTCTCCTCTCGGCCTCCATCTCTCCTCTCGGCCTCCATCTCTCCTCTCTGCCTCCATCTCTCCTCTCAGCCTCCATCTCTTCTTCTCAGCCTCCATCTCTCCTCCATCTCTCCTTTTAGCCTCCATCTCTTCTCCCATCCTCCATCACTCCCTGTGTTCCATCTCTCCTCTCAGCCCCCATCTCTTCTCTCAGCCTCTATCGCTCTCTGTGCTCCTGCTCTCTGCGTGCCTGTCTCTCTGCCTGTCTCTCTGTCTTTCTGTCTCTCTGTCTTTCTGTCTGGTCTGCCTGTCTGTCTGGCTGTGGTGGATCAGATTCTGCATGACCTCCTTCTGGCCCTGAGGGTGGCCCAGTCAGGGCTGACACAGCGATCAGATGTGATGGGGATGTCTGCAGGAGCCACTAGCTCTCCGTCTTCCTTAACAACCCCCCCACCCCATCGTTTTTCTAACTCCCCCATACTCTCATCCTCCATCACACTCATCCTCTCACTCTCTACTTCTGTCTCCGCCTGACTGTTTTCATCCCCTCTATTTTCTTCGTCTGTCCCTAGCTCTCATCCCTCTCTCGCTCTGCCACTATCCCGCTCCATCCCTCAGCACTGTCCTCCGCTACACCCCCCATCACCACCCCCAACAGACATACACACATACACACACACACACACACACACACACACACACACACACACACACACACACACACACACACACACACAGCCTCTTAGCCCTGTCACATCTCTGCAGTGTAACCCTTCAGCTGGTAGCAGGCAGACCAGCAGAGGCCACCCTCAGTGCTAGTAAATATATATTTTATTTTCCCAAATGTCAAACAAGGCTTCTCCTATGCCAGGGCATGCAGTTAGTCCTCGACCCTTCTGAGACTCTCTAATGACAACCGGTCTGTCAAATGCACATTTGCCTTTCTGCTCTCTGGCATTTCATCAGAATAACTAAAGTGCTTCTTGGTTTCTCGTTTTCTCTTGTTGTTGTCCGGCGTCTAAGTGGCAGAGCATGGCCGTGCGGCATCCTGGTTTGGTGTAGTCCATTAACAATACAGCAACTGCTTTGGTCAATTATGTATGCGTTTGATCTCTGATGACACCAGGCTGACTGTATTGATAGAATGCTCTATGGACATCTCCTTGGAATTTGCGTGCGTGCGTGCATGTGAGCGTGCGTGCATGTGAGCGTGTGTGTGATGTGTGAGTGTGTGAGCGTGCGTGTGAGTGTGTGAGCGTGCGTGTGAGTGTGTGAGCGTGCGTGTGAGTGTGTTAGTGTGCGTGTGAGTGTGTGAGTGTGTGACGTGTGAGCGTGTGACGTGTGAGCGTGTGTGTAAGTGTGTGAGCGTGCGTGTGAGTGTGTGAGCAAGTGTGTGAGCGTGCGTGTGAGTGTGTGAGCATGCATGTGAGTGTGTGAGCGTGCATGTGAGTGTGTGAGCGTGCGTGTGAGTGTGTGAGCGTGCGTGTGAGTGTGTGAGCGTGCGTATGAGTGTGTGAGCATGGATGTGCATATGTGAGCATGCGTACGAGTGTGTGTGTGAGCGTGCGTGTGAGTGTGTTAGCGTGCGTGCGAGTGTGTGTGTGTGTGCGCGTGTGTGTATGAGCGTGCGTGCGTGTGTGTGTGTGTATATTAGCGTGCGTGTGTGTGTGTGTGTGTGTGTACACGTATGTGTGCACTTGCATGCACATGTAGGCTGTGTGTTACAGGATGTTACTGGTTCTGATCCTGCTCCTTCAGCACATCTGTTACAGCACGGTCACACTAGAGTTCCTGTTTTGGACACAAAAGCAGATCCTCATGTGTCTTCCCCTCTCTCTCTCTCTTCCACCCTCTCACTCTCTCTTGCTCTCTCGCTCGCTCTCTCTCTCTCTCTTGCTCACTCATTCACTCTCTCGCTCTCCCTCTCTCTCCCTCCCTCTCCCTCCCTCTCTCTCTCTCTCTCCGTCATGATGACCCTCTGGAGATGAACGCTTCCTCTTTTTGTGTCCAGGCGCTCAAGATGTTTATTTTCCTTGAACTCTATCAGTGTGTGTGTGTGTGTGATTGAATGCTGCGGTGTGTGTGTGTGTGTGTGTGTCGCTCCCATGAAGGAGGAGCTGCATCTTTGTCAGCTGTGTCAGAGAGCCGTTGACCTGTGCAGCTCTGTGTTAGTGTAGTGGGGCGTCTGTCTGCGGATGGCGAGGTGTGTGAGTGTGTGTGTCTGTGTGTGTGTGTGTGTGTGTGTGTGTGGGTCTGTCTGCGGATGGCGAGGGCTGAGTGTAGTGGGGCGGCTGTCTGCGGATGGCGAGGTGTGTGTGTGTGTGTGTGTGTGTGAGTGAGTGTGTGAGTGTGTGTGTGTGTGTGTGTGTCTGCGGATGGCGAGGTGTGTGTGCGGATGGCGAGGGCTGAGTGTAGTGGGGTGTCTCTCTGCGGATGGCGAGGTGTGTGAGTGCGCGTGTGTGTGTGTGTGTGTGTGTGTGTGTGTGTGTGTGTGCGGATGCGAGGGCTGGGGGGTGACTAAGGCCCTGACTGAGGGCATGGCGATGCTCCTCGACAGTTCCGGTCTCCCAGGGAGCCGAGCGTCTCGTGTTGGCAGTGTGGAGTGTGTGAGTGCTGACTCAACCACACACACACACACACACACACACACACACACACACAGCAGCCCGCCTGCCAGCCAGTCTCCCAGACGACCTCTCATGCCCTCCGCAGACAAGGTGACTCTGCGGTATTCTAATGCACACCCCCCCCCCCCCCCACATACACACACGCACGCACACACACACACACACACACACACACACACACACACTAGTCACCACTCCCCACCACCCCCAACAGACTACACCACCCCCCCGGTGAGGTCACTAGGCCTGTACGCTGTGTGGGTTGAGAGTGAAGCTCTTTGTTAATGTAATATTTAGGGGGGGGGGGGGCTGTGGAGTGTATATCTGGCTAAGGGGCCCTGGCCTGCACTTTATAATTCATTGCGTACCCCCCCCTGCCCCCACCCCCCCTCCCAGTGCGGGAGCCTCAGAGGCCAACAAACATGGCGGTTTTGCGCAGTGTGAAATTGTGGGGAAAACGCATTGTGACAGGCGTAATCAGGCCAAGCAGAACCTCACGTGTGGGTATGTGTACATCATAACAGCAGCATTTGTTTTACATGGATGCACACACACACACACACACACACACACACACACACACACAAGTACACACACACCTTATGCCGCCCCATTACCAGTGGCCAAGCTGAAGGGCAGATGCAGTGCTGTGATCTAATGTGTAATCTAATTTGCATTTGGCATGAAATTGGATTAGACTAATCCACTATTATTATTTTAACACACATCCAAGCAGCATATCATAATAGCAAACAAACAAGCATCCATTTTTCCCCTTTTTGCCTTCGATTTACTTAATTTGCATATGTGTTTGTGTGTTTGTGTGTTTGTGTTTGTGTTTGTGTTTGTGTGTGTTTGTGTGTGTGTGTGTGTGTGTGTGTATATATCAAGAGTTGAGAGCTCCTTCTTTGTTCCTGCCTGAGCCACCAGGGGGAGCCGTTCTCCCTCACCTGCTGCTGGCCCTGTGTGTGCTCCTGCCTCTGCCCCTGCCCCTGTCTCTTTTCTCTGCCTGTCTCTGTCTATACCCCCTGCCCCTGCCCCTGCCCCTGCCCCTGCCCCTGCCCCTGCCCCTGCCCCTGCTCCCTGCCTGTCTCTGTGCCCCTGCCTCTGCCCCTGCCTCTGCCTCTGCCTCTGCCTGTCTCTGCTCTTGCCCCTGCCCCTGCCTGTACCCCTGTCTCTGTTTCTGCCCCTGCGTGTCCTGCATGTTTCTGTGGTAGTCGAGGTGTGAGTGACTGTGCGCATGACATGCCGACATGCCATCACATCCCACTGGCATCCCAAGCAGCTCCACACACAGCTCTGCTCAACGCAGCTCAGTTCAACGCAGCTCCGCTCTGCTCTGCTCAGCCGGGGTCTGCTGTGCCCCTGGCAGTGCCCTCAGGCACTGTTATGACCCCCCCTCCCCCTCCGCGCCACACCCCCACCCCCAACAGCCAAAGGCTCTGAGGGTCCAGCCAGCTTTTGGGTAGCCTGTCCTGTCTGGTACAGCTGAGAGCAGGGCCCACATCAGGCCACTCTGCTGTGCTGTGTGTGCTGTCTGCCCCCCCAGCCCTAAGCCGGAGATTTCTGCACTGGGGACAGAGGGCAAGAGGGACAGGGAGACAGAGGGCGAGAGGGCTGTCCATGTCCGTGTCCATGTCCTTGGGCTTACTGTGTGCCACAGCCCATGTTGTCCCCATGGTCATAATGGCGTCAGGAGGTCAAATCATTGTTTGTGCTCTGCCCTCCCCACACAGCTCCTCTGCGTGGCTCAGGGTTTGGCAGAGGCCATGTGTGGTTATCTGTGTCGCAGTCAGTGGAGTGTTGCTGTGTGTGTTTGTGTGTGTGTGGGGCTGTGTGTGTGGGGGTGTGTTTGTGTGTGTGTGTGTGTGTGTGTGTGGGGCTGTGTGTGTGGGGGTGTGTTTTTGAGTGAGGGAGCCATGCCAGGACAGCTGTTGAGTGGTTTGGATGCTGTGAATGGTGGTGGAGGGACACACACACACACACACACACACACACACACACACACACACACACACACACACACACACACACATAAGCTCGGGATACTTGGCTCCTGTGGGCTGCTCACTGTTTTATCACCTCTTCACCTTTTCCCCTCTCTCGCTTTCTCTCTCTCTGTCTCTCTCTCCCTCTCTCTCTCTCTGTCTCTCTCTCTCTCTCTCTCTCTCTCTCTCCCCCCCCCTCTCTTGCTTTCTCGCTCTCTCTCTCTCTCTCTCTTTCTCTCTTTCTCTCTCGCTCTCTCTCTCTCTCTCTCCCTCTCTCCCTCTCTGGCTCAGCATGCCTCTTGCTACACTTGGTATAGGCACTTTTTGTTTAATCCTGTCATGGCCTCTCCTCTCCTCTCCTCTCCTCCCCTGCCCTCTCCTCTCCTCTCCTCCGCTCTCCTCCCCTTCTCTCCTCCTCTCCTCCTCTTTTTCTAAGTGTGTGTGTGTGTGTGTGAGTGTGTGTGTGTGTGTGTGTGAGTGTGTGAAAGATTTGGTTGCGGGTAGCTGACTGACACATGAGAACCAGTCTTTGCCGTCCTGACTGCTAGTCTGAGAGCTGAGAGCTGAGAGCGGTACACAGGGCCGGCCATAAGGGGGATACACATGAACACTTTTGGGGGCCCAGTCAACTAATCCATAGGGCTTTATGGGTGGGGAGGGGGCCCAATAATTGGGTCTGTTCAGGGGCCCAGCCATCTCTCTGGGCAGAGCTGGCGGTAGGGATGGTGCTATTGCAGTGTTCACCTGCTTCTGCTCAGGCCCCCAGCCCTACCACACTTCAGCCCCACCCCACACACCAGCCCCAACCTACCGCACACCAGCCCCTACCCCACACACCAGCACCCAGCCCTACCACACACACCAGCCTTACTACACACAACAGCCCCTACCCCACACACCAGCCCTACCACACACACCAGCACCCAGACCTACCACACACCAGCCCTACCCCACACACCAGCCCCCACCACACACACCAGCCTTACCCCACACACCAGCACCCAGCCCTACCACACACACCAGCACCCAGACCTACCCCGCACCAGCCTTACCCCACACCAGCCCCCAGCCCTACCACACACCAGCCCTACCGCACACACCAGCACAAAGATTGTGGACAAATGCAAAATGGATGCTAATTGTTTTGAATATGCATTTATGTGGTCAGGGGATTTCTAGTATTGTGATCTAGTATTGTCAGACACCCTCTGACACAACTGCAGGAGGAACATGTTTCATTTCTGACCGTTAAAGCACAAAGATTGTGAACAAATGCAAATGTGACATACAATATTAAATATTTTGAATATGCGTTTATGTGGTCAGTTTTACTGTGTGTGTGTGTGGGGGGGGGGGGGGGCTTCCAGTATTGCGACATGTCAGATGCCCTCTGGCTACACAGGGGTCCATAAAGATAAGATGATCCTGCGTAAAACGCCTCCAGGAAATGTGTCATACACACTTCCTGTGTAGGTCCGGGCATCGAGCATGTCTTTTGGCTGAGTGTACCGGCATACATAATCATTATTTCCCGGCTGAAATGATACGACTCTGGAGTCTCCCTTGTTTCCAGAAAACTATTGTTCTGGCGTTGAGTCACGGCGTCAGGTTTTGGTGGCACCTGGCTGGTGTAGAAGGGCTGCCAGTGTGCAGGACCAGCGTACGCGAAGCTTGGCCATGTCAACCGGAAACCTTCCATTTCCATCAGTAGCTGAGCCCAGTTCCGACCCGGTTTCCAGGAATGTGTGATGTATGTATGAAGAGTTTAAATTGGGCCGGAGGCCTTTGGACCTTAGCTTCTCCTCCTCACCTCAGCAATACAGCCAGCCAGAGCTGAGCTCCCTCTGCTACAGTATTTATAGTAATACAATAGAGTGAGATATTGACCACTGTGAGTAAAGAAGGGCTCCCCCTCCTTATCAAAGCCAGTTTAACCACTGTACTCTATGCATACCACATCAGCGTGGACAGAATCAATCTGCCGATGGCTGTCAGATGAGCTAAGTTATATGCAAATGGACTTTTCTCAGTAGATTGAAGACGTTTCACCTTTCATCCAAAAGGCTTCTGTAGTTCTGGCCTTTTGAATGAAAGGTGAAACATCTTCAAGCTACTAAAAGAAGTCCAGTTGCGTACAACTCAGCTCATTTGACTAACATGACCTGGATGAATGGGGATCTTCACAGACATTCTTCCACTGGCTGTCTTCCTGCACGGGCCAGAGAGGGTGTCATCATGCTGACAGCTTGGAGAGCCCCCTCTCCCCTCCCCTTCTTTCCAATCTCTTTAATGAGAGCTGGGCTTAGCCTGCCTTATCTGTGAGAGCAATTAAACACACACGCCCCACGCCATACTTTACTCTCTCCAACGCACACACTCTTTACATCTGACGAGGACGGTGCAGGCTCCCACCACCATATGCTCATCAGTGGAGCCTTGATGCGGCACTGAAGGCCCACATTGTCCTGAGATTGATAGGTGCTCAAGGAAACATTCACAGCCATTGATTGGGGCCGCTGCCATCTGTCCCCTCCTTAAAGGGGATTATAATCATGATTGTCTGTCTCCTGAGCTTTCTTTTTCAGTCATTTCAGGCTCTTAACCCACCATATGGGAAGATTGCACAATAACACTCACACACCCACACTCAAGATCTCTGGTGTCATTAAGAGATTAATTTTTTTAAAGAGTCATTTTTAAGAGACAAGTGCTCATTTTTAAGAGCTTACTTGTACTTGGCAACACAAAATTGACTTGAAATGTTGATAATATTGTTTGAAAGCCAAACAGTTGCTCGGCAACCACTCCTAGCATTACAGTGGTGCACCTGACCTTTAAGAGGGCCCAGACTCTACAGTGGTGAACTCCCCTTTAAGACTGCCCAGGGTCTACAGTGGTGGACCGCACCTTTAACACATTCTGGGCCTTACAGTGGTGGACCTCACCTTTTAAGATGGCCTGGGCCTTACAGTAGTGGACCTCACCTTTAAGACATTCTGGGTTCTATAGTGGTGGACCCTACCTTTAAGACGGCCCGGGCTCGATAGTGGTGGACCCTACCTTTAAGACGGCCCTGGCTCGATAGGTAGTAAAACTCCCATGAGAGATGGATGCCCTCTGGTACCCTGTGTCCAAAGCCCATAAAGCACAGCTTTCACTGCGGTCTGGACATCGTCCACAGGGGATTCATCAGGATTAAGGATGGCACAAATTAGTGTTGCACCAAATTATAATGGACCTGCTCTGGACCGGCCTCTCCCCATACACACATACACACACACACACATACACACACACCCACACACCCACAGCTCATCAGGATCAGCCAAAGGTCTGGCACACCAAACTGGACATCTGTCCTCCGTGGACACAGTGGATATGTAGTTCGGTGTAGTCCATCCTCCTGGTCTCAGGAAGTAAAAAGCGTACAGTCTATTATTTATGCCTAAATATTTGAAGTGGGTGGTTTCGCTGTGGAGGTCATCTGCCTGCTTTAGTGAATGGAGGAAACAAGTCCATGAGAGGGGGAGGACATTAACACTCTAAAACAGGCTGTTTACCGCAAAGGAGACATTAAATAATAGTGCTGAAATTGATCGCGCACATTAACAATGGGCCAGAACTCCCCATGGGGGAAACCCCTTGTGTTGGTGGTAGCTTCAGGCTGAGTTGTGGGGGGGCGGGGGTGTTAGGGGGAGGGGGTGGGGGATTTGTAGGGGCCTGCGTGGGTGCGGAGCAGAGTTATGGGGGGGCGGGGGTGTTGGGGCGAGGGGGTTTGTAGGGGCCTCTGTGTGTGTGTGTGTGTGTGTGTGTGTGTGTGTGTGTGTGTGTGTGTGTGTGTGTGTGACCTGCGTGGGTGCGGAGCAGAGCTGCTGACCTGTAATTAAGCAGGGCGCCCTGAAGTAAAACCCACGGCCCGTGGTGAGCATCATCACCACACACACACGCACACACACGCACACACACACACACACACACACACACACACACACACACACACATATACACACACACTAGCGTCTGGGCCTGCCGGTCGGCCCTGTTTGCTGTGGCAACCGTTGTGTGTTCCGTAACCAAGGGGCCCGGGGCCACCACACACACACACACACACACACACACACACACACACAGGCAGAGGCGCTTAAGAGAGGCACGACAGGAGTCACACTCGCCCCATGAGCAGGGATTAGTCAGAGGGAGAGAGAGGGATGGAGAGAGGGATGGAGGGAGGGAGACAGACGTGTGTAGAGGATTGAGCAAGAAGAGGGAGAGATTGAGGATGGGTGGGAAAAAAAGGTGGCAAGCATGTCAATCCCTGGCGGATTGTGCAAGCAGACCTGCTAAATAAGGGAGGGAGGGAGGAAGGAGGGAGGGACGGAAGGAGAGAAGTAGGGAGGGATCAGAGGGAGGGCAAGAGTGAAGCGCCTCCCTGGTGAATTGCACAAGCAGAGTCAGCCCACTGGGTGGAGAGAGTGACTGCGGCAGGATAGGATGGAGATGGAGAGATGCATGATGAAGAAGGATAGGATGGAGATGGAGAGATGCATGATGAAGAAGGATGGCATAGAGATGGAGAGATGTATGGAACTGATGGAGATGAAGAAAGATGGAGGGGTGGTGATGGAGAAATGGATGGAACTGATTGAGATGAGGAGCGATGGATGGATGAAGGGATGAAGAAGCGTGAATGGATGGATGGATGGATGGATAGATGAGGGGATGGATTGATGGATGAATGGATGGATGAATGGATGGATGGATGGATGGATGGATGGATGTGTTTATGGGTTAAAGTCTTTCCAGATGAGCTCCCTGTGCTGGATCCTCCTGCCATCTTACTGCATGCCTCATATCAGCTGCCTTGGTGGCACTACACTAATAGCTTTCTGGACAAAATACACACACACACACACACACACGCACAGTGGCAGACACTATCATAAATGCATTACAGTCCTCTGGTGCACGTACAGGCACACCCTCCCCTGCAGTATCTCCAGATCTCTTTCCCACATACACACACACACACACACATACACACACACACACCACACACACACACCACACACACTCTCACACACACACACACACATACACACTCACTCAGGTGCTCAGTGGAAAAACCCCGTTGAATGAGCGGTGCTGGTCACAGAGCAGAGTGGCCTAATGGCTGTCTGCAGAGAGCTGATTCAGAGCTCTGGGTTATTCATCACCGCACCTCTGCAGAGCCTTTCCTCCAGCAGTACAACACACAGACACACACAGACACACACAGACACACACAGACACACACAGACAGACACACACACACACACACACACACACACACACACACACACAGCTTTCCCTCCAGCAAGACGGGCAGCACGCACACACTGCTGTACTGGAGGGCCCAGGCAGGCTCACTAGAGCACCAAGCGCTGATGCAACCCACTGCTGTGCCTTAAGGCCCAGGCACACACACACACACACACACACACACACACACACACACACACACTGCTGTGCAGTAAGGCCAGGCACACTACACACACACACACACACACACACACACACACACACACACACACACACACACTGCTGTGCAGTAAGGCCAGGCACACTACGCACACACACACACACACACACACACACTGCTGTGCAGTAAGGCCAGGCACACTACGCACACACACACACACACACACACACACACACACACACACACACTGCTGTGCAGTAAGGCCAGGCACACTAGCCAAAGCAGCGACTGATGCAACCTCGGCGTGGGTGGCTTGGCTCTGCTCCGCCACCAAATGTTTGTACGGACCTGCAGTGACGATAACACCACAATGAGGAGAGCACACACACACACACACACACACACACACACACACACACACACACACACAGTGTGACGATAACACCGCAATGAGGAGAATACACTCACACACACACACACACACACACACAGTAACGATAACACCACAATGAAGAGAATACACACACACGCACAGTGACGATAACACCGCAATGAGGAGAATACACAAACACACATGCATACACACACACACACCCACACACACGCACACAGTGACGATAACACCGCAATAAGGAGAATACACAAATACACATGCATACACAGTGACGATAACACACACACACACACACGCACACAGTGATGATAACAGCAATAAGGAGAGTACGTACACACACACACACACACACACACACACACACACACACACACACTCAGAGTGCTGATAACGCAGCAATGAGTAGAGTAGCCCGCGGGTCCTTATCACATTTTTGGAATGTTGCATTTTTTTCCCTCTGGACACTGGCCCACCTGCCAAAGCCCTGAGCTCAGTCCAGCACAGCCCATACAGCACAGCCCATACAGCACAGCCCTACAGCACAGCCCTGCCTTAGTCCAGCACAGCCATACAGCACAGCCCTACAGCACAGTCATGCCCATACAGCAGTGTGTGGGGATGGGGGAGATTGGGCTTAGTCCAGCATGGCCATGCAGCAGTGTGTGGGGATGGGGGAGATTGTTAGTCCAGCATGGCCATGCAGCAGTGTGTGGGGATGGGGGAGATTGGGCTTAGTCCAGTCCAGCATGGCCATACAGCAGTGTGTGGAGATGGGGGAGATTGCGGACATGCCTTCTTCCTGTTGTGGCACTAAGATGCTGCTTTGGGAAACTGAATTAAATCTGAAGTGAGCTATGTTTAAAATGACAACAGATTTAATTCAGTTTCCCTACAGTGACAGAGAGACACACAGAGACATCTTGTTCCTGTTGCATCATTAAGACACTGTGTTTGTAAACTAGCACATGCTGTACTCTTGCCACACACACAAACACATACACACACATACACATACACATGCCCTGCCCTGCCAACACACACACACACACACACACACACACACACACACACACACACACACACACACGTGCCCTGCCCTGCCAGCGTCCCGGCCCAGTTCTAACAGGCCTGGCTGGCACCGCAGACGTTTCATAAGCAGAGCCAGCATGACACCATGGAATGTTCTAGTCATTAACGAAGTTATTACGCCGCCACTTAGGAGCTTATTACGCCGCTGCTTAGGAGCTCAGGCACTTGCATGCTTTTGATTAATTCACATTTCGGCCGCCTTGTTCAACATTTAATTATAGATTTTCATGGTGGATGGATCACTTGTCGAAGCTGTACTTGCTGACCCAAAGCAGGCACACAGAGAAAGACAAACTTTAAAAAGTAAAACTAAAAATCTTAAAAAATAAAATACTAAAAATAAAAATCTTTCAGAAAATGCAGGTCAGTCTTGTCTGCCTTGGTTCAGTCAGATAGAGCAATGGACATATCCAAATGGTGCATAACATTACATCTCAGGCGTACTTGCTGACTCGAAGCAGACATGAAGACACCCACACACTAAGCACTAAATAAACACTAGATATGTATGAGAAGTCCTCTTCCAGACAAACGTGTGTCACCCACACAGTGCAGTTGGCGTCATTGAGAGCTGTGTGCTGAGTGTCACCGGAGGAGAGGAACACCGTGAGGGACACCTGCCCTCTGCTCCTCCTCTTACAGGGACATGACGGGACCACACTCACCTTTGACCCTATGACCTCTGACCTTTGAGGCCACAGCACCACAGAGGCCCCACATGGGTCTGCCTGTCATCCCAGCACACCTAGCCCCCCAGCCCAGTGGGGGTGTGTGTAGTGGAGTGGAGTGGGGTGTGTGTAGTGGGGTGAGTGTTTGTGTGTAGTGGGGTGGTAGGGGGTAAGTGTGTGTGTAGTGGGGTGGTAGGGGGTGAGTGTGTGTGTAGTGAGGTGAGTGTGTGTGTAGTGGTTTGTGTGTAGTGTGGTGAGTGTGTGTGTGTGTGTGTGTGTGTAGTGGGGTGGGTTTGTGTGTAGTGGGGTGGGTTTGTGTGTAGTGGGATGTGTGTGGCGGGGTGGGTGTGTGTAGTGGGGTGTGTGTGTGTGTAGTGAGGTGTGTGTGTGTGTGTGTAGTGGGGTGAGGGTGTGTGAGTAGTAGTGTGTGTGTAGGGGGTGGGGTGGAGGGCCAGTCCCCGGCGCTGGTGGGCAGTGAAGATGGAGATGGGTCAGTGTTGAGAGGCCCATTAGAGGCTGCTGGTCAGGAGGCTGGAGGCCGGATGCATGTGGCTGTAATGGCTGATGAGTGATGCAGTGAGTGAGCTGAGCGAGTGTGCGAGTGTGCGAGTGTGCGAGTGAGCACACTGAGGCCATCTACCAGACTGCCATGTGCCATCACTCACCCTCCCTGATGCATTGGCCCCCAGCGGCAGGGGATGTGTGTGTGTGTGTGTGTGTGTGTGTGTGTGTGTGTGTGTGCTGGGGGGGTGAGGGGGTGGTGTGTGTGTGTGTGTGTGTGTAGGGGTGCGTGTGCTGGGGAGGTGAGGGGGTGGTGTGTGTGTGTGTGTGTGCTGGGAGGGTGTGTGTGTGTGTGTGTGTGTGTATGGGAGGGGGTGGGGTTGCTATAGGATGAGCTGTAAGCGGGACGCTGACTGGAATTCCTCTCAGGACGGAAAAGGTGCTGACGGCTCTTACTGGGTGACTGGAAGCTGCTTGTTCTAATGAAGGAGGGGAATGGAGGAGTGTTAATGATGCTTGAGTATGGCTATGAATAAACATACTATTGGTGATTGGAACCTCCTTGTTCTAATGAAGTGGAGTACTCTACAGGAGCTTGAGTATGGCTATGAAAAACATGCTGTCATATGGGCTTGGGCTTAGTGTGGAACGGAGCAAAATCTTTTATTCAGTTGTGTAAACTAACTACTAAGCAACTCTTTTCCTAGGTGACTCATGCTTGTATAAGGAGTGTAGGAGGTGTGTGTGTCTGTAGTGTCCCTGCTCTGGGAAACTTACTTAGGGCACATGTATCTCCTTGTATGTATGTGTGTAGTCTGTTTACTCTGTGTTACTCTACACCTCTGTTAGCTTATTATGTCCTCCTTTTGTAAGTCGCTTTGGATGAAAGCGCCTGCTAAGTGTAATGTAATGTAATGTGTCGTAATCTAGCTGAGACGGTGTGTTTCAGCAGAACTAGCAGATAGACTCCAGCAGAATGAAACTGAACATTTTCACAAGACCGTAGTTGTCATGCCCTCCCTGGCCAAAGAGAGACCATGCCCTCCCCTGCCGAGAGAAATGAAGCTAATTTGAAGCTAATTTATTGTTGTCATGTGGGGTCATGGCGGGCTGAGGGCAGCTTTAATAGTGTGTGTGTTGGACTGGCAATCAAGCTCCACTGGCCGCCTGGGCAGAGCTCATTAGTGCTGACCATGCTCTGGACAGCAGCACAACAAACTCCGTGAACTTGACCTGATTTTGGCTACAGCGAACCCCTCACTCTCACTCACCCTCTGCTCCATCCCCATCCTCACCCCCCCCCCCCTCTCCTAAAAACCCCCTCACCCTCCACTCCACCCCATCCTCACCCTCTCCTAAAAAAAACCTTCACTTCACCCCACCCCTTCCCCTCTTCACCTTCTTACCCCATTGCCTGCCTCTGCCCCCCTCACCTCATCCACCCCCCCCCCCCCCCCAAAATCCCCCCTCTCCCCACCCCATCCCTTCCCCTTCTTACCCCATTCCCCACCTCTGTACCCCCCGCTCCCCCCCCCGCAGAGCCCCAGTGCCATGTGCCTGCGCTCTCTCCTCAGCCATAAACACGTGTTTGTGTGCTACCCCCCCTTTCCGCACTATTTACTGGACCAAGGCCTCAGGGTCACCGCATACACACACACACACACACACACACACACAGACACACACTCACTCACTCAGACACACACTCACAGAGCTGGTCCTCTTTCAGTCCTCCACACTCCATTGCCTCCACTATTTCAGTGATTACTGGAACACACCCTCATACACACACACACACACACACACACACACACACACACACACACACACACACACACACACAAATAGTCCTCACAAAGGGGAACAAGGCGGCCATTGTCCCCAGGGGCAGCAGGCCGATGTTCATTCTCCTCATTAACACACTGACACAAGTGTTTGTCCTCCTGGCCCTCAGTCTCGCTCTTTTCCTCTCTCTCTCTCTGTCTCTCACTCTCTTTTTCTCTCTCTCTCTCTCCTCCTCTCTCTCTCTTTTTCTCCCTCCCGCTCACTTGGACTCTCTCTCGCTCTCTCTTTCTCTCTCCCGCTTTCTTTATCTGTCTGTCTCTCTCTGGCCCTCTCACTCTTTCTCTTCTGTGCTCTTCCTGTCTCTCTCTCGCCCTCTCTGTCTCTGTCTCTCGTTCTCTGTCTCTTTCTCTCTCTCTCTCTCTCTCTCTCTCTCTCTCTCCCTCCCTCTCCCCTATTCTCCATGTCTCTCCATCTCCATCTCACTTGTTTTCTCTCTCCCGCCTACATGCCATTGTCTGTGGTCATTGTTGCTGCTTCCCCTCTCCTGCCTGCTGCTGCTGTGGTGTGGTGTTCCCCTCTCCTCCCCTCTCCTGCCTGCTGCTGTGGTGTGATCACTGGGGAGGTATTTATTGCCCATATTGTTTTGTTTTGTTTTGCACGGCAGCTAAAAATACCCCCGGCATCCCTGTCTTACCCCCGGCATCCCTGTGTTTATGTTTATGCCTCCCAGCGGGGTGCAGGCACTGACGTTGGGGCCCCCGGCAGCAGAGACATGGGCCCCGGGCCCCACACAGGCTCTGGGGAGCTAGCGCGAGCAGGGGACAGGACACCAGGGGGCAGGACACAAGATCCCAAATGCTTCACTCGTTCACTAAGTAGTACTCCATGCAGGGAGTATATCAGCGTAGATTTTGGATGCAGCCTAGGTCAGCTGCCTAATGTAGTGATTGAGGGAGCCCCACACAGGCTCTAGGGCAGTGGTTCTTAACCTGGGTTCGATCGAACCCTAGGGGTTCGGTGAGTCGGTCTCAGGGGTTCGGTGGAGCCTCGGTGGAACTGTTAATGCACGGTTCATTTTGTGCACCAGTAAAAAAAAAAATCATATATATTTTAAAATTTTTTTCTAAAGAAGGGTTCGGTGAATGAGCATATGAAACTGGTGGGGTGCGGTACCTCCAACAAGGCTCTAGGGAGATAGTATGAGCAGGGGGCGGGACACCAGGACACCAGGGCCCAGTCCCACACGCTTCACTAAGTAGTACTCTACCTAGGGAACATAGCAGCGTAAATAGAACCCTATATAGCAGAAGATATATTGAAAGAGAGAAGATTTTTGACGCAGGCCAGGTCAGCTGCCTAATGTAGTGATTGAAGGAGCAGCCACCAAGCTCAGCCAGGGGGCAGGACACCAAGTGGCAGAACACCAGGTTGCAGGACACCAGGGCCCAGTCCCCAAAGGGTCCCTCGTTCGCTAGGCCAGTACTCTATGCGGGAAACATAGCAGCGTAAGTGGAACCCTATATAGCAGAATAGATATTGAAGGAGAGAGCAGTTTGGATGCAACCCAGGTCTTCTGTCTAATGTGGTGATTGAGTGAGCAGCCAGCATCAGCAATGGCTACAGTAGTAGTAACATAAAAGAACAAGAACTACTACAGTCTTTGGTATTAGCGCGTTGGAGAGTATATCAGGATGCTTTGACAAATCACTCAAGCAGGCTAAGCTGTGTCTATGTGTGGAACGGAGGAAGCCCTTAAAACCCCTCTGGTTAATCTGTCTCTTAAACTGCCCTTGTCTCCTGTGCAGCGTCTCCTAATGTGCTACATCAGAAAGTTTTAGACAGTAATGCAAGTGTGATAGCGGAATGTCTTTAAAACATTGTTTTAAAAAAAAAACACTAGCAGTATTTCCTCCTGTCACTGCTCACAGGTGCCAAAGCGTCTGAAATGGGATGAAGAAGTGTGTGTGTGTGTGTGTGTGTGTGTGTGTGTGTGTGTGTGTGTGTGTGTGTGGAGGGCTGGAGGTGGTCTCAGCTAAAGCACAGGCTAAGTGTTCACCACATAGACCAGCTCTCCATCCAACTTGTTAATGGCACATTTCTGCTGTTCGAGTAAGAAACCTTCACGTGGAGTCACTCGAAAGGCACATTAATCCCGTAACTCACAGTCTAACTCCGGGGCTGATGTGCTCCTCTTTAAGCCCAATGTCTCTCGGGCGCATAGCTGATGCAGTTGAATGGAAACACGACTATACACTCCAGACTCTACAGGGCTACAGACTCCAGGCTCTAAAGGGCTGTTGGAAACACCACACTGGCATTTTCCCAGCTTGTCCTGGTCTGGACACCACAAGCTCCACCAGAGACATCATTGTTATCACCTCATATTGGTCAGTCATCGTGTCTGTAGGAGTCAGGACTGTTGGGAGGGATGTTTGACTATGGCCTCAGAAACACGCAGACAGGCAGGCAGGCTGGCTACCTGACGCTGGCAACCTTGACATTACTACGCCCCAAAGAGATGGTATGTCCTACCCCATCGCCCTGGCCGATTTCTCTGGTGCTACTGGACTATAACAAAGCTTGCTATGTGTACGTCTGTCCTGTGTTCCTTTGCCAAACTGCTGAAGCACTTTGAGCTACAGCCTTTGTATGAAATGTGCTATACAAGATTATTATTATTATTATTATTATTATGATCTATGGGCATCAGGCCCATCAATCCTTTACACACACATACACACACACACACACACACACACACACACACACACACACACGTGACCCAGAGGCAGATGCTGTAGAAAGTGCTGACTACTTATCAGAGGAGAGCCATGCTGGCGCCATGTAGTGTGTGTGTAAGCTGGTGTGTGTGTGTGTGTGTGTGTGTAATGTCCGGCAGAACATGGAGACCCTAAGCGAACATGAGGGAGCCTCCGTGCACCGTGTGCTCACAGTGTGTGTTTACCACCCACACACACACACACACACACACACACACACACACACACACACAATCAAAAAACTGCATGAGTCAGCTGGTAAAAGATACAAATTACAATTGATCAAAGTGCAGTTGTACTATTTTTGTTGTTTATGTTATGTGTTATTATTTTACTTGTCGTGACGGAGTGAGTGTTGTGGTGGCCCAGTGTGGGGAAATTAAATAAAATGCCATCAGCAGTTTTTGCTGTGAGCTCAGTGGTGGTAGCTGGCTTCATCCGCACAGACGGTGACTGGCCGGATCCGAGGAGAGGGGGGGGTTGGCAGATCCGAGGGGGGGACTGGATCCGAGGGGGGGGGCTGGATCCGAGGAAGGGGATCGATCATCTCGTATCCGCTCACGAGAGGCTGCCAGGCAGGGCTGACTCTGCACAACCCCAGCCCAGCCCAGCCCAGCCCACATCCCGCCATTGCTGCACCACATGGCGTATGGCGTGCTGACAATCATCCCCACACCCTGACCAAGCAGAGCCACCCATCCCCACCCACACGGCCCAGCCACCCGCGCCTAATCCCTGTCTGCTGCCAATCTGCAGATTGACTCAGATTACGCTGAGAGATTTAGCTGCATCATCATCTGGCATACACTAAAGCTGGGGACCAGCAGCTGTAGTTGACCTCTAAGCCATAGGTCAGTCATGGGGTCAATATCGCGCCAGCTGTGGTTGACCTCTAAGCCATAGGTCAGTCATGGGGTCAGTATCGTGCCAGCTGTAGTTGACCTCTAAGCCATAGGTCAGTCATGGGGTCAATAGTGCTGCAGCTGTGGTTGACCTCTAAGCCATAGGTCAGTCATGGGGTCAGTATCGTGCCAGCTGGAGTTGACCTCTCAGCCATAGGTGCTGTTCAGTCATGGGATCGATAGGCCGGCGCTCCTGATAATCGGTGGTTTGTCCTCCATATTGAATGAGACTGTGGTGCAGCCGCAGTGTGGCATGGAAGCAGTAGACACTCTTACGTGGTGTTATGCACGTACAAGACTATATTTTTATGAAGATATTTATTCATAAATGAATTCTGAATTACCGACTGTGACCAGATAGTGCTTCAAATTAGGTGTGCTGGGTGTGCTACTTGTGTGTATGAGAGAACTCTACTTTGTAGCATGACTGTAAATAAGCATTGCAGCTTTCTAGCCAATGAGGTGACAGTGATACAGTGATGTCGATGGCCAATGAGTTACAGTAATGCTGACGAACTGGCCAATGAGGTGGCAGTGTTACAGCAATGCTGACGAAACAGCCAATGATGTGGCACTGGTACAGTAATGCCATTGGCCAGTGAGGTGGCACTGGTACAGTAATGCTGACAAACTGGCCAATGAGATGGCAGTGTTGGACCGGTTCCGGACCGGAATGGACCGTAACACAAAGTGCTTTAAAAGTGAAAATGCCCCAAACTGGTGTTTCACAAAGTGCCCTGAAATGCCTTGATAAATCCTTGCCTTAAATCACAGTGGCTAGTTACTGTGTGTGTGTGTGAGAGTGAGTGTGTGTGAGTGAGTGAGTGTATGTGTGTATGTATGTGTGTGCTTGACTGTGAGTGTGTGTGTGTGTGTGTGTGTGTGTGTGTGTATGTGTGTATGTATGTGTGTGCTTGACTGTGAGTGTGTGTGCGTGTGTGCGTGTGTGCGTGTGTGCGTGTGTGCGTGTGTGCGTGTGTGTGCGTGTGTGCGTGTGTGCGTGTGTGTGTGTGTGTGTGTGTGTGTGTGTGTGCACGTGTGCGTGCCTATGTGCGTGCGTATGTGCAGTGATAGGGGATATTGGGCTCAGCTGCTGTGGTGACAGCTGTGTGGGCTCCGTGAGTGGCGAGGTCACCCCTCTGTGTCACCCCCCCGTGCTGTGTGTCACACACACACACACACACACACACACACACACACCCCGTGCTGTGTGTCACCCTGTGTGAATGTGCCCATTGAGCCGAGGACACTCTGCCCGCACCACTGCCACAGCTGTGACTGCCACACACACACACACACACACACACACACACACACACACACACACACACACCCCCCGATCACCGCCCCGCCACACGCCTGCCATACCTCCACACAAAGACACACACACACACACACACACACCTCACAGGACAGACACATAGAATAAATTATAGACATACATACATAAACGTACACACACACATATTCATACGTACACACACGCCTTAGTGTACATGTGCAAACAGTGGCTAACTACACTCATGCATAGACTGGTAAACAAGCTCACACACTCACACACACACACAGTTCAAACAAACAGCATTGATGCAGCAAGTGGCAAACATGCAGGCACACACTCCGCACACGTGGGCCCGTCCATACATTACGCTGGGCACAGTGGCCATATGGCACGGCCAGCACACTGGACCTTGTGTCCCAGCAGCTGCTGCAGCAAACCAGGCTGGGGCTGTTTTTCTGTGCAGGTCCTGAAGACTCAACAGACCAGCACCATAGGGCTTGCACTACACACTACACCAC
>CM059276.1:30736753-30746753 GCA_030347295.1 Setipinna tenuifilis
CAGAGGGGGAAAACCCAGCCGTGAGGGACGGACTTCAAATACCCCAGTGAAGCGAGGTGACCTTGCGTTGTTTTTAATCCTTCTCGCCTAATTTAAATTTTAATCAGCAGAGGAGAAGCCCCTTTAAAACTACAGCAACTTAATTACCCACAGTCCCCAGCGTGCCATGCCTGTAATGCCTCAAGCATGAGTCAGCTAGCGCTGTGTGTGTGTCAGAGAGAGTGTGTGTGAGCGTGTGTGTGAGCGTGTGTGTGAGCGTGTGTGTGAGCGTGTGTGTGAGCGTGTGTGTGAGAGTGTGCGTGTGAGTGTTTAAGAGAGAGAGTGTGTGTGAGTG
Organism: Setipinna tenuifilis; assembly: GCA_030347295.1. NCBI lineage: Eukaryota > Metazoa > Chordata > Actinopteri > Clupeiformes > Engraulidae > Setipinna > Setipinna tenuifilis. Next base: position 30,737,088 of record CM059276.1, read on the forward strand.
TGTGTATGTGTGTGTGTGTGTGTGTGTGTGTGTGTAAGAGTAGAAGAGAGAGTGAGAGGAGCAGTTTTAGCACAGGCCCACCCCTCCCCTCCCCTCCCCTCCCCTCCCCTCCCCTCCCCTCCCCTGCCATGGCCAGTCTAATGCCCGTTTAATGGCTAATCCCTTCAGCTGTAATGCTGGCAGGTGGATAAACAGGGGGCTGGGCACATCAGAGGGAGAGGGGAGTTAGCTGCCGGCCTGGCCCCTAATCGCTGCTTCTCGTTTGGGCCTCGCTCATGCCTGCACCTGGTAATAGCATGCTCGTCTGGAGCTCACTGGGGCTGGGGTACTGGACACGCTGTTCTGCGCCCCACTGCGCTGCTCACTGGGGCTGGGGTACTGGACACGCTGTTCTGCGCCCCACTGCGCTGCGCTGGTGACCCCACAGGCCGAGGGGTGGCGGTGGCGGCACGATGACTCAGTGTAGACGGCCATGGCGGCCTGCAGGATCACACCCTGGGCGTGGGGCAGAGTGGGAGACGTGAGGATGAGCCCGTTTCGAACGAGTTCCCACAACACGCATCGGAGACAGACACAAGACTCAGACACAAGACTCAGACTCATGGGTGCGGCGGTGTGCCAGTCACTGGCTCCTCAGCAGGGGAGATGGGTCTGTGCTTGCCCAGCTCAGCTCTGCTCTGCCTGGCCAGTCGGAGGGGAAAGGTGTGGGGAGGCAGGGTGGGGCGGACAGATGACACCACGTACAGTATCTCTGCCTGGCGTCAGTCATTACTGTCATGGACAGCAGCAGGCTCATACTGATCTACTAGGGAGAGAGAGAGGAAGGGAGGGCAGGGCATGAAGTGATATTTAAGAGTAGAGGGAGAGGAAAGGACAGTGGTACATTGAATGTGAAGGAGAGATACAAAGAGAGAGAGAGAGAAGGATACAAAGAGAGGGAGAGAGAAGGATACAAAGAGAGGGAGAGAGAAGGATACAAAGAGAGGGAGAGAGAAGGATACAAAGAGAGGGAGAGAGGGAAGTGGTGGCTAGTTGTCATTGGGCTGCTGGAAGTGAGAAAGAAGATGGAGAGAGAGAGAGAGACGGGGAGAGAAGAGAAATGCAGAGAGAGAGATAGGGAAGTGGTGGCTAGTTGGCAATGAGGCTGGAAGTAGAAGAGGGATGGAGAGAAAGGAAGAGGAATGGGGAGAAAGGAAGAGAGAGAAAAAGACGGAAAGACGGAGAGATAGGGAAGTAGTGGCTAGTTGGCATTAAGGCTGGAAGTGGAAGAGGGATGGAGAGAAAGGAAGAGTGAAAAGGGTAGAGAGAGAAAGAGGGAAGTGGTGGCATCCTGACCCCTTATAATGGCCCCTACATCCTGACCCCTACCCCTATTATAATGGCCGCCCTACATCCTAAGCCCGTACCCCTAGGACACCTCCATCAGCTCTCTGTCTCTCATCTGATTAAGGGCAGGGCCAAAAGGATCAGTCAGCAGGGACATTTAGCAGCACTGCTATCTGGGGTGTGTGTGAGTGAGAGTGTGTGGGAAAGGGGGGGGGGGGGTAGCATGCGAGCAAGCAAGAGAGGAAGAGTGAGGAAGAGTAAAGCAGGCAGGAAGAGGCTGCGCTGGGAGGTTGGGTCAGAGAGTGGCTGCGTCCCTCCAAGTACCCGAGATGAGACGGCTTGCGTAAGGGGCTCAGTCATCCCGCCGGAGGGTAGCTGGGTGGTGGTTAAGTGTAGGGGGTGGTGGTGGAGTATAGTGTGATGGTTGAGTGTAGGGGGGTGGTGGGGAAACGTAGCAGGGGGGTGTGTTCAGTGTACTGTGGGGGTGGTGGAGTGTAGGGGAGTAGTGGAGTGGAGGGGGGGTGTAGTGTAGGGGGGTAGTGGAGTGGAGGGGGGGTGTAGTGTAGGGGGGTAGTGGAGTGGAGGGGGGGGGGTGTAGTGTAGGGGAGTGGTGGTGGTGGTGGTGATGGAGTATAGAGGGTGGTGGTGGTGGTGGTGGTGGTGGAGTGTAGTGTAGTGGTTGAGTGTAGGGGGGTGGTGGGGGAGGGTAGACGGGAGGTGGTGGGGTGTAGGGGGTGGTGGGGGAGGAGTGTAGTGTGGTGGTGGAGTGTAGGGGAGTGGCAAAAAGCCTTCCCATAGCTCCAGGCTCTCCACAGGGATCCAGGCAGACAGACACAGAGCAGGCAGCGGCGGGGCTGTGAGAGGATGGAGCACATTGCGGAGCGAGCAGGGCAGGGCCCTCAGGAGCGGATGACGGCCAGGATGCTGTGTGGTCTGGCGGTGGCCGTCGAGAAGCCCTGGATCGGTACGGCGCCCCGGATAGTTTGGCGGCAGGGGTTGGCCCTGGGCCCAGGAGCAGGGTCATTTACTGTGCTGAGATCAGCACTCGGATATTGGGAAACTGAGTGTCTGAGAGAAGGGGAGCGTCCAGCCAAAGGGTGAAACGCTACCTGGAGACTGAAGTACAGCACAGCGCGTCTCTCTTAAACAGCCCTGACTCTGCTCTACAGCTCTGACCTTAGCGTATTGAATTCAGCATTGATCATGAACGCATCTTTCCTCTTCCTCTCTCCTCTCTCCTCTCTTCTGCCCTTTCTCTTTCCTGCCCTTTCTCCTTCTCCCTTCTCCCTTCTCTCATCCTCTCCCATCCTTTACGCTGTCTCCCTCTCTTCCTCCTCCTCTGCCTCAACCTCCTCCTCCTCTTTCGTGCCCTTTCCCCTTCTCTCCTCCTCTCTCCTTCTCTCGCCAATTCTTTACGCTGTCTCCCTCTCTTTCTCCTCCTCCTCTTCCTCCTCCTCCTCTTCAACCTCCTCTTCCTCCTCCTCCTCTTCAACCTCCTCCTCCTTTTCCTCCTCCTCCTTTTCCTCCTCCTCCTCCTCCTCTTCAACCTCCTCTTCCTCCTCCTCCTCTTCCTCCTCCTCCTCCTTTTCCTCCTCTTCCTCCTCCTCCTCCTCTTCAACCTCCTCTTCCTCCTCCTCTTCCTCCTCCTCCTCCTCCTCCTCCTCTTCCTCCTCCTCTTCCTCCTCCTCCTCTTCAACCTCCTCTTCCTCCTCCTCCTCCTCCTCTCCTCCCCCCCCCAGGTGAGAAGCTGCGTGTTCTGGGCTACAACCAGAATGGGGAGTGGAGCGAGGTGCGGTCCAAGAACGGCCAGGGCTGGGTGCCTAGCAACTATATCACGCCGGTCAACAGCCTGGAGAAGCACAGCTGGTACCACGGGCCGGTGTCGCGCAGCGCGGCCGAGTACCTGCTCAGCAGCCTGATCAACGGCAGCTTCCTGGTGCGCGAGAGCGAGAGCAGTCCCGGTCAGCTGTCCATCTCGCTGCGCTACGAGGGACGCGTCTACCACTACCGCATCAACACAGCTTCTGATGGCAAGGTGTGTGTGTGTGTGTGTGTGTGTGTGTGTGTGTGTGTGTGTGTGTACGTGTGTGTGTGTGTGCGCATCAATACCTCCTTTAATGGCAAGGTGTGTGTGTGTGTGTGTGTGCGCTTACACCTCAATACCTCCTTTAATGGCAAGGTGCATGTGTGTATATGTGTGTGTAAGTGTGTGTGTGTGCGCATCAACACCTCCTTTGATGGCAAGGTGTGTGTATACACCAACACAGCCTCTGACGGCAAGGTGCGTGTGTGTATGTGTACGTGTGTGTGTGTGTGTGTATGTGTGTGTGTGCGCACCCTGACAGTACGGTGTGTGTGTGGCTATCAGGGAGACTGTCGTCCACTCCTCTGGGCCCTCTCCCCTGTGCCTCTCTCTTTTCTTTTTCTTTTCTTCTCTTTTCTCTTTTCTTTTTTTCTCTCGTCTTCTCTCCTCCCTCCCCTACCACTCTGACTGTCTCTTCGGTTCCACTCCACTTCTCCTCCATTTGCTGTGTGTCCTGTCTCTGTCAGTCTGCTGTCACTGAGGTGTTGTCCCGAGAGCGCTGTTGTCCCGAGAGCACGTTCTCATGTCATCGTTGACATGTAGGGGAATTGGCCAGATCGGAACATAGATGGAGCAGATACCATCTCAGAGAGTCAGAAAGAGCCCTTGCCCCCCCCCCAGTCTTGTTTCTTGCAGTACACTTGCTGTACCTGCTGACCAGCCAATGTTCTCTTCTACAATCTGCCCCCCCCCCCCACTTCCAGCATCTTACTATTAATCAGTGTCCATCTCTAAGTTGCACTTCCCCCCCCCCCCTCTCTCTCTTTCTGTCTTTTTCACAGTCTTTCTCTCTTCCTCGCTCTCTCTCCCTTCCTCGCTCTCGCTCTCTTTCTTGCTCTCTCTCTCTCTTTCTCTCTCTCTCTCTTTCTCTCTCTCTCACTTCCTCTCTCTCTCACTTCCTCTCTCTTTTTCTCTTCCTTGCTCTCTTCCCCTCCCTCTCTCTCTGGTGGCTTTCTGGCTGTCTAAATCGATACCACACACTCTCTCCGGCCACCACAGTGCTCGTCTTAATGCCGTCTCCAGATCAATGAGGCCCTTTCCCGCCCTCCGTAGTTTGTGCTGCCCGTCTTCCTCCTCTCTCCGTTCCTCGCTCTTTTTCCTTCCCCCTGCATCCCCCTATCCCGGCTTTATCCACGCCTTCCCTCTCATCTTTGTCTATTTATCCATCCATCATCCATCTATCCATCCATCCATCCATCCCTCCCTCCATCTATCCAACCCTTCATTCTTTCCTCTCTCTCATAATCTGTCTGTTATTTCTCACTCACTGTATGCATGCCTTACCCTCTGGCAGACTCCTTCATCCATCCTTTTACATCTAATGTGTCTTTCAAGGCCTGTGTCTGTCTTCTCCTCCATCCATCTGTCTGTATCCATCCATCTATATCTGTCTCTCTTTCCATCCATCCATTCATCTATCCATTTATCCATCTTTCCTCTTTTAATGTCTGTTATCTCTCTCTGTCACTGTCTCCCCCCCCCAGGTGTATGTGACGTCAGAGAGTCGCTTCAGTACTCTGGTGGAGCTGGTGCATCACCACTCTACGGTGACAATGTTACAATAAATGAGTGTTAAATCTCTCTCCCTTCTTCCTTCTCTCTCTCTCCCCCTCTCTCTCTCCCAGGTGTATGTGACGTCAGAGAGTCGCTTCAGTACCCTGGCGGAGCTGGTGCATCACCACTCTACGGTGGCGGACGGCCTGGTGACCACGCTGCACTACCCCGCGCCCAAGCGCAACAAGCCCACGGTGTACGGCGTGTCCCCCATCCACGACAAGTGGGAGATGGAGCGCACTGACATCACCATGAAACACAAGCTGGGCGGGGGCCAGTACGGGGAGGTCTACGTGGGCGTCTGGAAGAAGTACAACCTCACCGTGGCCGTCAAGACTCTCAAGGTGAGATAGGGGGGGTGGACTGTTTTTATTTTTATTTGTCATTACATTACACTACATTACATTACACTTAGCAGACGCTTGCAAAAAGGAGGATATGATAAGCTAACAGAGGTGTAGAGGAACACAGAGTAAGCAGACTACCCTCATACACACAACCACTGTTTGTGGTTGTATTCATGTGAATGTTAAGTGTGTGTACACTAGGAGGGAGAGTGTGAGGAGAGAGTGAGGGTACAGGGAGTATGGTCCTACCTGCCTCTGCTGGAGTAGGTCTGCTCTCAGGGTTTATGTGCACTGCCATTTTGTAGTCACTGGTTGCCACCTACTGGCCATTCCATGTATTACAACTACAATTGTTTTTTTGCCAATGAAATATCAGAATCAGAATACGTACATATATCAGGAATGTGACTCCAGCAGATGTTGGTTCTCTATACATTCAACATATAGACATGTAGTGGTATACATTAAATAGCCAAATAGAATATCTATATAGATCTTATTTGATGAGAGTGGAAGGCATGCTGATTTTGCCCTGATGTTCTTGCCTGATGCTTGTATCCAGGAGGACACTATGGAGGTGGAGGAGTTCCTGAAAGAGGCTGCGGTGATGAAGGAGGTGAAGCACCCCAACCTGGTGCAGCTGCTGGGTAAGCACTCTTCCTTCAGCCATCAGCTCAGCTGTGTGTGTGTGTGTGTATGTGTGTGTGTCTGTGTGTGTGTGTGTGTGTGTGTGTGTGTGTAAGGTGGGTAAGAGATGTGTGTGTGTGTGTGTGTGTGTGTGTGTGTAAGGAGGGTAAGAGATGTGTGTGTGTGTGTGTGTGTGTGTGTGTGTGTGTGTGTGTGTGTGTGTGTGTGTGTGTGTGTGTGTGTGTAAGGAGGGTGAGAGATGTGTGTGTGTGTGTGTGTGTGTGTGTGTGTGTGTGTGTGTGTGTGTGTGTGTGTGTGTCTGTGCTGATAACGCTTGGCCCTGGACATGCACTTACAGGGCAGCAGTAATATGCAGCCATATAAATGTGCTGCTGCTCTTCCCACTCTGCCTCACAGTGCTAATCCCATTTCACTTGGCCATGATCTAATAAACAGGGTTATTATTTTCTGTAGTAGTCATCTACAGCTGAGGTTTGTCTGTCACTGCCCAAAGCCAGAGTTGTGTGTTTGTGTATATGTGTGTGCTGAGCTGAGTTTGCTGAGAGACCTGTGTGTGTGTGTGTGTTGAGCTGAGCTGTGTGTGTGTATGTGTGTGTGCATGTTTGTGTGTGCTGAGCTGACCAGAGTTGTGTGTGTGTGTGTGTGTGCTGATGTGCAGGTGTGTGCACTCTGGAGCCTCCCTTCTACATCGTGACGGAGTACATGCCCCATGGCAACCTCCTGGACTACCTGCGGGAGTGTGACCGCGAGGAGGTGACGGCCGTGGTGCTGCTCTACATGGCCACACAGATCTCCTCCGCCATGGAGTACCTGGAGAAGAAGAACTTCATACACAGGTGAGCTCTCACCTGGCCTGGTCATAAGACCAGCACTGCATTTAGCACAGGGGGTCTGGCTGTCCTGTATTGAGAAACGTTTGCTTCCTGGAGGTGTAGACTCTGCTGAAGTTTAAATCGATTGGATCTGCCTTTACCCAAATGCTATAAGCCTGCCATGGCACTACAGTTCAAATGTAGAGCACAAAGTAGACGTCATCGCTCATAAACACTTCCTCTATTCGCTGATTGAAGGCAGTTTAGTCAGCATGAAAAAGAAGAAGGGATTATGGACGTATTTGTCCATAAATGTTTTCCACTTCTATGGATGTTTTGTGTTTTAGTGTGGGTCTTGTCTAGCATGTTGTACTGTTTTAGTGTCCCTTTTTACATATGTCTTGTGTAATGGTCATTTGATAGCCTGTCCTGATCTGCTGTTATACCATTGTAATATCCCTGTTCATATATGTCTTGTGTGATGAGCTCTCCTGGTCTGATGTTGCACCATTGTAGTGTGGCTTTGGTGTGTATGGCTTGTGGGATGAGGGAAGTGTGATAGCCTGTAGAGTGGTAGTAGTGGGTTTTTACATACGGCTCATATGATAATACCGTCCCCACACACTGCTCCGTTGTCATGGCTGCCCCCTGCTCACATGTGTGATGGCTTCAATTTCATTGTGTGTGCGGTGGTGTGCTGTGTGATCACAATGACAAATGGGAATTACTTTCACAGTAGTGATGTTGTACCATTGTAATGTGGCTTTGGTGTGCATGGCTTGTGTGATGAGGGAAGTGATAGTGTGATAGTGGTGGGTTTTTACATACGGCTTGTATGATGACACCGTCCCCACACACTGCTCCTGGCCCTAATGTTGTACCATTGTAATGTCCCTGTGTACATATGGCTTGTGTGATGGTGGTGGTGTGGTAACCTGTAGAGTGATGGGGATGGGGTGACCTGTAGAGTGATGGCAGTGGTGCTGTAACCTGGCCATAGTACCATAGTAAAGCCCCTTTGCATGGCTTGTGTGATGGCGGTGTTGAGGTAACCTTTCCGTATGTGCCCCCCTGCAGAGACCTGGCGGCGCGTAACTGCCTGGTGGGGGAGAACCACGTGGTGAAGGTGGCCGACTTCGGGCTGAGCCGGCTCATGACGGGGGACACCTACACGGCCCACGCCGGCGCCAAGTTCCCCATCAAGTGGACCGCGCCCGAGAGCCTGGCCTACAACACCTTCTCCATCAAGTCCGACGTCTGGGGTGAGTCCGCAAAACACACCTTTACTCTTCCCTCTCCTCCCTCCGGGTCTTAACCTCTTAATACACACCGTACCGTATACGGTACGGGGGTGGGGGTGGGGGGTGGCACACATTCTTCTGTCATTCTATTCCAGAATGACTGACATCCAATCCAAAACCCATGCAAGAAACCTCAAGGTCTTGGCTTTCCGTAGAGACCAATATTTTGTTTCTAGGCAAAGGGGTTCTCAAGTTATAGAGGTTTGATACCCTGAGAGTGTTACCTTTCCACTGATACCAAGAACATGTCTGAGTCTAAAACTATGTAGGAGCTGTGCTACTTACAACTTGGGCATACCATTTTCGCAAATAAACTTAAAATATTAGGTGTGGCTTAAGGGGTTAAACACACCTTTACTCTTCCCTCTCCTCCCTCCGAGTCCTGTCTTTCAGTAAAACAGACACTCTCTCCTCGCTCTCCTCCGTCCGGCTCCCCTTTCAGTAAAACACACTTCCTCTCCTCCTTCTGACTCCTGTCTTTGTTCTTTCCTGTCGTCCCTTCTTCTTTTTTTCCTTCTTTTTTAACTTTTCCATCTCGATGACTTCTATTGTCATTTGCTCTGAAATAGTGAAGTAGTGAGCCAGGGGGGAAATTTTAACTGCTGACACGCACACTTCTTTGGGAGTGTTTCAGTGTTCGCCTGAATTGACTTCCACTTTTTCCAGACAGACTGTTCAATTTGTTGGTGGTGTCTGACTGTTCACTTTCCTAGTTGTGTCTGACTGGTCTCTCTGTTGGTTGTGCCTGACTGTTCACTTTCTTGATTCTGTCTGGTCTCTTTCTTTGTTGTGTGTGACTGGTCTCTCTGTTTGTTGTGTCTGACTCGTCTCTCTGTTGGTTGTGTGTGACTGGACTCTCTGTTGGTTCTGTCTGACTGGACTCTCTGTTGGTTCTGTCTGACTGGTCTCTCTGTTGGTTCTGTCTGACTGGTCTCTGTTGGTTCTGTCTGACTGGTCTCTGTTCGTTATGTCTGACTGGTCTCTGTGTGTTTGTCTCCCAGCGTTCGGGGTGCTGCTGTGGGAGATCGCCACCTACGGCATGTCCCCGTACCCCGGCATCGACCTGTCGCAGGTGTACGACCTGCTGGAGAAGGGCTACCGCATGGAGCAGCCAGAGGGATGCCCCCCCAAAGTCTACGAGCTCATGAGGGCCTGTGAGTACCACTTCACCACATCTACAGGCCATATGTGCGCAGTGATTACCTGTGCAACCTGTCTTCTTCCTGATATTCCAAATCTCCTGGTTTTACCTGTGCACTTAATAGTCAAGTCAGTCGAGTCAGGTCGGCTTTAATTGTCAATTCTTTGCATGTGCTAGACATATAAGAAATCGAAATTACATTTCTTACTGTCCCATGCATAGACAAGACAGGACAAACATTAAACAAAAACAGTAAAGTGCAAGGCAGTTAGACTCAGTTACACTAGCATGTCGTGTCCTATCCTAAACTAAACCCAAACCCATGTGTGCCCTGTATGTCCTGCCCAGGTTGGCAGTGGAGTCCCATGGACCGGCCTTCCTTCGCCGAGACCCACCAGGCCTTCGAGACCATGTTCCATGACTCCAGCATCTCAGAAGGTAGCACCTGCCTCCA
>CM059276.1:30751753-30886753 GCA_030347295.1 Setipinna tenuifilis
CCACCACCTCGCAGCCCGAGAACGGGGCCCCCGGCCGGCCCTCCGAGGGGCCCATCATGCTGCGCAAGCTGGACGAGGGCACCGCCCAGATCCGCGAGCGCCCCAAAGCCAAGCTGCTGCCGCGGGGAGCCTCGGGGGGGGTCAGGGCTGGGGGTGTGGGGGGAGAGGGGGATGGTGGGGGGCCGCAGGACACGATGGTGGGGGGGCAGGACAGGCAGGGCTGGGCGTCCCCCTCCAAAGGTGGCGGTGGTGGTGGGGGGCCAGGGGCGGGCACGATGGGTCTGCACAACCACAAGGTACCGGTGGTGATCTCGCCCACGCTGAAGCATGGCCCTGGCCCAGGGGACGGACACATGGTGGGGGTGGACTCGCAGGGCAACCGCTTCAAGCTGCTGACGGACCACCAGACCGACAGGGACCGGCCGAGACTGGTGAAGCCCAAATGTGCGCCGCCTCCCCCACCCACGCTGCGCTCGCTCTCCCAGCCCTACGGGGCAGATGGGCTCTCTGACGAGCTCTCTCCGGAGGTCAACGGGGAGGCCCCCACTCCCACCAAACGCTCTGGCCGAGGGGCGGGAGGAGGGGAGCGGGAGAGGGGGAGGCCAGCCGTGCCCCCTCCCCAAGTGCCCCCCCAGGCCCACTCCCCCTCGCCCTCCTCCACCCCCACCAAGCTGGCCAACGGGGCGTCCAGCACCCCCCACCCCTCCTCCGTGGCGTCCAAGGTGGCCCTGCGGCGGACGCGGCAGCAGGCAGAGCGGGTGCTCCCGGATAAGGTGAGCAAGGAGGCCCTGCTGGAGTGTGCGGATAGCCTGAGCAGCGCCCTCCTCTGCAGCCCCGAGCCCGCCTCGAGCAGCCTGGTCCTGGACGCCGGACACCAGCTGCTGGACTGCTGCTCCGGCTACGTGGACTGCATCGCCCAGACGCGCAACAAGTTTGCCTTCCGCGAGGCCGTGGGCAAGCTGGAGCTCAGCCTGCAGGAGCTGCGCGCCTCCTCCTCGTCCGCGGGGGCAGGAGGAGGGGGAGGTGGGGGAGGAGGTGGAGGGGGTGGGGGTGGGGCGCTGGGGAGCTCTCCAGCCTTGGACAACTTGCACAGCTGCATTAAAGAGATCAGTGATGTGGTGCAGAGGTAGCCACTGTGAAGACCCTACCCCCCTACCCCCCCCTAACGCTCCCCCAATGCCCCCTTCCCACTGTGAAGACCCTACCCCCCACCCCCCCCCTAACGCCCCTCCACCCCCCCTCTAATGCCCCCCACCCCCCCCCCTAACGCCCCCCCAATGCCCCCTTCCCTCTTCACTCCCTCTGAAATCTCATCTCTCTCACCTTCAGTCTCTCAAATCTCCATTCAAACTGCAGACACACAATGGAAATGACGAAAATGTGGGTTTTGTAACAACTTTTTTTTTTTTATTTAATTTTTTTTGGGGGGACAGAGAGTGCAAATCTCAGAAGTACCTCAAATACACACACACACACACACACACACACACACACACACATGCATACATACACACACAGAGACAAAATACTACAGGTGGTGTCTTGTATTGTTTACAGCTGACTCCCAGTACACACAGCAGCCGTGGGGAACAAAGTTCTGATCATGTATATAAGCTCCTCCTGTGTACCAAACTACCAGTGACTCCAGTTGCTCCAACGACTCTCCGTGACTGACCAATCACACGCCAGTCCACCGCATCAGGTCAAAGGTCGGTCAGTCAGTCAGTCAGTCAGGGTTTACTGACCGCAACGCGCATGCCGAGTGCACACATACCAAGTGCCACAGATGTCTTGACACACAAACACTATAGCGATGGGGGTTAGCACACCTCCGTTCCACATGGTGCAACACTATACAGGTAGCCCACTCACATGCACACCTGTCTAGACTGGATGCCATCAGACCCAGTGCACAAGCTTCACACGTACCGGTAGGGCTCCAGGGCTGACGAGCACTGCACAGGCCCACTGTGGATCAACTCCTAACGGTCATTAGGACCATTCTGCCAAGCGAGCATGCCATGTAGCCAGAATCATCTATTGGTTTATTCTCAATGTTGGTTTTTATTTAGTTGTCATTCGTCATTTGGTGGCCAACTGCTAAATTAGCCAAAACGAATAATTGTCTATAGCCACATGCTCAGCCCCCTGTTTGGTTGAAGTGAGCCATAAACATTTCATCTCAAGGGGAGTATTTGTGGTGCTATTTGGGTTTCTAAGAGTCACTCATCAATACTGCCCTGGGTGACTCTCCTGGGTGTAGGCAGTGGCCCCCCTAGACGGCATCCAATGAGAAAGGGTCAGGCTGTCAGGTGCCCCTGATGGCATCCAATGGGAAAGGGTCAGGCTGTCAGGTGCCCCTGATGGCATCCAATGGGAAAGGGTCAGGCTGTCAGGTTCCCCTGATGTCATCCAATGGGAAAGGGTCAGGCATCCAATGGGGAAGCGTTAGGCTGTCAGGCATCCAATGGGGAAGGGTAAGGCTGTCAGTGCCCCCCTGATGGTATCCAATGGGGAAGCGTTAGGCTGTCAGTGGCCCCTGATGGCATCCAATGGGAAGGGTCAGGCTGTCTCTGTGCAGAAGTTGCCTTTAGAAGTGAACAGTGCTGAAGCCCTTGGCTCTGTTCTCCTCTCCTGTGCCTAGTTTGCCACTAAATGCAACACTGATGATATACTATAGCATTTTAGGTCCATCACACTTCCGATTCATCGCAGAAAGAGCGAAGTTGAAAGTTGAATTTCAGAGGTGCATTTTCCTTTTTTTATTTTATTTTTTTATTATTGTTTTATACCTGCACAACAAAAATGTGTGGTATTGGTTTCACTTTAGAATGTGTTTGTGTATAAACTTGAATTTTTAAATTATTTTTTATTAAAAGCACAGACATCTTTTTTAAAACTCATTTCCTGTTTGGTTTGTAAATATTGTGATTATTTCATGTCCAGGAAGTTCATGGATGGCCGGCTACCCTTGGGTGCTGGTGTATATGCAGCTGGACTGATGCTTAGAGTCGAAATGCAGAAATGATCGTGGGAGACACTCCATCCCCATCTCTTTAATTACACTATGAATGTATGCAGTCCTTTTTCCCTCTCTCTCTGTCTCCCTCTCTCTCCTCTGTCTCCCATTTTTCTTTCTAACTCCCTTTCTCTCTCTATCTGCCTCTCTGTCTCTTTGTCTCCCTCTCTCTCTGTCACCCTCTCCATCTGCCTCTCTGTCTCTCTCTCTCTCTCTCTCTCTGTCTCTCTCTGATGCAAATGTTGGAATGTACTGAGTCTCTGTTTTTTACACTTCCCTACCCTTTGAAAGGTGTGCAGTCATGCACCTGTTTGAAGTTCTCGCCATCAATAAGAATTCAGTCAACAGATGCATTGGCTGCCATGTTCACTATGAACTCTAAGGAGCTCTGCTTTGCTCTGTGCCCAGGAACATATTGTCATCACACACACACACACACACACACACACACACACACACAGAAACACACACACACACACACACACACAGAGTTCTCAGCTCTCAGATCAGTAGTTGTGTTTCTGCCATATGCAGTCTGTGTTGTCCAGAGCATGTCCTGATTGTAACCCGTTTCATTAATAAGAGCTGGCCTCCTTTTCGCAGAGGCTTGGCTAATAATATAAAAGTTATTTCATAAAGCAAAAAAAAACTTTATCACTGCAATATTTTATAAACATTCATGATATCAAATTATTTAATGATAAAAGAGCGCCATAATTAAAAGTCTGATTCAGGATGTCCTCTGCTCAGTCAACATGTCTCATTATTGGCATCATTTACACTGGAGGGAGCTGAAAACAGGAAAGCGTGCCTGTGTCTGTGGCTTGGCTTGGTGCAGCTCTATCCTGCAGGCCTTTGTGTAATCTATGGAAACAGCTGTAGAGCGATTGGACGATCAGCTTTGTGCATGTCCTCCCTGCAGCTCCAAAACGTCCATCGAGTCCAATTCCTCCAACACAGCAGATTTATGGAATGTTGCACAGTGTCCCTTTGACCAGACAACTGCCCCCATGTGTCATTCTCTGTCACTCGTATCTCATTTCAAACGATAGCATTGCTACCTACTGGACACAATTCCCTTCTATGGTTTATGGTGCTTTGGGAAAAGATTTGTTTTGTGCACTACGTGACGTGAGCAGACATGGTCTGTTCTCACAAAGAGGTTTCGGCCCATGGGATTTTGTTTTTCTCTCTCCATCTCTTCTCATCTCCAGTTTCTCTATATTCACACAGCATTTAACTGTCCGTACTCCACGTGAGAGGAAGCCTGCCGGTGCGTGCCGCATGTGAGATGAGAGGTGCTGGCGACTCATGCCTTGCAGGAAGTTGGTCACAGCGTAATGTCCTGTACCACAGTCGTGTCACAGTGGCCTGTCCCTCACGTAACGCTCAATGGTTATACAGCTACACACATCAGGTACATGCTTGTCGTATTGTGTACCCATGCTTTTTCCACTGCAATGAGGTTAATGTTTTTTTCAAGAAAGAATAGATATATTCAACTTTGCCCCTTGTTCTTAAAAATAATAATAATAATAAATATATGGTTATTAATGCCTGCTTTGATTTAAAAAAAAATCTTTTGTTTTTTTTTTTTGTTTTTTTTTGCCTTATGTGACCTTTTTACAGTAAAGAAAACATTGGGATTGAAACTGAGGAATAGACAAAACTGTTCTGGAAAATGAGTGCATTAATAAAAAAATACACATTTTCTCTCGCTGCCTCCGGCATCGTCAAACGGATGTCATGAGGCTGGTGCACTGGATGCCAACGTGTCACATGATCTGCCAATGAGTTCTGGTTCCAGAATGTACAGCGTTCTGGTTCCAGAATGTCCCATTCTAGTCAACTAAGATCATATTACTGTGGCTTCATTTTTTTAGACAGTATGTCTTATTTATTTGATGCCTTATTTATTTTCCAATTCTTTTCTTTTTTTAAAAAAATCCTGGAAAACTCCTTTGGAAGCTGTCTCTAAAAAGTGCTGAAGAAATTGTATGAAAGCATCATTTATACCAAAGGCCACTTCCTCTTCAGTCCTTCAAGTGCAATGAGAATGGAACACTCTTAATTTTGAATATATGTGAATTTAACAGGGATTTTAAGAAATAAATAAATGGCAGAGGTTAACAAATTTAACACAGTATTTTTTCTTTTTGTAAAAATATATTTTGTGTGTTTCTAATTTAAATCTCACATTTAATAGTATATTACTGTGAAGTTCTTTTATCAGTGTTCAACTTGTTGTAAATAATAAATCAATAAAAATGTTTACATATACAAAGGTTGTGCATCCTTTCAGTATGTCTCATTAACATAAGGACATTTTATTATTATTATTATTATTATTATATTCGTTGCAGCAGTAGAGCTACATGTTTGTTGTTAGGTCATCAGGGACAGCAGTCGCAGGCCCATAATTTGAACTATTGCAGCTCAGTTGCATTGTAACAAAAAGCTTCACTTTGTCCATAAATAATAAATAGACTTGACAGCAATTCTGCACAAAAGCAGTATAGAGGGGGTACTTTAGGGAGTATAGTTCCAGGAATGGGTCATTCTGTATGACTTTATCTGTTAAATGAAGCTTGATAAGTTAGGGCGATCCATGTTAAGTGACATTCAGCCCAATGTAGGCTAACCTGATTGCATTTATGCATTTTCTATGGTAGTATCTCCAAAAATAGGCCTACAAGAAGCCCATCACATCACACCCCTCATTTTAAATCTTGTTTAGTCTGTACTACATTCAGACAGCAATACAAATACAAAACAATACAGACAGCAGAAAAGTAGCTTAGCTGTTTGCTTTATTGAGACGGGTTACAGTCATAGACAGTAGAAGAAACTCCGGTTACAGTAGTCATGACTTCAAATCTCACCTCACCTCAGCCCGGCTCAGATGAGGAGATGACAGGGCACACGCGCTGTGTGCGGTGGTGACGTAACATGGATGTTTTTTCTCCGCATTAGCTCCTCCCCGCGGAACCGTAGCCAAGTGTAAAGATGGCGTCCATCATGGAGGGGCCGCTGAGCAAATGGACTAACGTCATGAAAGGGTGGCAGTATCGGTGGTTTGTTTTGGATTACAATGCTGGATTGTTGTCGTATTACACGGTAAGCACCGATAAGAGGGATACTTGGGAAAGAGTGTGACATAAGACAGAAGTCTGTGTCTGCTAGCTAGAGATACCCTCGCTCTGCAAAACAGTTCAAGCTGGAGGCCTGTTGCCAGTAGTTGGGAATCTCAGCTGGTGTATGGGGCGGGTTTACTTACTGACGGTAGCATTGACCTATCAGGACTATTCTTAAAGGCTCTTCAACAAATAGTATGTTACATTCTCTGGTGTTATTTGCTGGCGCATTTAAAGAGTTTGCAGTGAAGCAATAGTCCAGCGTAGCGAAGATGCTACCTCTGGTTCTCTGTTGCTAGCCAGCTAACTAGCAGACGATACATCTGGTCAGCAACATTTGAAGGGTGGGGGCTTCCACGTGTGGCATTGTTAGATATTGTGAGTTGTATCACTCCCCAAGCAAAACTCTCAGTGTACAAAATCATACTAAGTTACCAAAACTGCCCATAAATTGAACCAAAGTTGGCAAAATGTGACCCAAGTTACCAGGTCTGCACACTAGCGAAGAGTTCCGATCAGTGGTGAATTCGCAAAAGCAAGCTGTTTTGGTGGATGACCGACTGTCCTTTGATGATTTTAACAGTAATCCTGTACTGTTGGTCATTTACACACAAAAGCAACACCCGGACTTAAGCCATGCTAAACGTCAACGTCTTTTATTAGTGTGGCTGGCTTGCTGCCTTTTAAATCAAGCTAGTGGCTAGAGGCCATCGATGTCCCCCGCTCAAAGTTACTAAGGCAGGTCAGGGTGCAATAACGCGTTGCTGGCTAGACATCAGATGGGAGAGCGTCGCCCCTGAGCTCTCTTGCCCTTTCTTTTGGTATCTGTTTTGTTGTTGTCGAGAGAAATACTAGCCCTCCCGCTGTCATTGTGTAATTACTGTAAACAGGACACCATCCCAGAGATTGAGTTTCAGGAGCGAGTTTCATGTCACGTGAAGTGACCCCATCACCAGAAGAAGTAGACCAGTAATTCTGTACAGTGGAACTAAAATGTTTACTTGATAAGGCTGCCACTTGTGTTTGTTAGTCCTGGAGGGACCTCACGTCTGACTATTACACCTAGAACTAAAATCCCCAGAAATGTATACCTCCTATCTATTATTCACACTGCAGTGCTAGAGGACCTACAGTATACCCCAGGTGACATGGAGGCCATTCATCAAACACGCCCCCGCCTCCCCACCCCCATTTAAACCATATTTCACTCAGTGTCACTTGTTAGACTCGGTGTATGTCCTATGTCACTAATTATTTGTGAAACATCCTGTTAAAACATCCTGACCAGCTTTAATGTTCAGAAAAAAGTACTACTGAGGTACATTGGTCAGAGAAAAAAAAAACATGGCAAATTGTGTTAGTACATGTAACAGATAATTTTAGGTATGTATATGCTGTGCACCTGTGACCTGAGACGCCATCTTGGGCGTGCATCATCTGTGTCCTTGTGCAGCAGGTGTGTCTTTGAGTTTGTTTCCCACTTTCTGATGGCTGCTGTTTGTTTCCTCCCCAGTCTAAAGACAAGATGATGCGTGGCTCCAGAAGAGGATGTGTGCGACTGAGGGTAAGGCCCCGACAGCATGTCCTCACTTCTCTTCTCTTCTCTTCTCTCTCACCCTCCTTCTTCTCATATTTCCTGTTTCCTACTCACCGCTTACTCCCCATGTGTCCTCCTGAGGATTGCGCCATGCAGTAAGGAAGCGTGTGGCGCTGTCTTGTAAAACCTATTAGTAGATAGTGACCCTTATGTTTGATCAGGACCATTAAAATGTGTAGAGAGGTCTGACAGGGCTGTGGTTGTTATTTGTGGTCACCACTTTCAGGTGTGATTTAAAAATAAGCAGGTAAACAGGTTTAATTGTGAGCTAGTAGGATATCCCGGAATGAAAAGGGTTTCCTGCATGAGAACTGCTTGTTGCAACTGAATGGGTCCGACTGAAAGATTAGAACTGGTTTAAGCTGCTGCACATTTACTCATTACGGTGGCTGGGGAGGTAACCCAGAGGCAGGGGGAGTAATGAGTTGTGTATTGGTTAACGAGACGTAAGTGGCTTTACATCTTCATGGCCCTCACACACTCATGGTTAGATGCTGGTGCAGATTGAGTACAGTATGTCTGCCATTCCGCTGGTACCAGAAACAGTGCTCACCACTTGTGGTGTTTGTTCCTGCCATCGCTGTCTGAAATAGCTGCCTTCAATGTTGATCCTCTAAGCATTCCAACAAAGCCAGTACAGCCACATTTCTCAACAGATGCTCTGATGGTGTGTAGAAATCTGTGTAGGCACATTGTTATGCCACTAGATGGCAGCATTTGATTGTGACCATTCATGTGCATTCCATAATGTTGCATATCTATACTCCTGTTAATGTTAGGGTCTGTGCCTGGCGTTTTATGCCCATGATTTAACACCTTGTTAAAGGGCTTTTAAGGGGGCACACACCCTACAAAAAACGCATCCTAAGTAAGACATGGGAGTTTATTACATTTAAGTGTGTTTAGTTGGCGTCCGTGTAGCTCCACTGTGCAGTAATTTTCCAACACCCACAGTGGAACTGGGCTGTATTTTAGTGCTGTATTGGGCTGTATTTTAGTGCTGTACTGGGCTGTGTTTCAGGTGATCTTTTACAGGGCTCCGTGTATGGTGTTGTTATTTTAGCCTTATCTCTGTCTGAGCAGTCTCATTCAGAGACCGACTGTGTTGTTCACTTCACAGACAGGCCCACATGCCATGAGTCTAAATCACAGGGACCACTCCCGCTATTGGTCAGATGACTCGTAATGGAATTACTAAGAAATGGTAGAAGCACTTGAGCTCATGTTTTTTTGTGTGTGTGTGTGTCAGTCATGGAGGAAGAGAGAGCCATTTTGTCTTTTCCTCATTGGGCCCTCTTTATGACTAACCCCCTCTAAAGAAAGCAGAACTTGTGCTATGACCTCAGCAGGGCAGGCAGAGTGGCAAAATAAGCAGTGCTGCCCATGACGGTGTATATACGCATCAGCATGCTTACATTCAACACCCAAACACCCATCTTAGCACTAATGCCTTTGAAGTAAACATGGCTTCCCCATGAGAGTGAGAGAGTGAGAGAGTGAGAGAGTGAGAGAGTGAGAGTGAGAGAGAGAGAGAGAGAGAGAGAGAGAGAGAGAGAGAGAGAGAGAGAGAGAGAGAGAGAGAGAGAGAGAGAGAGTGAGTGAGTGAGTGTGTGTGTGTGTCTCTTTAGATTAACTTGACCTGCTGACGTGTGTGTGTGTGACATGCATGACATCCTTTGGTGTGATGAGATGAGGTGACAGTCTGAAACCCCTAAAGAGACACACACACACACACACACACACACACACACACCTGCCCTCCTCTCCTGAAGGGACTGAAGAAGACATGAGCAGCCTCAGAAGGACAGCTAATTAGGTGTATAACGATGCCACATAATGATATAATGATGGCCAGCAGCTTGTTGGTAAATATTAGTGTCCTTCCATGTTGCCCCTCTGATTATTTTTAAAACGGGCTCAGTTGGACCAGGAAAAAGTGTATCACGAATCAAAGATGACAAACGATTGCATGGAAATGATGATGATGATGGTGATGAGCTACACACACTAAGGTTTAGGAGAGTCTTTAAATGGATTTTGGTGTTGTGCCTTCAGTATTTAATGTAAAGGCGGTAACTGTACAGTACAGTAATGATGTTCATGATGTTGTGTGGCTCCTGTGGTCTGTGTTCTCCTTGCTGCCCAGTCTGTCTGTCCACATGGGTGAATAATTCTGCCCTCAGTGCTTGTCTGGTGTGGGGAGTGCCGTGTGGTGTGCTTGCAGACTGCTCAGTCCTTGCAAAGCCCAGCAATCTGGAGTTCAGTTTAATCAGATCGCCAAGCAGTGAAATATCTATTAGCAGCCTGCTGTCTCAGTGAATTTCCATTTTGGCTCGTAAAGCTGTCTTCAAAGCACTTTTCCAGCTTGTAGCGAGAGGATTTAGCAGTCCACTAGTGGCTTGCTGCTACGTTAGCCCCCCACCCCCCTCCTCTGCCCCTCCCCTGACCTGCCCCCAGCCCCCCCGTGTGCAGTAGGGGCCTGTGTGCGGTGGCAGTCAGTCTGCAGTGGTAGCCAGTGTGCAGGGCCGAAGAGGTTAATCACACAGCCATGCTGTTGCTATCCCATTGCTCCAGTGAGACATTCCCCTGCTCCTTTTTTCCATTTTTTCTTCTCTCTCTTCTCCCCCCCTCTCTTTCTTTCTATCTCTCTCTCTCTCTTTCTCTCGCTCTTCCTTCTTTAAGTGCTACTTGTTTTAGTCTCTTATTTTCTCTGTCTTTGCTCTGCTGTCTCTCTCTCTCTGTCTCCATTTTTCTCTTTCTCTCTCCTCCTCCTTCTGGCTTTCTCTCCCTCTCTCCTTTTCTCTCTCTTTCTCTCACTTCTCCACTCTCTCTCTGTCTCTTTTTTCTCTCTCTCTCTCTCTCGTGCTCTCCTCCTCCTCCTCCTCCTCTCTCTATATTTCTTTCTCTCTCCCTCTCTCTCTCTCTCTCTTTATTTTTCTCTCCTGCTGTCTCTCTCCTAATTCCCGTGGTCCCGTCCCACCCTCCCCTCCTCACTCCGCCCAGATTCCCCTCTCCTCCTCCCCTCCCCTTTCCTCTCCTCATCCCCTCTCCTCCTCCCGGCTCTCTTATTTGTGTTGGAGAGAAGGAGGGAGAGGCGGTGACGTCGTCTGCTGTCTGACTGGCTCCAATTCCTTTTCTCTTTTTTTCCACCCCTCTCTCTTTCTCTCCCTCTTTCTCCCTCCCTCTCTCCCTCTCTCCCTCTCTCTCTGTCTCTGCCTGTGCCCTCTCTCAGGGTGCTGTGATAGGAATCGATGACGAGGACGACAGCACATTCACCATTACCGTGGACCAGAAGACTTTCCACTTCCAAGGTGAGCTGCTCTCCTTTCCGCTCCTCTCCGCTCTCTCCGCTCCTCTCCTCTCCTCTCCTCTCCTCTCCTCTCCTCTCCTCTCCTCTCCTCTCCTCTACTGCCGGCTCCCAGTGCTCTTTTTCTCTTCTCTTTTCTCCATTTTCACCTAAATGTATTCTTAGCCTCATCCCCCTCGTGTCTCTTGCTCTCTCTCGCTCTCTCATTCTCGCTCTCTCATTCTCGCTCTCTCATTCTCGCTCTCTCATTCTTGCTCTCTCTCCCTCTCTCTCCCTCTCCCCCCCTCTCTCTCTCCCCCTCTCTCTCTCTCCCCCTGTCTCTCTCTCCCCCTCTCTCTCTCTCTCTCTCTCTCTATCTCCACCTCTCTCTATCCCTCCATGCTTGTGTTTGTAGTGCTGCAGCATGCTGCCGGTGACTCACGTGCCCACATGTAGCACTAGCAACGTCTCTCCTTCTCTCTTTCTCTCTATTCTATTCCTTTCTTTCTCTCTCTCTCTTTCTCTCTATTCTATTCCTTTCTCCCTCTCTCTCTCTCCTCTCTCTCTATTCTATTCCTTTCTCCCTCTCCCTCTCTCTCTCTCTCTCTCTCTGTTCTATCCCTTTCTCTTTCTCTCTCTTCCTCTCTTCCTCTCTATTGTGTGTGTGTGTGTGTCTCTGTCTTTCACCCTCCTCTTCTCCCTCCGCTATAGTCTCTGCCATTATCCACCAGTATCTGTTTGTCTTTTACACTTCTGTCTACGCAAAGAATACAACAGCTCCTCAGTACACTACTACTGCTACACACTCACACACTCACACACACACACACACACACACACAGACAGACACACACACACACACTGTTATGTATCTGTGTGCCGCGTGGATCTTTGCTCCACTGCAGGAGGGCTTTTGTCATCTGACTGCTCCCCAGCTCAGCCGTGACGAGGACGGGACAGACGGGGAGGAATGTTCCTTTGGGGGGGGGGGGGTGTATTTGCTCCTGCTGTTTGGGGTTCGGGGGTATGGAGAGGGGTATTAGCGGTTTGGGGTTCGGGGGTATGTAGGGGGGTTAGGCTGGTGTCTGGCGTTGGAGGGTATGGAGGGGGGTGAGACTGCTGTTTGGGGTCTAGGGCAGAGTATGAAGGGGGGGGTTTAGACTGCTGTTTGGGCTTCGGGGTCCCTCAGGAACGTCTTTGATGTTTGTCCTCTGCCACCGACTGCCAGACAAACAGACACTGCCTACTCTGCCTTCCGCACCTCTCCCCGTCTCCCCATCTCGAGGAGTATCTGGAGCACTGGATTACAGGGAATAACGGCTCTTTAAGCAGCATAGACCCAGCTGATGTTGTGTTTGTCTGGCGCTTGCCTCGCCTGCTGTACCCCTCCCCTACCCAGGAGACCACTAGACTGGCTGTCAGGAAAGCGGGGGGGGGGGGGGGGGGGCTCCTCCCCTCCCCTCCCCTCCCCTCCCCTCCCTCTTCCTCTTCCCTCCTCTCCTCCTCTCGTTCTCCCTCTGCCCCCTCCCTTTGCCTCTCCCAAGCGAAGGCACTTCTCATTCTCCTCCACAGCAGGGTGTCTCTCCCCAGCTCTCTCTGCCTCTGCCCAGCTCGGCCCCCTGTACGGCTGCTGGTTTCTGGTGATGCGACTCACCGCTCTCTCTTCCTCCGTTCCCTCCTCCTCCTCCTCCTCCTCCTCCTCTTCCTCCTCGTCTGTCAGGTGTCCGTACCCTTCTTCCTCCTCTTCCTCCTCCTCCTTCTCCAGCGCTCTCTCCTCTAGTCGCCCCCTGCTCTCGCTGCCCCATCCTCACACCTCCACCGCCCACCCACCCTGCTAACACCACCCGCCCGCCTGCCTGTCACCTCCTCTCCCTCCGCCACTGCCGCCGCCACCGCCACCTCCACCTCCACCTCCACCTCCATGCCTTCACCCATTGCTATGTTCCGGCACTGTATGCTGTGGTTCTACAATAGGAAGGGTAAGGGCGCTCGCTCAGTTGCTTCTGCATGACCAGGGTGGTGGTGGAGGGGGGAGCGGGGAGGGAGGAGGGGGGTAAACAAAAAAGGGCAGATGAGGGGAGAATCTCGAGGCAAGCCGCCTGTTTTCCTGCTCGTTTCGTCGTGTGTGTGTGCATGTGTGTGTCTGTCTGTCTGTGTGTGTGCATGTGTGTGTCTGTGTACGTCTGCGTGTGTGTGTGTGTGTGTGTGTGTGCGTGCGTGCGTGTGTGTGCATGTTTTGGCATGAGAGTCGCGAGTTTGGAGCTGCCGACTGTAGTAATCAATGGCGCAAGACTAGTAAACACGCAGGGCCCTCGTCCGCCCGGCCGGCCGGATGATCAGGTTTCCGCACGGCCGTATGTATGTAGTCAGCTCCTCTCCCACACACTGAATATTCTAGAAGTTGTGGGACAACTTGCTCCGTTAGACTGAACAGATAATCAGGTTTGATGCCATTTTGAGCTTCTGTCAAATTAGATTTGGGTGAATAATTGCTGTCTGTAGGACATTGTGAACATTATGGTTGTGAACTTCATTTGGTAAATGGCTTGACTTGTTTTAGATTCAGTCAAGTGATGTGTTTTGTCCCCACACACACACCCACGGAGGTTTGTAAGGGGCTATTGGTCTAGTGTGCTTTTATGGGGCTATCTGTCCAGTGTAAGTTGTGCATGTAACGTGTGCTGCCTAAGTTGCAATAAACTTGCTGCAGTCACTGAGATTTATGTTCCCGTAGACATCACTCTATCAGGGTGGCGGGGGTGGGGGGTTGGGTTTGGGCGGAAATGGAGATGTTGTCAACAGGAGGGGGGGTGGAGGTGGGGGTTGGGGGGGGGGGGTGAGTTAGCATTCTGAGAGTGCGCGCTAGCTCGTCCTGCCTGGCAGTGGGCTGCTGAGGGGCCCCAGGGGACCTCTGGCCTTGTACGGCCTGCACAGAGCACAGCAGCCTGGAGCCCAGAGCTGTTAGCTGCCCATAGAAGAGTAGTCTGAAGCCCAGACCATACTGGAGCCCAGACCATACTGGAGCCCAGACCATACTGCAGCCCAGAGCAGCCTGGAGCCCAGAGCAGCCTGGAGCCCAGAGCAGCCTGGAGCCCAGAGCAGACTGGAGCCCAGAGCAGACTGGAGCCCAGAGCAGACTGGAGCCCAGAGCAGACTGGAGCCCAGAGCATACTGGAGCCCAGAGCTGTTAGCTGTCTGAAGCCCAGACCATACTGGAGCCCAGAGCATACTGGAGCACAGGACTGTTAACTGTCGGCCACGAAGGCTAATGTGTGTGGGCAGGTGGACTAAGGGCCCATCTATTGTTGGTGTTGATTCAGCACAACAAAATACAAAACAAAACAATGCGTGGGGGGGGGGGGGGGGCGCCCTTGGGCCAGGCTTCCGAGCAGAAGCAAGCAACCTGCAAACGCTCTACGGCGTAAGGATTGGGGCTCGGTCCTGGGTTGCTGGGAAGAGATGTCGTGTGTGTGTGTGTGTGTGTGTGTGTGTGTGTGTGTGTGGCCAAGTTAGGTTGTGTGTGTGTGTGTGGCCAAGTTAGGTTGAGGAAGGTTATCAGGATGGTTTGAGGGCATCCGTGAGAAGCAGATGGACACAGGAGCTCCCACGGCTGCCTATCTATTAAGGGAGGCCCATCCATAATTAATCAGGTCCCCTCTCGTCCCAGCACAGAGCCCCAAGTGCCACCACACTTCCACCATACACTCTCACACACCTTACACTCTCACACACTCAGCCACTCAGCAACCCTTCTAACCTAGTGCAGTGTCAGTCTCAGACCCCTCTAAACTAGTCCGGTCTCAGACCCCTCTAAACCAGACTAGCCTCAGTTCCGCTAAACTAGACCAGTCTCGGACACTATAAACCAGACCAGCATTAGTTCCACTAAACTATACCAGTCTCGGCCACTATAAACTACTCCTGCCTAATCTCCTAATCTCACTAGACCAGCCTCAGCCCCTCTAAATTAGACCAGCCTTTAAACTAGTCCAGCCTAAGCCCCTTCTGCACTAGACCAGTCTCATTCTCAGCCCCTCCTAAACCAGACCAGCCCCAGCCCCTCTAAACTAGTCCTGCCTGATCTCTCTAAGCTAGTCCTGCCTGATCTCTCTAAACTAGTCCAGCCTCAGTCTGAGCTAGTCCTGGCTGATCTCGCTACACTAGTCCAGCCTCAGTCTGAGCTATCTGGGCCTGATCTCGCTACACTAGTCCTGCCTCAGTCTGAGCTATCTGGGCCTGATCTCGCTACACTAGTCCAGCCTCTGAGCTAGTCTGAGCTATCTGGGCCAGAGGACTGTGGGGTGCCACAGGCACACTTCGCTCCGTTTGATGGATGAACGGGAGAAGAATAAAATTGAGAAAAATAAAAATCTTGGCAGAGGAGATCTTTCATGCTTGATGCAGATGGATAGACTCACCAGGTGAAGAAAATTATGGTGCTCACACTGACCGAGCAGTAGAGTTTACTGCATTATTATTATGTAAAGTGGCGGGTTTTAGTCTGGTTTTAGTGGCAGGTTTTAGTCTCGTTTAGAGCTATGCATACCGTACCCACGTCTGTTTGCTACACTGTAACATTTTCCTGACTAGTGCGGACCAAAGCAATCGAAGTCTAGGTCTGAGAGTGCCCTGAAGGCTGGGGTAATTGCATAGGAGAGCGCTAATGGCCTGGGATGTGCTGAGAGGAGGAGGAGGGAGGGATGTGCTGAGAGTAGTAGGAGGAGGAGAAGGAGGAGAAGGAGGAGGAGGAGGAGGAGGAGTGGGCTGTACAGAGACTAGTGTGTACAGGAAAGGGGAGGGGCAAAGGTCAGTGTTGGAATGGACCAAAATGGTTTAGATTCAGATGGTGCAAATGGCAACACAGTCTTTAGTAGGGGCAGAGATGGGAGTGTTTAGTAGGTGCAAAGATTGGAGATGTGGTAAGACACAGTGGGTGATGGTGTATGGGAAAAGTACTAATATTTGATGGGGAGAAAAGGAAGATGTATCCCATTGTTTATGCTTTTCTTTAGCCGCAGTGCATATATTTTGCTAGTGACTGTGTGTTCTGCCTCTGTGTGTTTGTGTCTGTGTGTGTATAATGTTGGACTGTAGCGCGGATGGCAGGGTAAGACCGAAGCCTGCTGCTAGAGGATACAGTAGCACTGCCTGAGGGTGGAGCAGAGGGAGAGAGCTAGCGAGAGTGAGAGTGAGAGTGAGAGTGTAACCCAAAGCTGAGGCGTGTGCGAGAGGAGAATGAAAGGAAGCCGTGTTGGCTGCCGATCCCGCGGGAGTCCTGCCAGAACAGAGCGGAGCGGAGCAGGCTCCCCACGCCAGCCGCAGAAGACGCCGGAACTCAGCACGCATCACCACGCACCATTGTGGAGAGACACCACGAGCACACACACACACACACACACACACGGCTTCTGCTGCTGCTGCAGCCGCTTTCCCCCAACCCATTGCCTCATCCCCAAATAGCCAATCAACAACCCCTCACCACATCCCGCCATACTGTAGTTAGTCACATCCACCCCTATAGTCACACACACACACACACACACACACACACACACACACACACACACACACCCCTTACAGTCACATCCCCACAGTCACATCTCCATAGAGCCAGTGAACAATCTATCACCACATCTCCCCATAGTCACATCACCACCATAGTTACATGCCCAGCATAGTCACACCCCCCCACAATAGTCACATCCCCATAGTCACACCATCGCATTCCCACATAGTCCCATCCCTCCCATAGTCACGTCCTTACAGAGCCAATGAACAATGCGCGCCATGACTGTCTGTCCCAGTATTCCCTTCCCTTCTTTTATGTCAGCCCTTTATGTCTTTCTGTTTATTGTTCTTCTCTCTCTCTCTCTCTCTCTCTCTGTCTCTCTCTCTCTCTCTCCACCTGCCCTCCTGACACCAGACCACTGTGTGCATTCCCCAGTGCTGCGTTCCTCTGTGCTGCGTTCCTCTGTGCTGCGGTTCCTATTTGCAGCATGTGCACATTAGTGGCGGCCGTGTGTGGAATGCAGGGCTCAAGGCAGCCGGTCCTGCAGGGCTCAGGGCACCCTGTGCTGCAGCCTGCACTGACTGCACACACACACACACACACACACACACACACACACACACACACACACACACACACACAGCCTGCACTGACTACACACACACACACACACACACACACACACAGCCTGCACTGACTGCACACACACACACACACACACAGCCTGCACTGACTGCACACACACACACACACACACACACCCTGCACTGACTGCACACACACACACACACACACACACACACACACACACACAGCCTGCACTGACTGCACACACACACACACACACACACACACACACACCACACACACAGCCTGCACTGACTGTGCGCACGCACACACACACACACACACACACACACACAGCCTGCACTGACTGACTACAGCAGCACTAGATCACTAGATCAGGTGGAGCGCACTAAAAATATGCTCGAGGTGGCCATAACCTTCTCTCTTCATGATTCTGCACGTGCACTGCAAGAGCCCATTTTCTATTTCTGCCTGTTTTGCAGTCACCTGAAGGTTGAAGCAGTTTTCTTTTTTTGCTTTCTTTCTTTCTTCTATTTTTTTTCTGTCGTTCTTGTTCATTGGTTGCTATAACTGTGAAATGGAGAGTAAAGTACCAGACCCCTTCATGTGGTGGCGTGGCTCTTGGCCATGCTCTGTATTTTAGGGCCCCATGGCATCTCTCTCTCGGTCACCCTCGGCGTGCAGGTGGCACGATCACGGGGACATGAGTCTCCCAGTGACCCCCTGTCACACAGAGGCCCTGGGGTGGGGGTGGGGTGGTGGGTGGCTCGGGGTTCTCTTGGGCCTCTCTGCCTCTCTGCCTCGCCCACACCGCCACAGATATGCACCCAGCCATCTGCAGCCATCGCCAGCCATCGCCCCTACAAGCTAACGCCCCTTGTGTGGGCACCAGCAGTGTCACAGGGCTGCATTACATAAACATGCGCCACACCACCCTGCACCACACTGCACAGATGCAGCGCCACACGCCTCCTCCAACTGCTCCCCTCCCTCATGGGCTCCAGGCACGGGCACAGGCACAGGCCAACTCTTCCTGTTCTGCATTTTGTAGAGCACACGGGCGCTGACTGTGCACGGTCGGCAGCGTTTGACTACCCACCGTGCAGTTTGGCACAGCCTCACACCAGCACAGTGCAGCTTGGCACAGCCACACACCAGCACAGAAACCAGCCGCGTTTGACTACCCACAGTGCAGTTTGGCACAGCCACACACCAGCACAGAAACCAGCCGCGTTTGACTACCCACAGTGCAGTTTGGCACAGCACAGCCCCACACCAGCACAGTGCAGCCCCACACCAGCACAGCCCCACACCAGCCGAAGACCAGCAGTCTCTGGGCAGCCTGCAGTGGTCACATGACTCTGGTGCCGGTGTGCTTGTTTGGGGAAGGAGCATAGCTGGTGTGCTTGTTTGAGGAAGGAGCATAGCTGGTGTGCTTGTTTGGGGAAGGAGCATAGTTGGCGATTGCTGTGGCCTGCTAATTTCGCATGCATCTGGGACATTGCTCTCTCCCAGCTCACACAGCGGTGTGAAGCAGGTCAGATGACTCCACCTTAAAGTGGTGTGTCCTGCCTGTTTTCTTGCTGTGATGCATTAAGTGGTTTATCATGGGTAGATCCACCCTATGGAGGCACAGGCAGGTTTGATGTGGTTCACTATGGGTAGATCCACCATGGGGGCACAGTCAGCTTTCATGGTGAATAATGGTCAGAAATAGAATAGGTTGTGGGATTAGGGCTGCAACAACTCATTTATTGACTAATAATTAACCGATTCAATTGTCAAGCTGTTTTAATAATTGATTAGCCAATTTAAGCACCCAAAAGCATGTTTAAAAATATATTAGGTTAAAAAGTGGCTTTATTTAAACTGGCTTCTTAAATAAGAATAATAATCTTGTTTTCTGCGATGGTAAACGTCTGGAATAAAGACAAAAGATATCTGCTTTCTTTGGCGATGGTTTTCACATTTTTTCTAACATTTCCCAGCCAAATATCTGATTAATTTGTTTAATTGAAGATACGACTCTCTGAAGAGAAATGAGGGTTTGTTGCACCCCTGGATAGGGTGCTGGTGTTGTTGTGTTTGGTCCTACAGCCCTGCAGTGTGTTTCTGGAGTGTGCTAATGGGCATGATGACCTCATGGGAGGTCAGTGGAGAGCGAGCGTAAGCAGGCACTACACGGCAGCTTAACTTACCTCCGCACTTCCGCTCCACACTGGGGAAGTGCAGCCACATTGATTTTGTGCCGAGATGGAGCTTTTACAAGAAAGAGCGTGTGGGGGGGGGGGGGCTGGCCTGTGTGTGTGTGTGTGTGTGTGTGTGTGTGTGTGTGTGTGTGTGTGTGTCTGGCATGTCTGTGTGAGTGTGTGAGTGTGTGTGTGTGTTTTGGTGTAAATGTGTGTGTCTGTGAGCACACTAATTTCTGACTGTGTGTGTGTGTGTGTGTGTGTACATGTATGTGTGTGTAGGGAGAGTGTTTTGGCTCATGTGGAGGTCTTTGCTTAATGTTGTTAAAAGCTTTGGCGTGTTTCTGCTGAGCTCTGCTCCATTCTGCCCCATTCATCATCCGCACGTCAGCTGGCCTTTCACTTCTTCGTTATTACCCCCCTGCCCCCCCTCCCCATCCCTCTATTGTGTGTGTGTGTGTGTGTGTGTGTGTCTGGCACCCAGGCCAGCAGGTGTTAGGTGAGGGTCATCTCTAGAGCACCATGCACATGTCCTACTCCCTCACTGCTTGTGGCTCAAATACTCTCGTTTGTGGCCTTCGGCAGGTGGGGCGTGACAGGGCCTCTACTTGTTTACTTCTGACTGCACAAGTCAATATTCTACATTCCTATTGGTGCTCACCTCTGACTTCAGAAGTCAATATTCTGCATTTCTATTGGTGCTTGCCTCTGACTCCAGAAGTCAATATTCTACATTCCTATTGGTGCTCACCTCTGACTGCAGAAGTCAATATTCTCCATTTCTATTGGTGCTTGCCTTTGACTGCAGAAGTCAATATTCTACATTCTTATTGGTGCTCACTTCTCATTGCAGAAGTCAATATTCTGCATTCCTGTTGGCACTTGCTTTGCTCGCATCGCGCAAAGAAGAAACAATTTAATCTCCATATTGCCTGCAGTGCATCTCAAACACATTGACATTCTAGGGCCCAAGGGCTGTTCTCATGGCATGACAAGATGGAAGTTTCTCAGAATCTTCTTGGTGTTCCATTTAGGTGAAGGTACAGGTCATTCACCACAGTGCGTGAGTGTGTGAGTGAGTGTGTGAGTGCGTGCGTGTGTGTGTGACTGTATATGCTTGCGTAAGGCTTCAGCACAAACACATTCTTCCCTCATGGAAGTGGCCATAATGTTTTAGTGATAAGACCACAGAAACATCTAGCATGTGTCAGCGCTTTCTGTTTGTCCCCTCCTCCCATCAGCACGCTGTGTGTATGTGTGTATGTCATATGTGTTGATTTAGTGGTTATCCAGTGATCCTGTGTGTCATCAATATAATCCGAGTCATCTTTTTTTTTTTTTTTACTTGGATGTTCGTAGCAGGCTGTGCTTCCTGTGTTGGGGTGGGGTGTGAAGTCTGTAGTGAAAGTTGGACTCTTTTGGTTTTGAAACTGTGTGTGTGTGTGTGTGTGTGTGTGTGTGTTTTCATAAGGCCTACCATCCCTTCCTCCTAGTGCAGTTGCCCAACCCCACCTCTAAGTGACACACACACACAGCAGCACACACATACACACAGCAGAACGTTGCCAGACGACACAGCCAGCGCTACAGTGGGGAAGGAAGCTCAGCCGCTCACACACACCGATCACACACACACCGATACAGGAGCCCCAGCTCTGTAGGGAACACACTCCCAGCGCCACTGTACTAACTGGACCGTGTGTGTGTGTGTGTTTGTGTGTGTTTCCCCCTCAGCACGTGATGCGGACGAGCGGGAGAAGTGGATCCATGCTCTAGAGGGCACTATTCTTCGACACACCCTACAGCTCCGGGTAAGGCTATTATATATACACACACACACACACACACACACACCCTACAGCTCCGGGTAAGGCTATTATAGCTACTCTGACTGTTGGCTTTGGTTTGTCTTTGTCTTCAAGGTCTGTCAGTGTATGTGTTGCTTTGTCTTGGCCTTCAGTGTCTGTTTGTGTGTGTGTGTGTGTGTGTGTGTGTGTGTGTGTGTGTGTGTGTGTGTATATCACGGATGGAAATTCGCACCAGCCACCAGTAAAAATGTTGGTAAAATCTGAAAGTGGCTGGTAGATTTTGGACTCGAAAAAATAATTTAATGTTGAGTGGCTGGTGAATTGTATCATTTTTTGTCAGTGGCTGGTTAAAAGTTCAGATTTTGCGAAGTTAATTTAGACTGTGTGTGTGTGTGTGTGTGTTCGCACACTATTGCCCTTGAGCAACTCTGTGTTAAAGCAGTATGCACTGCGTACCTCTCACTCTGAATGCCTCACTGGGTGACTGGCCATCATGCATCACCCCCCCCTCACACAGCCTGCCTGAGACACACACACACACACACACACACACACACCGCCTTTCATGTCATATCTGGTGGTCCATCCCATCTGTGGACAGACATGAAGAAAAGAGGGTGTGTGTGTGGCTGGGTGTGTGTGTGAGTGAGTGTGTGAGTTTCACTGTTACTTGAGATGAAAAGACAGGCTAGCTCTTGCCCTGCCTCAGGCTGAACAGATATGAGGTGTGTGTGCGTGTGTATAGGTGTGTGTATAGGTGTGTGTGTGTGCGTGTGTGTGCGCGTGTGTATAGGTGTGTGTGTGTGTGCGTGTGCATGCATACAGGCGTGCGGGCGTGCATATAGGAAGGGGTGTGTGTGTGTGTGTGTGTGTGTGTGTGTGTGGGCGGGGGGTGCGCATGCATGGGTATAGGTGCGTATAGGTGTGTGTATGTGTGTAAGTGCACGTGTGTGTGCTTTGATGTGTGAGCAGGTAAAGGACTCGTTGTGCAGGCTCTGCATTACCACCACCCCCCCCCCCCCCCCACACACACACACACACACACACACACACACACACACACCCCCCAGCTCCTTTACTTCCCTGTAAAATACCCACTCAGACATGTGACCCTCTCTCACTGTAAAATAGCCACTCAAACATGTGAGCGTCTCTCGCTGCTGTCTCAGGTCCTAGTCCTGATTAGGGTTTGTGTTTGTGATGGTTCCCTTGATGGTGCCCATAGGTGCCCATAGGTGCCTAGCTTATTGTGCATGGACACACGCCACACACACACACACACACACACACACCTTCCTGCCCATAGCTATCCATAGGTGTCCTTAGGTGTCCAGCTTATTGTGCAGTGCGTCCTTCCCCTCCTAATGCTCATTAGGGATGTCATGGTCCATTTCATAATGGCTCTAGGTGCTCATTGCTTATGGTTGATTGTGCAATGCAGCAGTGTCAGTACCTCTCCCTCTCCCCCCTCCTCTCTGTCTGTCTCTGTCTCTGATTCTCTGTGTCTCTGTCTGTCTTTCTCTCTCTCTGATTCTCTCTCTTTTTCTCTGTCTGTCTGTCTGTCTGTCTGTCTGTCTGTCTCTCTCTCTCTCTCTCTCTCTCCCTCTCTCTCTCTTGCTCTCTCTTTCACTCTCTCCCTTTCTGTCGTCCTGTATCTCCCCCCTCCCAGCCCCTGCCCATCTTATGTTTGTATCTTTTTTCCTTCCCCTCTCTATCTGTCGATCTGTTTATCTCTCCCTTCCCTTGCTCTCCTGTGCTGTGCTACTCCTCCCACTCTCTCTCTCTCTCTCTCTCTCTCTCTCTCCCCCCTTCCCTCTCTCTCTCTCCATCCCCCTCTCCACACCCAGCCCCCCCCCCCCCCTCCCCTCTCATGTAAACAGCTCGGCTGGCTGCCTCTCTCTCTCTCTCTCTCTCTCTCTCTCTCTCTCTCTCTCTCTCCCCCCTTCCCTCTCTCTCTCTCTCTCTCTCTCTCCCCTTCCCTCTCTCTCTCTCTCTCTCTCCAGCCCCCCCCCCTCCTCATGTAAACAGCTCGGCTGGCTGGCTGCGTGTAGCCACTCGCTAGTGCATGCACCGTGTCAGCGTGGACTCATTCTGTCATGTGACCAGCAGCCAATCAGAACGCAGCTTATTCGCTGACTCCGTCATCTGTGCAATGGCCCTCCCACCAATCACGGCAGCCCTTTGTGTTTTTGCCCTATCTCTGTCTTCCTCTCCCTCTCTCTTTCTCTCTTTCTTTCTCTCTCTCTCTCTCTCTCTCACTTTCGAAGTACGCTTCTGCCACTTTTTTTCTGCCGTTCTGTTTTCTTTTTTTTTTCGTCATCTGAAAGGAAGCGTGTACTTCCTGTCACAAGAGGAGGGCGGATTAAGTGTTTTTCTGCTGCGATGCAGCTGATGGCAGCAATGCTGTGGAACACGCCGCACGCGCAGCTGGGCTCAGCTCAGAGCAGAAGTGTAGACCTTTAGAAACAATACAGACTGCGTGTGTGTGTGTGTGGGGGAGATTGAGCAAGTGCTCTGGAGAAAAAGGGAGCTTGTGTGTTGTGTGCTGGACGTGTGTGAAGAACAGAGAGAGAGAGAGGGGGAAGAGAGAGAGAGAGAAAGGGGGGAACGAGAAGGCCGGGAGCAGCTGTGGGCCGTGTGCGTGCGGTTCTAACGAGGCATGTTTCACCGACACAGGCGCGCCGTAAGTACCATGCTCCCCGCTCTCCTCGTCACCGTGCCATTTGGGGGGGGGGTGGACACCGTGGAAACGGGGTCACGGGAGGGTGTGCTTGGGGTGGGGGAGGTGTGAAGGTTGCTAACCCCTCTAGGGGTTCTACCTCCACTGCTGTTTGTGTGTGTGTGTGTGTGTGTGTGTGTGTGTGTGTTACTAAATGGCAGATTGAGTAAATATGCTGAGGTGGCAGGCAGCCAGCTGCTCTGTAGCAGTAGCATGAGGGCACCCTCCAGGATCCAGAACACACCACTGCTCTAGTCCTTTAGTCCTGCGCAGACGTCACCAGAAGGCTTTTCATAATACTGTGTGTGTGTGTCTCTCTGTGTCCCATAATAGTTTAGTCTATGTGTGTGTTTGTCTGTGTGTGTGTGTGTGTGTATATATGTCTGTGTGTCTGTTTGTGTTTGTCTGTCTGTCTGTCTGTCTGTGTGATTGGTCTGTAGACTTTATCAGCAGCCCTGTTGTTGATGCAACAAAAACCTGAGGCTGTGGAGTGGAGCGGTTGTTTGTTTTTAACACTAAACTGTGTCACAGGATCCCGGTGTGGGTCACAGTCTGTCGAGGACACGCGCTCTTTAGAGGAAAAACAGACATCCAGGGAAGACAAAAGAGAGGACAGGGGGGGGACAGGGGACACGGGGAGGTGTTCTCTTTCCACCTGTGTGTCTTTAGCCTCACACAGTGCCCCATTCATGGCAGCCCTGTCAGAGGTCAGGAGCTCAGCATGTTGGTGTGAATAGGTATGTTGGAGAGGGAGACCTTTAGGGCTGACCAGAGAGGGAGACAAAGAAAAAGAGAGAGACAGAAAGACAGTGACCGACAGAGAGACCTTTTGAGCTGATCCTTTTAGGGGCAGAAGGTAGAAAGAGCGACAGAGAGAAAGAGAAGGAGATAGCAAGGGGGTGCAAGTGTCCTCTGTTTCTGTCTCTGTCTCTCTCTCTCTCTCTCTCTCTCTCTCCCTCCCTCTCTCTTAGCCACTCCAGTCCTTAGTCTTAAATGTCTGTTAGCATGTTCACGCGGAAGAAGCAGCAGAACCTCCTTCAAACCTGTTGACTCATGCACAAGAATTTTCATTTTTGACGTGGCTAGTTTTCCGCACAGTATCCTGTGCGCTGGCTTTTCCAGTCCACCCCTGTGAGTAACTCAACAGGCTGGGCAACGGCAGCTTCCTGTTTGTCTAAAGAGAGCTAGCCAGCCTCGTAAAGGCCGTTTGCTCGTGACTTTAGCGTGTCCCAGGTGACTCCTTTGTAAAGGTGAGATCAGTGCATCCTGTAAAGGTGAGATCAGTGTGTGCCAGGTGATTTCTTTGTAAAGGTAAGCTCAGTGCATCATGGGTAATACCTTTGTAAAGGTGAGTTCTGATAAAGGGACAAGGATGAAGAAAGGGGCAGAGGAGGAAGAACGACAGGTAGACGGAGAGGAGGACAGGTCTGTTTCTTCCCCCTATTGTAGAGTAGAGTAGAGTACAGTAGAGTACAGTAGAGTAGAGTAGAGTAACTTTATTAATCCCGAAGGAAATTAAGGTGTCTTGTAGCATACACATAATACACATTACCCATAATAAATAGGGGGGGTGAGATGGCGTGCTCGCACGGTGTCCTCCATGACTGCGGGGGGCAGCACCACCTATTGGAGTTTAAGCCGCCAGCCATTTGCAGGAAGCACCCATAGAGTCTATAGGAGCCCCACACCGCACAAGACAGAGATGGAGGAGTCAGAGTTGGAGTCGTTGGCAAGTCCAAATTAGGAAAGGGAGAAGCCAGTGTGTGACACAAACACACTGATGTAATCTAATCTACATTGACATCTAATTTAATCTAATCTACATTGACATTTAATCTAATCTAATCTACATTGACATCTAATATAATCTATATTGACATCTAATATAATCTTCCATCATGAAGGGACCGTCATGGCATGCTGGTCACTGGGCCACCCGTCTCTAAGGGGTGCGTGTGTAGTCTCTCTAAGGGGTGCGTGTGTAGCGTCTCTAAGGGGTGTGTGTGTAGTCTGTTCGGCCGTCTCAGAGATGAGTTCATCAGTAGCCCTGCCTCAGCCTCTGAGCCCCACAACCACCCATCTCTAAGGGGTGTGTGTGTAGTCTCTCTGGCCATCTCAGGGATGAGTTCATCAGTAGCCCTGGCTCGGCCTCTCAGCCTCTGAGCCCCACAGCCCTACACTGGGCTCTGCTCCCTCAGCTGTGTGCTGACGCAATACGGCTGAGACGGCTGTTTGCAGGTCAGCTGGGTCCACTCGGTCCTAAGTCCCGGCAGCGGTATTGTGCTGAAGGAGTAAATCTATCTGGATTGATTTTTAAGTCCCTGAGTGCCGAGTTTGGCGCTCGCTACATCTCCTCTCTGTGTGCTCCTAGAGAAAGTTTCAATTCTCGCAGCGAACCCAACAGCTTAATCACACCTGACCCTAGTGCTACTGCCCACGACGGTTAACAAGTTTTTAAAGACTCTGCTAAAAATTAGGTTTCTGCTTTTTTTATTTACTGAATGATGTGGACTGTGGGTTTAAATTGCACACTCTGGTATCAGTTTCCAATAAGCGACCTTTGAACCCTGACGGTGTACGGGGGAAGGCTGGCTAGCCCATAAAAATCCCGGCTCAGACTTTGCCCTCCTGCGCTGCGCTGCTGCTGACGGCGTTTACTGCGGGGCCGGGGCGGCGCAGGGTGTAGCAGCTCGTTAACAGCAGGGATGGCGTTCCTGCACGTTCCCGTGAGATCGGTCACAGCTGGCCGCCCGGGGTCTGGGACCTCCTCCTCCTCCTCCTCCTCTTCCAGGCGTTCCTCGCCTACGGGGCCCCGTAAGGGCCAGAAAGCGCGACCCTCGGGCCAGCTAGACGCAGCAGAGGAGAGTGGCACGAGGACGGGCAGGGCTACGCGTCAGTGGCTGCCCCGACAGGGACGTGAGCAAACGCTGGCTCCTCCACACAGCCACAGCGGCTCCATGCTCGTCTCCATGTGTGTAAGTGGGGCCTTCACCACACACAAGGCCAGTTAGGGGCTCCAGTGTAGCGTGGCAGGACTCTGTGTGTACTGTTTGTTTGTGTGTGTGTTTGTTTGTGCCGTGTGTCTATTGTAATCAGTGTGGGTAGGTCAGATTGCTCAGGTTTACAGGAATTAATCAGTGATTTTGGTTCTGGTATTCAGCACAAGAGATTAGCCATCATGTGTTGCTGTTAGAATGTGTTGGACCTAATGAATCCTTGTGCGTATGTGTGCGTGTGCTTTCACAAGAACAAACTAAGTTTCAGGCTGTGTGTTTGGTTCTCATATGCCTGATGTACCTGACTGTACAGGATGCAGGACTTGTTTTAAAGCAACAACAAACAGTGTTTGATCTACTTAATGCTGAGCAAACATACTAGGGCTGATGTCTACTCTTTCCACTCCTATGGCAAGTACACTGTTTTAATGTTGATGTGGCTATGTTTGGCTCTTGTGTACTTGAGGAAGACTGTTTATAACTTGCTTACAGATACTCTTGCATGTAAGGATGCACACACACACACAAACATATATTGGAATGCGAGAGGAAGCGTGGGGAAAGGCGTGGACGTGTTGCGGCTGATATTATCTGTTCCTATCGTTAAACGAATTTCCTTTTTCTCGCTCAGATTTCCATACTTGGGTTCGTAGAGAGCTTGGAGCCAGGCAGTCTGTCAAGCAGCGGCATTTGTGCTGCTGAGCAGTGGGCTCTTGGTCTGCCCGCGTCTAAAAATAACAAAATATTAGCCTAGCATAGTACATTATACTTTTGCTTGTGTTTCAGCATAGACACTGTTAGCGTAGCATAACACACTATACATTTGCTTGTGTCTGAGCGTACAGAGACACTGTTAGCATAACATAGCACACTGTACCTTTGCTTGTGTTTGAGTATAGAGAGACACTGTTAGCCTAACATAACACACTATACCTTTGCTTGTGTTTCAGCACAGAGAGACACAGTTAGCCTAGCATAACACACTATACCTTTGATTGTGTCTCCGCACAGACACACTGTTAGCCTGACATAACAAACTATACCTTTGCTTGTGTCTCAGCACAGACACACTGTTAGCCTGACATAACATACTATACCTTTGCTTGTGTCTGAGCACAGAAACACTGTTAGCATAGCACACTATTGCTTTGCTTGTGTCTGAGCACAGACACACTGTTAGCCTGACATAACAAACTATACCTTTGATTGTGTTTGAGCAGAGAGAGACACTGTTAGCATAGCACACTATTCCTTTGCTTGTGTCTCAGCAGAGAGAGACACAGTTAGCATAGCACACTATTCCTTTGCTTGTGTTTGAGCAGAGAGAGACACTGGTGGATAGGACCCCTATCTCCTCTATTCTTTTTGTTGTAGAATTTAAGGGGATTGAGCAGGTTTGGTGTTGATGTGCCATGTTATGGTTGTGGCATTTCATTTAAAAAGAATTAAATGGATAAATAAACATTGCTGATAAACGGTGGTTATTTTTGCCATACGGTCACAGAAGGAGACCCTCATCCCTACAGTTGCTTGGCCTGCTGGTTTCCCCCTTGCCTTTGCTCTGTGGCAGGACAATTCAGAAAGAGGTTTTTGTCACCAGGGCCACCACATGTGCCTCAGCATGGAGAGACACTGGTGTGTCCTGTGCCGAGTGTAATGAGGCGTCTAAATGGCGTGATGGAGTGACGACAGTCGCCATCGCAGCATGAACGCGTCTGTCTCCACCTGTTCCCTTTTACGCTGGTCACTGGAGGCTGGGGATACTGGCGTGTGTGTGTGTTTGTTGGAGTGTGTGTGTGTGTGTGTGCGCGTGTGTGTGTGTGTCTGTCTGTCTGTCTGTCTGTGGGGGTGGGTGTGTGTGTGTGTTTGTTGGATGCTGTGTGTGTGTGTTGGTTGGATAGTGTGTGTGTGTGTGTGTGTGTGTGTGTGTGTGTGTGTGTGTTGGATGCTGTGTGTGTGTGTTGGTTGGATAGTGTGTGTGTGT
Source organism: Setipinna tenuifilis (assembly GCA_030347295.1). Lineage (NCBI taxonomy): Eukaryota > Metazoa > Chordata > Actinopteri > Clupeiformes > Engraulidae > Setipinna > Setipinna tenuifilis. Next base: position 30,780,583 of record CM059276.1, read on the forward strand.
GTGTGTGTGTGTGTTGTCTGGGTGTGTGTGTGTGTTGTGGGTGTCAGGTGAAGGTGGAACTGGTCTCACATGGGCTGACCGTGTGTCTCACTTCCTCGATCTTTAGGAGGCAGAAACAGGATTCGTTCCGAGCGTCCAGGACTTCGACAAGAAGCTCGCCGAGGCCGATGCTTATCTCCAGATCCTCATAGATCAGCTCAAGGTAACGCTCCGACACATCTCTGCTCTTGTTTCTTATCACTGTGAAGTTAAAACAGTGTTAAGTTTGTTTTGTAATGTAACTATAGTCATATATATGGTTGTACAGCATAGTTGTACTAGTACATGCATGACATGCGTTGTGTTATTGAATGTACCTATTTTATCTTTGTCTCTGTCTCTCTTTCTTTCTCTTTCTTTTCTCTTCCTTTATCTCTTGTCTTCTTTCGCTCCCTCAGCTTTTTGATGAAAAAATAAAGGACTGCAAAGAAGATGAGTCACGCAGAGTAAGCTGAGCACTCCTCTCCCCTCCTCTCCCCTCCTCTGCCCCAACCCTCTATTTCCTCTCCCCTTTGAAAATCTCACTCTGATTGATTTTACAATTCAAAGATATGTCAAAGTAATTGTCACCGACATACATTTTCCAGTCCCATTTTGGTAATAAGGCCGCGGGCCCGGGCCGTGACCGGGGACTGTGGGCTGTGAGTGTGTGTGTGTGTGAGTGTGTGCGTGTGCGTGTGCGTGTGCGTGTGCGTGTGTGTGTGTGTGTGTGTGTGTGTGAGTGAGAGCGCGCGTGTGTGTGTGTTTGTGTTTGTGTGCGCGCGCGGAGGCAGGCACGGGAGGAGTACCTGTCTCTGTCTCTGACACGAGCAGCCTCCGAGGCCAGAGGGCTGAGGAATGAGGAAGTGGCAGCACTGACGAGATTTACAGTCAGGGCTCGCTCAGGGCTAAAAGGCCAACGTTTCAACACTTTGTTCAGAAATTACATGCCAGTGGTGGAAATTAAAGTGGGAAGGAATGTTCTCTCTCTCTCTCTCTCTCTTTCTCTCCTCCGCTCTTTCGCAGTCCATCATGAACCATTTTCCCTCTTTTTCTTTTTTTGTCCTCTGCAGAAAATTGAGAACCTGAAGGAGACGACTTGTGTAAGTATGAGGGATGGCTGAATGATTTAGAGATGCTCTTGCCCTGTTGCGTGCCAGTCTGCGTTCCCTCTAACGCTCTGTCTCCCCTGTGCCCTCCCCAGAGTATGGTAGAGTCCATCAAGCACTGCATCGTACTACTCCAGATTGCCAAGGTAAGCAAGCCCCTTCAGTTTCTCCTGACACTTCGTCACAGACTGGCCGTCTTTGTAGTGATGATTTTGGCAGCCATTTTGTCTGTGTGTGTAGTGTTTAGCTGCTGGTAGCATTTTCCACAGACTGTGTTTAGCACTTAGCTGCTGCTGGTAGCATCTCCCTCCCTGCATCTAAGCCAGAGTGCTGTGCATGCATCCCAGCCTTCAGTTTTAAAAACGGAAAGACTTGCAGACCATTCACACCCGAACAGCATAGCTTGATTGATTGCCAAAATCTTTTTCTGTTTTGCAATATGCAAACGCTAAAAGGCTGAATATCGGAAATGTCAGAGACTGTAGTTATATGCTGTAATATTTTTGAATAATGAGAAAGCAGGAAGAGGGACTCAACACCATCCCTTAGGCCAAGTGTGGCCACCTCTCAATCCCCTCTTTTTGTCTTTTTTTGTCTTTTTTAAAATTGTTTTGAAGGATCGAAGTAATGATCAGCAGCACGCAAACGGACTGATAGTAAGTTCTGACGCTCCTCCGAACACAAACGTAGTTTGACTCAGCTGAACCTTCCCTTTTTTTTTCGTTTCTCTGTCCCGCTCACTTCACTTTTTCCTCCAATCAAACAAAAGAGTGAAACTCAAAGGACCAACCGCCTGTCCAGAACTGCATGCCGTTTGATTCTATGTCCCGCCCCCAACCCTGCCCCCTCTCCATTCCCTGCCTTTCTCTCTTGTGGCTCTCTCTCTCTCGAGGTGTGGGGACTTTTCTTCCTTTAGTTTCGCTCTGTCTCGGGAAAGCACCTTATGTTTCATCCTCTTTCAGCTCTCGATGCTTTTAGAACACTAATTTCAACCCCTCTGATAACCGAATATGCCTGGAATGCATCTGCCTGCTTTAGTCATTTTAAACTGTAATAATGTCCTTGAACATGCTAATCTGCTTCATGGTCACACACACACACACACACACACACACACACACACACGCACGCACACACACACACACATACAGCCACAGACGTGCACACACACACACACACACACACACACACACAAACACACACACACACACACACACACACACACACACACACACACACAAAGAGTGTCTCAGCAATTGATTTTTCTTCAGTGCAGAAGTCAGTTGACTAATCAGGGGCTAAAAGATGTTAACTTATTTAAGGTAGAGTACTAACCTCTGTAGCCTTTGTAGCTGAGTCCCTTTGCGTAGGATATTGACATTTAATGGCTCTCTGACGCAGTTAGCCCTTAACCTTTGGCTAAGCCTTTTTGAATACATACACTAAAATTCAGCTGCGTCAGCTACAAACTGGCGATACATTTGAAACCATTTTTTTAAAGATGAGATATATACATTAGTACTTTGGTAATCAAAATGGATTGGAGAGACCTGGACTACTGTACCCTTTACATAAAGTGCTCAACCCTGAATAATTTCATCGAATAATGCAGCGCTGGGAAGGCAATATGGCAGTCAGTCATGAGGACCTCCATTAGCAGGAACAGCAATGCACTGCATGTATAGCCCTCTTCTGGCATGAGGCCTGGTGCCTAGTTGTGTTATTGTCCCTGTATATGCTGAATACAGGGAATGCTGTGTGAGTATGATGTTACATTACACTACACTTAGCAGACGCTTTTATCCAGAGCGACTTACAAAAAGGAGAGCATAATAAGCTAACAGAGGTGTACAGGAACACAGAGTAAACTGGAGGAATAGTGTGTGAGTATGATGTTGTAATACACAACATGAAACACCGCATAGTGTGAGCATAGCTATGGGAGAACTAAAGGGACAAACACCACATGAGCATAGCTTTAGGAGAATTTAAGGGACAACCAGGTGAACAGGCATGTGTGAATATCAGCATACTGCACACTTCTTAAGGTGCTAAGGGCTTGTATATTTGTTATACTACTCCTCCTGCGATGATTAGGCTTGCCGTAGCACTCTGCTAAAGGCACAGAAGCACCTGTCTGTGTGGAACACTTGGCTGACAGGTTACCACATCGGTTGAAGGAACCTTAGATGACACGCTACCACATTGGTCAAAGGAACTTCCAGGATGCCGTTAATTTGTGTAGATTTGTTTACCCATTGCAGTGGCCCACTGCTGACCCTCTTTGCAGCCATTTTGTGTCTTATTCCCCCATCAAGAAGGAGAAATGGAGCATTAGCTATGGAGCTTTAGCAGGGCTAATTGTGTTTTAATGGACTCTGGCGCTGTATGGATGGATGCTGGAAATGGATTGGGTGTGGAGGGAATAGACGGGGTGGAGGGAGAGGGCAGAAGGTCACGGAGCTCCCCGGGTGCCTCTCCTCTGTGTGTGTGTGTGTGTGTGTGAGCAGCACGTACCTCTCCTCCTCCGTCCTGGATCCACACTGTCTTTCTCTCCCATCAACTCCTCACATCTTCTGGGCTGCCTTTACAGTGCTTCTGTTTGATCTCTTATTGAGCATGCACTGTCTCTCTCTTAAACACACACACACACACACACACACACACACACACACACACACACAGTGCACATGCACACATAGTAGTGTATTTTCTAAGCAGCTGTAAGATGGTGCCCATGGTAACTGAATGTGCTGCGTCAGCATCTACAGTAAGTCACTGTAATATGTGGCCTGTAGGCTGATCTGGCTGACCCTGCTGTAAACCCCACTTCCTCCCCGTGTTGTTTAGCAGCATGTCCCCCAGTGAGGGCTGGAGTGGGGGGTTGTGGGCTGGAGTGGGGGGTTGTGGGCTGGAGTGGGGGGTTGTGGGCAGGTGTGGGTGGTTGTGGGCTGGAGTGGGGGGTTGTGGGCTGGAGTGGGTGGTTGTGGGCTGGAGTGGGGGTTGAGGGCTGGAGTGGGTGGTTGTGGGCTGGAGTGGGGGGTTGTGGGCTGGAGTGGGGGGTTGAGGGCTGGAGTGGGGGGTTGTGGGCTGGAGTGGGGGGTTGTAGGCTGGAGTGGGGGGTTGTGGGCTGGAGTGGGTGGTTGTGGGCTGGAGTGGGTGGTTGTGGGCTGGAGTGGGGGGTTGTGGGCTGGAGTGGGGGGTTGTGGGCTGGAGTGGGGGGTTGTGGGCTGGAGTGGGGGGTTGTGGGCTGGTGTTTCTGGGTTGTTACACCTGCCTGTTGTTGTCACACACAGAGTGGGAGCTGAGTGAGTCGTAAATTGACCATGTGAGACTGGATGGGGGATGGGGGAAGTCACAGGACTAGATAGAGAGATTAACCATTAACCAGGTCGTGTGTGTGTATGTGAGTGTGTGCGAGTGTGTGTGTGTGTGTGTGTTAAGCAGGCCCTAACACTGCTATGCTTAGGTGGAGAGTGTGAGAGGTGGCCTTGAGTCATGTGCATGTTTTGGTCTGGTAGGTAGAAGTGCACAACAACAAGTGGAGCAGTCACTACTGAGTACTCGGGTTCAGCGTTAGGGAAGGAGCTTAGTCACTACTGCGTACTCAGGTTCAGCGTTAGGGAAGGAGCTTCTGAACAGTTCTGCCCAAAGTGAGACACAGCTGGCTTTTGTTTAGGATCCTTGTTTCACTACACTTCTGTTTTTCTAGGGTGGTGTGTGTGTGAGTGTAAGAGGGAGGGTGGTAGGTTGTGTGTGCATTCGTGTGTGTAAGGTTTTATGTCAGTTGTATGTGTGTGTGTATCTGAGCCCATAAAAGGAGTACGCTAACGATAAGGAAACATGTCCTTGACTTCACTTGCGGATCATAAACTTTGTTTTTGAGTAAAAATCCAGAGCTAGAAGCCTGTGGGGTGGATTATGGCACTGAGGTTCTGTGTGTGTCTGTGTGTGTGTCTCTGTGTGTGTGTGTGTGTGTGTGTGTGTGTGTGTGTGTGTGTGTGTGTGTGTTCTGCCAAGGTTCTGCATTTGGGAAACTCCTGCTGATCGGTTCTGCTCAAAGTGAAAAGCACCTGACTGTTCCTCAGGATCTTTTTTCACTTTACACTTCTGTTTCTCTAGGGTGGTGGGTCTGTGTGTTTGTGTCTGTCTGTGTCTATCTGTGTGTGTGTGTGTGTGTGTGTTCGTGTGTCTGTCTGTCTGTGCATGTAATCGTGCACGAGTCAGTCAGTCTGTGTGTGTGTGTGTCTGTGTGAGTGTGTTTCCCAGGAAGCGTGCTGTTAGTGCTAAAACTGGAGTGGGTGATACTGTTTGCTGTCATTTCCCCCTCCCTGCTGTAGCACGCCCTGATGCTGCGCACAACATGTCACACATGAAGTCTGATGGGATCATTTTACACCATGCCGGTCCTCTGGTGGATGCGTGTACTGTCTGTGACTGATATTTGCTGTTAGTCATTATCTGCAAACATGACTAGTCATGTGTGCGACGAGGCTGATCGTCTAGTTTGGAGAACAGAGAACAGAGGTGTTCAGGGTTTGAGCTTCAGTCTACTGACGATTGAGATAGGCAGGGGCGGAACCGGAAATGATGTTGTAGGCTAGCGTCAGAGCCTTATGTTTAATTCTGGCAGCTACCGGCAGCCAGTGCAGGTCGCTGAAGAGTGGAGTGACGTGTCCTTTTGGGTTTGATTAAAAACCAGTCGCGCTGCTGCGTTCTGGACCATTTGCAATGGTTTGATCGCACAAGCAGGTAGGCTGGCTAGGAGGGAATTGCAGTAATCGAGGTGAGAGGTGTGGCTGGTATTGGGAGTTGAGTGGCATATTGGGTCAGGTACGGTCTGATTTTTCTAATATTGTACGATGCAAAGCGGCATGACCTTGCTACGGAGGAAATGTGCTCAGAGAAAGATAGACGGTCATCTAATACAACACCCAGGTTTTTAGCAATCATGATCGTTTGTGTGTGTGTGTGTGTGCGTGTGTGCGTATATGTGTGTGTGTGTTAATCAGTGTGTCCTTGTGTGTGTTCCCCAGAGCACCATAAACCCAGTGGATGGGATATTCCAGCCCAGCCCTCTGGACTCCGCCGTCGTTAACGCCATGCCAACACAGACCACCCTCCCCACAGGTACACACACACACACACACACACACACCAGCACACACACACACACACACACACACAGACCACCCTCCCCACAGGTACACACACACACACACACACACACACACACACACACACACACACACACACACACAGACCACCTTCCCCACAGGTACACACACACACACCAGCACACACATACACACACACACACACACCACCCTCCCCACAGGTACACACACACACACAGACCACCCTCCCCACAGGTAGCACTAGAGACACACACACACACACACACACACACACACACACAGACCACCCTCCCCACAGGTACACACACACACACACACACACACACACACACACACACACACACACACACACAGACCACCTTCCCCACAGGTACACACACACACACCAGCACACACATACACACACACAGACCACCCTCCCCACAGGTAGCACTAGAGACACACACACACACACACACACACACGCCATCCTCCCCAACACACATCTCCCTCCCTACAGGTAGCACAGACACCTACACACCTACTGCACCCTTACCTCACACACACATGTTTCAATGGCCAAGTAGGAGCCTTTCACCTGTATGTCAAAAAGATGCTGAAACTTACCTAAAACAACCTAGAGTTGTTTTTAAAAACCAGCTTGTCTGATCCTGGTCAGAGAGATGCACATCGCTAAAACCAAAATAGTAATGTGAGGTTTGACAGTGCAGCTAGATGAACTTAGCCCTTCCTTTTGCTGGTATTTAAATCTAGAAGCTGCCTAGCTGACCTATGTCTTCCCTGTGTGTGTGTGCGTGTGCGTGTGCGTGTGCGTGTGTCTGTGCGTGTGTCTGTGTGTGTGTGTGTGTCTGTGTCTGTGTCTGTGTCTGTGTCTGTGTCTGTGTGTGTGTGTGTGTGTGTGTGTGTGTGTGTGTGTGTGTGTGTGTGTGTGTGTCCAGACGGAGCACAGACATGTAATGCGGAGCAGAGGCCGTCCTCTCTGCCGGTGGGGCCGGTAGCCACGGTGATGGGCAGCCTTCAGACGCCCACCCCCAACAGCACGGGTAAGACCTCGCCCCACACACACACACACACACACACACACACACACAATGACTGTACCCAGGGAAGCTGCACTGAGCAGAGTGGAGAAGCACATGATGGCTGATGGAAGGGATTTCCTACAAGCATTAAGCATCAGGATGGGCTTAGAGGAGCTGGACACCAAGCCCTGCAGCAGCAGCTGTAGCATCATAAGTGGTCACTAATGCCATGGCTGACATCTGTGCAATCACTGGGTGTTGGGATACCCCAGAGCCACACACAGGCATGAAGAGGAGGTGTTTAATGTGTAGCCATGATGCATGGTGTTGTGTTCCTGCCTGTATAGTGTCGGCAGAGCTGAAATGGTGATGATCAAATGCACACTGAGGGGTTAAAGAGTGAGAGGTGGATTAAGAGATGGTAAATGGAGAGTGTGGATTATAGACTAAGAGGGTTAAATGATGAGTGTTAATGGTAGACTGAGATGTTAAATGGTGAATTGTACACTGTGAGAAGTGAGAAGTGGTGAGTGTAAAAGACTGAGGTGGAATGGTGAGTGTAAATGCTAGACTGAGACTAAGAAGGCTAAATGGAGAGCGAGAATGGTACACTGAGAGAGGTTAAAGAGTGCAGTAGAGAGTCGTCTCTATTGTCTTCATCTCCACCGTGTGTGTGTGTGTGTGTGTGTGTGTGTGTGTGTGTGTGTGTGCGCTTTAGTATTGGGTTCGGTTGTCACTTCCTCCTGTGAGTCATCATGGCCCCTTGGGATGGCCCACACAGGAGCACTGTGTCTGAGCACACACCCCTGTGTGTGTGTGTGTGTGTGTGTGTGTGTGTGAGCACACACCCCTGGCCCTCATGCTCTCTCTTACCTTTTATTTCACTCTCTCCCTCTCTACCTTTACTTCTGTATTTCTCTCTCTCTCTCTCCTGCTCTCTCTCTCCTGCTCTCTCTCTCTCCTGCGCTCTCTCTCTTTCTCTATCTCTCTCCCTTTCTCTGTCTCTCTCCCCCTCTCTCTGTAGTTCTCTCTCTATCCCCCACCTCTCCTTCCCTCTCTCATGCACACTCTTCCTGTCTCTCTCCCTCCCTGTGTCTCTGTCTCTGAGGGTGATGATGTCGTAGTGTACTGCACTAACACTCCTCCTCTCCACGTGTCATCACCTCATTCCTCTCCTCCTTCCTTCTCTTTTCTCCTCTTCCCTCTCTTTTCTGCTCCTCCTCCCCTCTTCCCTTCTTATCCACTCCTCTTCTACTTTTTTTTGCCAGTCCTCCTCTCCTCTTTTCCACTCCTCCTCTCCTCTCCTTCTGTCTTTCCTTCTCCTCCTCTTCTCTCCTCTCTCCCCCTCTCTCTCCCTCTCCTCCTCTCCCAGGGCCAGTGCTGAGGCGGTGTGCTGCATGCTCTTTCTGCTGAGCCAGGCAAAAATAAAAGGCGAACGCTGCAGAAACACACACACACACACACACACACACACAACCTCTGCCACTGCAGAGTGTCCGTGGCAGTGGGCCCGAGCAATGGCACACTAGTTTGGGCAAACACTGCTGGAGCTCAGGACATGGACGCCATTTGGGTTGCTTTCAGACCCACGGGGGGGCAGAGGGATGGTGTGTGTGTGTGTGTGTGTGTGTCATGGTGTACTGGCAGAGAGCACAGCAATGGCATGGGGGGGGGGGCAAGTGGGTCTGGCAGGGGGCAGAGAGATGGCGTGTGGGGCAAGTAAAACAGGCAGAGGGGGCATGTGGCTCCCCCAGTGTTGGAGAAGGGCCATGAAGGCTGTGATGCACATTCACAAGGGCCTGTTTGGTGTTGCTTTTTGTTAAAAATAAATATCTGTGTATATATTTATTTATATATATATATATATTTATATATATGCCTGTGTGTATATGTATGTGTGTGTATAAATAAACTTCCCTTGCCTTGCCTTGTGAGGCTGTTGACCTTTGACCTGTGCTTGTGCGTTTCCTGTTTCCTGTTTAGGGAGCGTCCCCTCGGCGCCCAGCAGCAGCGTGGCCAGCCCCGCCCACATGGCGCTGCCCGCCCACAGCGTGCCCGACTTCTCCTACTCCAGCAGCGAGGACGAGTTCTACGACGCCGACGAGTTCTACCAGAACACCACCTCCCCCAAACACGGCTCCGAGTGAGTCTCGCTCTCTCTCTCATACGCACGCACACACACTGCCCAGTGTGAGTCCTTCACACATACACACGCACACACACACATACACACTGGCCGGCGTGATTCCTTCACATACACACACACACACACTGCGCAAAGTCTCTCTCTTTTTCTCATTCTCTCTCTCTCTCACACACACACACACACACACACACACACACACACACTGATCGGAGTGAGTCACACACACGCAAGCACTGCTCGGTTTGAGTCTCTTACACACACACACACACACACACACACACACACACACACACACTAACACACCCCAGCACTGCTGGGAGTGAGTAGCACTGCCTGGTCAAAAGTGTAGCGTCAGCAGCAAGCAGTAGCAGGAAGTGTGTTTGCAGTATGGATGTGCTGTGCTGAGGGAGCACAGGATGTTAGCGCTACAGCTAGACTAGCAGAGACAGGTGCAGTAAGGGAGCAGGTCATGCTAACCTGCCAGTGAAAAAACATTTACTCCTCAACACTGAGTTAGATGTGTAAGTAAGGTTGGTTGGAAATGATTGGTTTAGTTGTCTGTCTTTGTCTTTACTGTTTCATTCTCTCATCTTTTATTACCGGTACATCTTTTATACTTTTACATATTCTTCTTTGCTCTAATGCTAAGCACACTGAACTACAAATAAACCTCCCTTGCCTCTCTCCCCCTCCTCCTTTCCCTCTCCCTTCCTCTCTCCCTCCCTCTCCCTCCCTCTACCCTCTCTCTCTTTCCCTCCCTCCCCTCCCCCTCCAGTGCCCCTGTTGCTCTGCCCAGTGGAGATGGCCCCACGCTGAAGAGGCCCGACACCAACGAGTCCCTCAACTCCTCCATGTCCAACGGCACCACAGACGCAGGTACATGCATGCACCTACACACACACACACACACACACACACACACACACACACACACACACACACACACCAATGAGTCCCTTAACTCCTCCATGTCTAACGGCACCACAGACGCAGGTACATGCATGCACCTACACACACACACACACACACACACACACACACACACACACACACACATACCAACGAGTCCCTTAACTCCTCCATGTCCAACGGCACCACAGACGCAGGTACACACACACACACACACACACACACACACCAACACCAACGAGTCCCTTAACTCCTCCATGTCCAACGGCACCACAGACGCAGGTACATACATACACACACACACACACACACACACACACACACACCAAGTCTCTCAGCTCGAAAGTGACGAAAGTGCTGCATATGCATGCACGTGCACAGACCCACATAGGTACATGTACAGGGGAGTACAGTATGCACGCACACACAGCCATGTATGAGCTGTAGGTGTGTGTACCCATGGGCTGGCCTGCTGTTGGGATACACTGGCACTCAGTTTGCACAGGCCTGCAGATCTGCTCCGTTGCTCTTTAGTAAACACACATTGGCCATGACTGCTGATGGGGCAGAACAGACAAACAGTCAGTGTGTGGTGCTTTAGTGTGTGTGTGTGTGTGTGTGTGTGTGTGTGTGTGTGTGTGTGTGTGTGTGTGTTTGTGTGTCCTCAGAGCCAGGGTGGTGGTTTAGTGTGTGTGTGTGTGTTTGTGTGTGTGTGTGTGCTCACAGCCAGTGTGGTGGTTTAGTGTGTGTGTGTGTGTGGTGTGGTGTGTGTCCTCACAGCCAGGGTGGTGCTTTAGTGTGTGTGTGTTTGTGCTGTGGTGTGTGTCCTCAGACCAGTTTGACAGCCATGACGAGCGTGAGGATGAGGGGGAGGGCGAGTCTGTGGAGGAGCACAAGAGCGTCATCATGCACCTGCTGTCCCAAGTGCGCCTGGGCATGGACCTCACCAAGGTAACCACACACACACACACACTCTCTCTCTGGGCATGGACCTCACCAAGGTAACCACACCCCCCTCTCTAAACTCACCAAGGTAACCACACCCCCCACCCACCCTCTCTTACCTCACCAAGGTAACCGCCCTCTCTCTCTGGGCATGGACCTCACTAAGGTAACCTTAGACCTCACCAAGGTAACCACGCCCCCTCTTTAACCTCACCAAGGTAACCACACCCACCCTCTTAGACCTCACCAAAGTAACCAGTCCCGCCCCCCGATCTGACCTCACCCAAGGTAACAGCGCCCACCCTCTCTTACCTTACCAAAGTACCCCGCCCGCGCTCTCTGGGAACGCAGCGTACTCCGTCTCCCCCGTCCAGACCTCTCTGTCTGCCCCCGTCAGCCTTTACTGGCGGTTAAACTTTAACACAAGCAAAGAAGCTGTCTGCACACTAACACCAGCTCCCATTGATTTTATCATTATTATCTAAGCAACGCTTCTATCTTGGTAAGCTTCGGTGAGCCTGAGGAACAGCTCAAAATGTACTCTTGAACCTCTGTGATCCTGCTCCCATCCGAGTGTGGCCAGGGGATGTGCGTGGTCATACACTTGTTAAACTTTTACATAACCCTTCATCATCAATCATCCTTCCCTTTCTCTCTCCACAGCACCATCTCTCTCCAGGTGGTATTCTCTCTCCAGCTCACACCCGCACAATTTCCTTTTCTTACTCGCTGCCTTGAACACGCCATGACAGGCCCGCTGGGCTGGGTTCCTTGATGTTCTCTCTCTCACGCTCTCTCTCTTTCTCTTTTATTCTCTCTCTATCTCTCTGTCTTTCATGCTCTGTCTTTCTCTTTTACTCTCTCTCACGCTCTCTCTCTCTTTCTCTCTCTCTCCCTCTTTCTATCTCTCTCTCTCTTTCTCTCTCTCTATCTATCCATCTTTCTCACCTCCTCCTCAGGTGGTGCTGCCCACGTTTATTCTGGAGAGGAGGTCACTGCTGGAGATGTACGCCGACTTCTTCGCTCATCCCGATCTGTTTGTCAGGTACAGAATCTCTCTCTCTCTCCTGCTCTTTCTCTCCTGCTCTCTCTCTCCTGCTCTCTCTCTCTCTCTCTCGTTCTTTCTCTCTCCCTCTCTCTCTCCCCCTCTCTCTTCTTTCTCCCACAGACATAAACACAAAAACACTGATCTTGGAGCCTGGGGCACCAGCCTTGTCTTGCACCTTTTATAGACGCATAAAAACACGACTCACTACCTGGAGAAGTGGGCACAGAATTCTCTCCAACACTTCACAATACTCCAGTAGACATGTAACTACTGATAAACATGAGCAATGCTGTAAGGCTGGTGTTACATGTATGCTGTAGGGAAAAGTGTGTAGTGCCTGATGTTTAGAGGTGTCATGCATGTCTGGTGTCATTTTTATAAACACATAACCTACACTACCTTTCTACCTGAAAAAGTGAGCACATAATTCTCACCAGCACTTGAAAATACTCCAGTAAACATATAACCACTGATAACCATGAACAATGCTATACAACTGTTACTCCAGTAAACATGTAAGCACTGATAAACATGTATGCTGTGGGTCAGCAGCACTACCCCTGGGGGTACTCAATTCAAGGGGCTACAAAATAAATCTTAGCTTTCATCAGTGTAAAGACATAGTTCAGCTATCTTACCTTTTAAACTGCCCCCATTACAACACAACAGACTGTACTATAGGTACCCCTAAATGTGTTCTCAGTTTGTTTATGCAGCGATAATTATGCAAAAATATGAATTGTTATAGCAAGCTGCCTGTGGTGCAGGGGGTACTAGCTAGAACATAGTCTGTCTTAGGGGGCACACAGAAGTGAAATGTTTGGAAACCACAGCTGTAGGTGAAAATGTGTAGTATCCGATGCTTAGAGGTGTCATGTCCCTGTCTGGTGCCATACCCCCCCTCACCCCCCCTTGCCCTTGCCCCCCCCCCCCACAGCATCGCGGAGCAGCTGGAGGCGCGGGACCGCATGGTGTACGTGGTGAAGTGGTACCTGTCGGCCTTCCACGCCGGCCGCAAGGGCTCCGTGGCCAAGAAGCCCTATAACCCCATACTGGGAGAGGTGTTCTTCTGCCACTGGGACCTGCCCTCAGAGACAGAGGAGCCCGCCGCAGCAGTGAGTCACATGCATGTGCAGGACGCTACGGTGGACTAATGATATCATGAGATCATATGGGCTTGTTCAGCACGCTACAGATTAATAATGATTCATGTGGGCATGTTCAGGACGGTACAGATGACCGGTTCATGTGGGCATGTTTAGGACGGTAGAGATGACCAAATCATGTGGGCATGTTTAGGACGGTACAAGAGACTAATTATTCATGTGGGTACATTTAGAAGGGTAGAGATGACAGATAATTCATGTGGCCATGTTCAGGATGGTACAGATGACAGATTCATGTGGAAATGTTCAGGGCAGTACAGGTGATTAATGATTCATATGGGCATGTTCAGGACGGTACAATGGACTAATAATTCATGTGGGCATGTTCAGGACGGTGCAATTGACCAATGATTCATATGGGCACATTTAGAAGGGTAGACATGACAGATGATTCATGTGGGCATGTTCAGGATAGTACAGATGACAGCTTCATGTGGGCATGTTCAGGATGGTACAATTTGCTAATGACTCATATGGATATGTTCAGGACGGTACAATGAACTGATGATTCATGTGGGCTTGTTCAGGACAGTACGGATGACAGATTCATGTGGAAATGTTCAAGGCAGTACAGGTGATTAATGATTCATATTGGCTTGTTTAGGATGCTACAATGGACTAATAATTCATATGGCCATGTTCAGGACGGTACAGATGACCGCTGATTCATATGGCTTGTTCAGGACGGTACAGATGGCAGGGTCCTGTGGGCTGTTGGGAGGCTGGTGGCGATTGGTGTAGTGGCTGTGGCCTGACTGTTAAGATGTGCTGAAGTGCCCTTCAGCAAGGCCCCCAACTACCCCCCCCAACCCCTTATTGCTCCAGGGGGGCCGGTCCCTGTGGCTACTTCACTGCTAGATGCTCTGGATAAGAGCATCAGCTAAACGCAATGTTATGTAATGGTCAGTCAGAGTGCATTTGTGTCTTTATCAACATGACATTCCATGTCCTCTATCTCATATGTCTTGTTCTGTACCCCCCCCCTTTTTCCTCTTCCATCCTTCCTGCCCCCCGCCCCCCCAGGAGCCCCCCCAGGAGCCTGTGTCTGAGGGGCCGGTGCCGTCGTGTGGGGGCAACAGCGTGTCGTTTGTGGCAGAGCAGGTCTCTCACCACCCCCCCAGTGAGTGCTTTGCCCCGCCCCCACCCCTTCCCACCCCCACCCCCACCTCCACACAGACACCAAAATACACATTCACAGAATGCATCATGTTCCTCTTTCTCTGAGTCAGTGAGTGTGTTGGGGTGCAGAGATAACCTCTGGTCTGGTCACTCTCCTCTCCCACAGTATCTGCCTTCTACGCTGAGTGCATCAGCAGGAAGATCCAGTTTAACGCCCACATCTGGACCAAGTCCAAGTTCCTGGGGATGTCCATCGGGGTCCACAACATCGGACAGGGTAAACCAATGCAAAAACACACTACAGTCTATGGCAATGCAGAAGCACATTACAGTCTATAGCAATGCCAAAATGCACTACAGTCTATAGCAATGCAAAACCACATTACAGTCTATAGCAATGCCAAAACACACTACAGTCTATGAGTTAATAAAGATTTACACTTGCAGTCAGAATCAAATACCGGCTTCTTAAGGATCTCTTTTGAGGAAGACTTTGAGCTCTTAGCTCCAAGGTGAAAAGGTGGGTTTTGAGCCTAGTTTTCAACAACAGCAGCCTCAACCCCCGACTAAGCGACAGATCTAGGTGGAAAAAGCAACATACATTTCATCATTTATAAGCCATCAGCATCCAGGCTGCAGAGTAGCCAAATATGGGCATGAATGCGTCCTCGAAAAGATTCTCTGGGCGTGAGCGTTTGACGGACAGCACTGCTTTAGTTCTCCCCTGTGGAGACGGACAGGAGTCTAGAGCTCGCAGGCTGCCAGACAGAATATCAGCAGTGTGCGTCTCCCACAGACAAAGTAGGCCAAGCAGTCTGCCACCACCTGCCACTGCCTGCCACTACAGGTTAAACGTCAAAGACAAGAAAGAGCCAAAACTGTGTGTTTGGTTGTCGGTACACAGCACAGAGAAAAGACTGTAGACCAGTGGAAATGGCAAAAGATTGGTTTTCGAATGACTTTCTAGACCATTTACTCCCATCCGGCCATTTTGTGGTAATCTTTCTGTTTAAAGAGCCTCTGATGCTTTTCTTTTTCTTTTTTTTCCCCTTGTGTCTTCAGTCTATTATGTGGCTTCCGTGAATCTGAACGTCATGGAAGTAGCAAAAGCCCAAGGGCGTATGCCAGGGGAAATATTAGTGTTCTCACTTGCACAGAGCCACTTTATTGCATTTTTAGGGCATTTTTATCACACCTCCTGTGGTAATATGTGATGTCACTAGAGTGTTTCAGATAGCTTTGAGATACATTTATAGCATTAAATCAACAACTCTCACAATAACTGCTTCCCTATCCTGTGCGTCATGGCTCTCTTCTCCTGTGTGCTGTGTGTAGTGACTCTCCTCCTCTCCTCTCCTCCTCTCCTCTCCTCTCCTCTCCTCTCTTCTCCTCTCCTCTCCTGTGTGCTGTGTGTAGTGACTCCCCTCTCCTCCCCTCTCCTCCCCTCTCCTCTCCTCTCCTCTCCTCTCTTCTCCTCCCCTCTCCTCTCCTCTCCTCTCCTCTCCTGTGTCCTGTCTGTAATGACTCTCCTCTGGGTGTGTAATGGCTCTACTGTGTGCTGTGTGTAAATGCTCTCCTCTCCTGTGTGCCGTGTGCTGTGTGTAATGACTGTCCTGTGTGCTGTGTGTAATGACTGTCCTGTGTGCTGTGTGTAATGACTGTCCTGTGTGCTGTGTGTAATGGCTGTCCTGTGTGCGGTGTGTAATGGCTGTCCTGTGTGCTGTGTGTAATGACTGTCCTCTGATGTGTATAATGACTGTCCTGTGTGCTGTGTTCCAGGCTGTGTGTCCTGTCTGGAGCATGACGAGCACTACATCCTCACCTTCCCCAACGGATACGGCAGGCAAGTCTCACACTCCCTCTCCTCGTGTCCTCCTCTCCTCCTGTCCTTGTGTCCTTGAAAGCCGCCTCATGGCACTCTACAAGGCTTTCTTATCCCTCTTGTCCTCGTTCCAGAAGGCACCTGTGATTTTTAAACATTCGCTTAGTTTTGTGTAGCTGCTCAGCTTTCTTAACTGTGTCAGCTCTGTTTGCGGGTCGTGTGCAGAGGCGGACATCACCGGTTCAGAAAGCAAAAGTCCTGCTACATCTTTGTTTTAGCAAATTCACTGAACCACTAATCCCAATTAGCACACCTCTTTAGCCAGGTAGATGAGCTAATTGGTGAAATGGCATGTGTCAGGAGCACAGGAAGAAGGAGTATATGACACGACTTTTACTTTCTCAAACTGGTTTGTCCACCTCTGGTGGTGTGTGGTTAATAATAATAATACATTTTATTTGAAGTGCTTTTCACGGTAGCCAAGGACACCGTACAGTAATTAAAACAGTAACAAAGACAGACGGGGTATTAAGTATAGACTGGTGTCTGGATTGTTGTTGGTCTGACGTGTGTGTGTGTGTGTGTGTGTGTTGCTGTGTTCAGGTCGATCCTGACGGTGCCCTGGGTGGAGCTAGGGGGCGAGTGCAACATCTCGTGCTCCAAGTCCGGCT
Source organism: Setipinna tenuifilis (assembly GCA_030347295.1). Classification (NCBI taxonomy): domain Eukaryota; kingdom Metazoa; phylum Chordata; class Actinopteri; order Clupeiformes; family Engraulidae; genus Setipinna; species Setipinna tenuifilis. Next base: position 30,797,696 of record CM059276.1, read on the forward strand.
ACAGCGCCACCATTGTGTTCCACACCAAGCCCTTCTACGGCGGCAAGAAGCACCGCATCACCGCCGAGATCTTGTAAGTGGCATCATCCTCTCTCTCGCATCAGGACATCCTCTCTCTCGCATCAGGACCATTTCAGCCCAGATAATGACATTTGCTGGTCTATTACACTCCTGAAAGTGCAGGATGTTTTACCCGCACTCATGGGAGACCTGCCTGGATGTGCACTCATTTTGCCTGCAGAAGTGCCAAAGTATTCCTCCTCATGCTTCCTGCTCAGTGCTTGTGTGGTGTGTGAACAGCCCAAAGCCATTTTCCTAAAACTCATTGCAGGGGGAAGCTCTACACCATTACTATTAGTGTGTTTGATATTTGACAGTTAAAAAGCGGGTGATTACATACATCCAGCACCGCTTACCTACCAGCTGTCACTAATTATCCCTATTTCCCCCCATAATCCCCATCTTAACGTCAGGCTGGCCAGAACAGAACAACACCTCCCAGGCCTCTGTGTTTGCAGATGCACATTAATCATGGGCGTATAGACACACTGTTTGTTTACTTACACACACAGCTTCTCCTGAGCTGCGTCACTCAGGCCTGGTGCTCACAGATGGTGCTTTATGGTGATGGTGACGGTGATGGCGAGGCCTCGCCTGCGTGCCTCCGTCTCTTACGCTGATGTTTGTTTTTGCTTTGTTTTCTCTCCTCAGCGCCCCTAATGACAAGAAGTCCTTCTGCTCCATCGAGGGCGAGTGGAACGGTGTGATGTATGCAAAGTGGGCTTCAGGGGTAAGTGTAGCAGCAACAGCACGAGCACTTTCCAAGTGGAGACAGATGGTGGCGGCCATCTTGAACAGCTCTGTTTTGATCACTATGTGCCCTTAGAGTTTAAGGATACGCACTGCATTAGTTTACTCTTACTTAAGGATACAGTTAAAAGACTGCAGGTGTGTTGTGATGCGGTGCTATCTTGATCTTGTTTATCTTGTTTGTATTGACCTGCTTTGTTGCTGGATTCCAGGAGAACTCTATATTCATCGACACCAAGAGGATGGGCATCATCAAGAAGAAGGTTCGGAAGCTGGAGGACCAGCTGGAGTACGAGTCTCGGAGGTGAGCACACACCTGTCGGGCTAACATGGCAGCCGCTCTGACTCTCTCCTGTTGCATAGCTGTTCCTTACACCGCCGAGGGGTCGTCACCATAGACCAGGGATGTAACACTCAAATTTGCCCCGCAGAGTAGTAATATTTGGCCAGCGAGACAATACCCATGACTACTAGAGCTGGCCCGCCAGTATTTTACAGTGCAGGTATATACTGCCATGCTCTGGGCCAGTATGAATATACAAATGAATGCCAGTGAATAGTGTATAGTATTAAGCTTCAGTGTTTGACCAAAACTTGTTTGGGTCAATATGAAAAGGTTCGTTGTTATATCTGGAGGAAGATTTTTTTCAATAAATATCAGTGCTGACCCGTGACTTTTTAACATGGGAGTGTATGGGAAGTTTTTTTCTGTAGCCAGTGGACGTGTGAGGTATTGGAAGTTCAGTTTGGGCTTTATTGTTTGGCCTGAAACGTTGCTGCTCGGTCATCACTGACACACAGACGCTTTACCTTTAAGCTGAAATCCACTCTGTAGAGCTGGGAAAGGCCCATGATGTACATTGGCAGCTTTTTGGTCAAGGTTCACAGTTCCTGAATACTCTTGGGGCTAACTCAGTGTTTTTGTGCCCAGTCCCCGCCATTACTAAAAGTAAGGTGGTCATCAGTCTTATTTCACGGCTGCTCAGACTTCTCCTATTTCCTTGTCTGTGTCCACCAGCCTGTGGAGAGATGTGACCTTGAACCTGAAGCTGAAGGACATTGACGCGGCGACGGACGCCAAGCACAGGCTGGAGGAGAAGCAGAGGGCAGAGGCACGCGAGAGGAAGGAGAAGGAGATGCAGTGGGAGACCAGGGTGAGTGCGCATCTCTTTTTATAGCTGCACATTCTGGGCTGCTGTTACATCATATCCTGTGCAGGGCTTGCATCACATCCTGTACTGCTGCATTGTGCTGTCGAAAGTTACATCACCAGTGATTGGTGTGCAAGCAGTTGTGAAAGTGCTCTTCTCTAAGTGATAATGTGTTTTGTATTTACAACACACAGATGCAGTAAGCGTCCTTTGCCAACATGCCTTAATGTAACAGCCTTTTTTTAACTGCCATCAGATAAGAGTATACTGGTGCCTATTTTTATAAAGTGGAAATGGTGCTTAAAGGAAGTCATTTTGTTATGTGTTCTGCCATTCGCCTTAAAGTATTATTGTCAGTTTTAAGACCAACTTGTCTTAAGGAAACATTTACAAGCAAAACAGCTGTGCACAGATGTTCATGCAGCCAATTCCCATCTTGTTAACACCAAGAAAAATGGTGACGGTTAGCTAGTTAGGAGCCAGCTGGTGTTAATGGTTAATATTCCGCTCCGGTTTCCTCATTTACCCCTTGCTTGTCAGTTTTTAAAGTGTCCACATTTACCATCTTTACTAAACACTAATTAAATATGTTTGAGCATCCCTAGCTCTCTCATAGGCTATATGTGTGTATGTGTGGGGTGTTTGGTTTGAGCAGGATTCTCTGTCTCCTCTGTCCGCAGCTGTTTCACGAGGACGGAGAGTGCTGGGTGTACGATGAGCCCCTTCTGAAGAGGATGGCATCGCGGCACTGAAGACGGCCCTCGCCCCTCCCCGGCCTTGACCCCTGACCCCTACCAGAGACGCCGCCACCCCCACCCCCCCAGCACACTCGAGTCTTAACAAGAACTCTACTCCCCTTTCGCCAACCACTTCTGTCATCTGAGCTTTGGAATGAACGACTGGCCTTTCGACGTGTACACACACATACAGCTTAGCATTTTTGAAGTTAGAAGAGAAAAAAAAAAAGAAAAACACGGAATGACCTAACATGAGAGCGTTAGAAGAATTATGGTAATGAAGAAGAAGAAACAAAAAATGATGTGTAACACAAGTTGTTGCCAAAACCCCTTCTTGCTCTCCACTTCCCCTTTAAGGATAACCCCTTGAATGATTGATAGAGTACTAAAATAAACGGGACACTTTTGAGACACAAAACTCTAATCAAAGGCCCTTCAGCAACACAAACAGCACCCAGCGTCACGGATGGGGTGACGTGTGCCCCCCCACCCCTTCTCGCTACCTCCTCCTCCCCTGAGGTTCTGTCTACCCTGTGAGGGGGGTGGGGGGAGAGAGTTGGTGTTGTTCAGTCAAAAAAGCAAACACAAAACCTTGAAAACAACAGCGTTCTGTATCTCAGGGAACCTGGTAACTGAGGATTGAAGGCTGTCTCTCCTGGAATACTGAAGGCCTTCTTACAGTGGACCCTGGCGAAGAGGGGACGACTTGGCTTGCCTACAGCTATCTGCAACTATTTATATATATATATTTAGAAACATATGAAATATATTCTTTTTTTATTTCCTTTTTTTTTTGTCTTTCTTGCGGGCAATAGTATGTTTTGAAAACATGAACTTGAAATCTACACGTACACATTAACCATTCCATTCACTTCCAACATTTTTTTTTTCTCATTTTGGAGGAAAACAATCAGTATGTCTGTGCCCCTGGTTCCTCTCTGGTAGACCCTGTGTGCATGTAATGGTACATGATTAGGGGGGGAGGAGCAAGGCCTGAGCACATGGCTGGTCTCTGTAAGAGGGACAGAGAAGGGGAGCCATCTTGTCACTTTGATGCAAACCATACTAGCATTCATGAACAAATTGTGGGGTTATGTTTAATTGTCTGATTGTCTCACATTTCGCTTTTTGTTTGTTTGTTTTTCCTTTCATCATCTGATCGAATAATGTGCCTCACTGGCTCAGTGAGACATACTTTTATAGAATGCTGCTTGAGTTTCAGAATTCAACCAGTAGTACTTGTGGCAACGTAGCTTATGGTAAATATAGTACTGTCTGATAGAAGAACATCACGATCTAGTGTTTGCCATATATCCGGCTTATACCTGCTCCTGCAAGACTACACCAGAGAATGAGAAACACTTCTGTGAGATGTCAAATTTTTAGTATAAATAAATAAATAAATACAAGGTTTACAAAATCAGTGCATTACATGTGATCGCAAGTATGAGTTCTTGTAGGGTTTAACATCTTGAGGGGTCATCTGCTTCTTGAATGCATTTCATCAGATGTATTTGCACATATATAGACAACGATAAACATGTGATGAAGCAGTTGTGTCAGTGTTTGGAGATAGATCTACTGAGTGAAACCGTTGGGTTTTGTTTTACTCGCTCACTAATGCAGTACACCTACAAACATAAGAACACAAGTGTGTGTGCATAAAGATGGACTTGACACTCTACATAAGATGTCCCTCGCTTCCCTGAGCCGAGGAAGAGATCTCATGATGGATTCCGCTCAAAAAAAGCCATTGATTTTTATTTCATGTCGTCGTCGTAGATGAAAACGAGGCCTTGCCATATGCATTTCACCACATCCTCTGTTGCTTGGGAGAGAGCAATCCAAACACGTGTTTATATTTCTCCCAAAATCATAAACGTTGATTGTACTATTTTTTTCTCTCATTTATTGATGCATAATATTAAAGCTCAATGAGTTGAATCGGTTTTGTGTCATGACTTTGTAAATATGAAACAGGTGTGTGTGTGTGTGTGTTTCTCTATTAGATATTGATCTGCCTTCCTTATTATTCGACTGTGATAGAGGTGGAATCAGGAATCAGATCTGTATGAATTGGCCATTACAGTTGTGCTACGCAATGATGACAATGAAAGAATGTTGGGTCCTAGTCGACACCATTTCAGCCACAAATTGACTCAAAGTGATTATTTGAAAATACCGCATTGCCACCGTTTGTTTGCTTGCGTTCCTGTTAACCAATGAAACGCAGTTACAGCGCCTATGCATGGCTCAGCATTCACGCAGTGAGCTGTGCACGCAGAGGACGTTTATCGCCATCTGGCGTCCAAAAGACACATGCGCATGCGTGAGTTTTATCCCAGAATCCAATGCGAACAGCCATAGCTATCCCATAAGCCACTGCGGTTTTACCATATAAAAGAAAGCTACACCCGCTGTTCATTCTCATTCGCCGTCGAAGCAGCAAAGGTGGGTAAGAGCTAAAGGCAGTATGTGTTCTCTGTATATTTTGTGTACACCTAATGTTATCTTCGACCTTCTAAAAGCGTACAAATAATCTTATGCTATGGTTTATTTGGATAGAGTAATGGTATAGAAGTTATTCTGTGAAGGCGCATTTGAACTTGGTACTGTACCACGTGTGAGCAGGCCACGCGGGTTGTTATCTCAGTGACTTGGTCATGCAGCCTTAAACTAGTTTGATTGCTTGATTAAACCCTGTTGTGTTGTGTAGTATTAAGTATATGGCGTTTGTCCTGACGTTGTTATCCCAGTTTTCCGTTTATTTTATTGCGTAAATGTGGTTCTCCTGCCTGCTAGCCCGCACTGTTAGCCGATGACTAGTGTACTTTCTGCAGAAGTTAAATCAAGTATCGTGTTCTTCCATGCGGTAATATGATGAAAATTATGTTGGTAGGGACATCTGAATTAAACTGATGAATGCCAACTTCTCTGAATTTGCATGGTCCTAGTAATGGATTGCCCAAGTATATGTGACGAACAACCGCTTGACTTTGTCTCGTTTTATTTTTTTTCCCCTCAGCAGTCAAGGCGTTGGTTTGGCCTGATTGACTTCGATAGAGGTAAGGGGTTTTCAAGTGCCCAACGCCAGTCCATGATAAATACACATTACCTGTGATGATTAATTGTATAAGAGTAGTGGACAGAAGTGATTTCTGAGCACTTTTACAATCTGAGAATCTTGATCTACACTTAACCTGTGTTCCTATCCCCTGCATTTGAGTAATGTCTTTTTGTGGTTCTGTTGTAGGATTGTACGACCGTTGGACATGGCCCTTGCAGGTATAAATGACTTTACTGACGATTTACACTGCACCACTCTTTGCTGTGCTGAAATGATGATTCTTATTTGCTACTCTTGAGAAACTATGATGAATATTCAACCACCATACATTGTATGCCTGATGCACAGTGTTTTACTACTAGCTCTGATGTGCAGCCTCTTCAGATGAAGCTAAAATTGACTTGTCTCTTTTTCCACAAGGTGCTGACTTGGCATCAGTCATAATGGTAAGCAGTCCTCTTGAATGGTCATCTGTTGTATGACTTGCTGTTATGATGATTTTGTTTAAAACAATGGGAATCTCTCTGAATAAGAGTGAAAGAGAATATTTTACTGACACAGCATAAAAAGCCATGTGGCTTGTAACACCACTAGTGTACTATGTCCTAAATCGTTCATCTCCTTCCTGGCAGGTCACCATGCTGAACTTTTGGGTTGCGTCTGCTATGGGCACCTGAGTCTCGGCAGGATGTGAAGCCTGCGCACACACTCCTCAGGGCTGGCAGCCAGCAGGTATGTGTTGCATTGAGGTAGTGATCAGCTTGCCTGTGTACAGTACTGATACAATGATGACCGCATAGTTCAGCTGATGTCCCGTGACGAATAAGAGCATTGTCTTTCGCTCCTATCTGAAGTGTCTTAGTAACACTGCTAGCTATTTCTTTAGTGAGCACGGGTACCTGACGTCAATGTTTGTCTCTCCTGCAGGCAGACGGCCAGTGGAGGATGGCTCTGTGGATCTTATCAGCAGCCATGGTTAGTATTCAGTCTATGGCATTTTAGTGCACCACACTACACAGCAATACAATGATGACTGCATAGTTCAGCTGATTGTCCAGTGACGATCCAGAGCATTGTCTTTCGCTCCTAGCTGATGTATTGCTGTCCTTGATGTACATGATTGCTGTTTATACTGAAGGTGGTGTAACACGAGGTGTTGTGTTTTTTAGGACTCGATGAAGCATCTTAGAAGGAGGCCTTTCTAACCCATTGGCAGAGGACCACCCTAGCCATCGGGTAACTAAACATCCAGTCCTTTTATTCCTGATTTTTATTAAAGTTACCTGCAAAGGATGAGTTCGAATCAGGTCTCTGATCTTTTTGAGGACGCTCGAGTTGCTGATTCAGGTTGCTTTGCCCTCATGAGTGCATGTGATGGTGTGGTGAAGGTTGCTGATGGTTCTTGTCCCCCCTTATACAGGTGTGCCGCTGGTCCCTGCTCCAGTGCTCCTCAGGAGGGTACAGGTGTCTGCTGTAGGCTGTGCTGCAGAGCCAGGTGAGTGGCATTGAGCTCATCCTGCCTGTGTTGGTGTGTGGTCTAGCCCCTAGTGGTGGTGCGCTGCAGGAGCTAGTCCTCCCAGACCGTATGATGCTCCTTTTTTGCGCTGACTTTCACATGAAGTCTTACTATTAGCTCTGTCTGACCTGGTCCATGTGTGTGACTGCAGTGACAGTCTACCTTAATTTAGAACCTAATTTTTCCTTGTTCTCCATAGGCTGTTGGAACCCCTGTGCAATGTCTTCAGATGAGCATCGCAGATTCCTTCACAGCAGCCTAGGTGTGTATACACCTTTTCTAAGGGCAAAGTCTTGAGCCTGGAGTTCAGTGATGGTTTTAAAAACAAATGTCTGACCTGAACATTCAAATGTGGACATTCTTTAATCTGAGTTGCTCCCTGAATAAAAGTGTTTGTGACCAGCCCTCTAATGTGCGTAACCACTGTGTTCTGTTACAGCATCCTGGAGGCTTTGGAAGCCTGGATGACTAATGGTAAGCATCATTTGTATTTATTGTGAACTTTGTTTGCCAATCTGTGATGTAAAGATTCTGCCAAATGAACCAGCTGATTATACCCCTTCCGTTCCATATTATTCTGAGGTTGGCCATTGCTACGAAGGGTGGTACTTGAATGCTTGTATGTGGTGTTGACTGTTTCTGTTTGTCTTTCAGGTCTGTTGAATGACCTTGCAGATGAAGGGACCTGTTGCAAGCCTGGCTTGTGAACAAAAATCTATATTGTCTATAATAAAATAAAATGAAAAGAACTTGAACTTGTGTCTTTGCATTTGTTTACTAATCGGCCTATAAAGTTACTAGCTTAATTTGCAGCTAACTGCTGGCTGTGAAGGGGGTTGACATTGGTCTCTTTGGTTAGGAAAATGCATACGTTTGTGTTCATGTGATGCATATAGTTTAAAATTGAGGGTTTTAAACGGCTGCAGCATAATGTGAATCTGTTGGGCCGTCTTGGGTTGCTGGAAACCTTTTTGCATATAACGGTCCGTATAATCAATACTAGTGGGAATAAAGACCATATCTACCTTTGCCCGGTGTGATCGGTGCATAGGGGTCGGTGTCCGCAGACCCGTCACGGTAGAATCCCACATTAAAATGAGACGCCCCTGGAGGATCGCTGCCTTTTGGTAGCCGGAAATGACGTCAAGGTGGTCCTAGTGTTTCCTCATGCTCTCCCTATAACCGAGCACTGGCAGCTGTTTGGTGCTGCAATGTATGAACGGGCATCAATGCAAGTCCAACTAGCCTACCTCGATGAGTGCGTTTTGTAAATAAGCTATCATTTTTAGCACTAATGATTCTCTTTAGGCTTTTGCCCGTCTTGTGGGCTGTATCAGCGAAGGCAGACTTCTTCCATTTCGACAGCATATCAAACGTGTCTACGTACTATTTCAATTACATTTACTGTAATATCTGGGAGGGGGATTGCCAGCCAAACCAAGATGATGCGACCCAGCAAGGTACTTTGTTCCGCAGTATACATTAATTTGTAAAGCGACTACATGTACTGAATTGCCTCTGCTGCTTGTGTTTAAAATATCGATACGGTCACCAATTTACAGCCTGTTGTATTAACATGGTTTAGTTTTTGTAATTTGTTTATCAATTAAGACCTCTTGCACTTGAGAAACAACGCCAGATGTTTGCTATGCATGTCGTCTAGTTGTCATATGCATGCGATTTGGTAGTTACGTTAGCATCTTGAAATGTCCGTTAACTACTGTGGTAACCCCCTCCATAGTTCCAACGAGGGAGCTGTGGCCAGGATTTCCCCAAGATTACATTCGTATGCTGAGTGAATGGTACTGTAGCCTAGGACAATGTTGTGAGTCGGGCGACTGTCGAATTACCAACAATATAACAGGTAAATCTGAAACCACACATTTCACATATGTGAGGGTTACCACAACCCTTTTGATCAGTGCTTATGGTTTCTGTGCTCACTCACAGGTGCAATAGACTTATCTTTTTACTACATCTTTAGCGCCTCAGCTGTGTTTACAATATTTTTTTTATTTATACTGCCTCTTTAAATAATTAATGCTGTTAATGCTTCTCTCTCGTGTGTGTGTTTTGTGTGAAGGACTTGCCATTGACCTGCAGCAGAAGCTACACGGGCAGCACCTGGCCCAGGCGGTGGTTCTGAAGGCGGTGCAGGGCTTTATCGAGAACCCCGACTCCAACAAGCCCCTCACCCTCTCCTTCCATGGCTGGTCCGGCACCGGGAAGAACTTTGTGGCCCGAATAGTGGCAGACAACCTGTACCGTGACGGGGTGAAGAGCGAATGTGTGCGTCTGTTCATCGCCCCCTTCCACTTCCCCCACGCGAGGCTGGTGGACGTGTACAAGGTTAGAGCTGGTTGCCATGGACACAGATACTGTAAATAAGATAGCTGCTAAATAGTCATGAAATTCACCAAGACCTGATTCTGAAGTTAGAATCCACACGACCTCTCATTTCATCTGGTTACATTATGTTTACAAAAGACACGTTTATGTGGTTGTACACCCAAATGATCTGCAAATGTACAGTTAGGGGCAGACGTGTGTGTGTGTGTGTGGGGGGGGGGGGGGGGTTGAGGGTACAGGACGGGCACAGGGCCCAGCAGTGCTGGTTGGCATACTCTCACTCACCCTCCTGCCCCCTCCTCGTCAGCCTACACGTGGTAGTTGCGACATCTTACTCACTCTTTGATACAGTTACACAACTTGCTTGTACTACACACAGATCACAGAACGTTTTGTGGGCAGAAATCCATCTTAGCAGGTACATTTGCTGATGAACTCTAACCTGGCCTTGTTCTAGAAACACACTGGTGGGCACAGTTCTGTGGAAGAGATGGACATTACGTTTGATATCTTTGGCAAACACCACTCAGGTCCACGAGTCAACTTTATTTATTAAATTAACATTACAGATGAGCACTGTTTTGCATTCATGAACCGTGCCTCATCTCTCTGAGATATTGTACAACAATGACTCAGAAATTAAACTTGAAACTAGCTTTGAAGAGTTTTTAAATCAAAGTAGAGCAGTGTTGTGTTTTATTGGAGGTTTGCTCGTGTTGAATGCTTGTTGTGGTGAGGCTTTGTCCTCCATGGCGGTCTCTGAGGGCGCGTGCTAAAAGCGGTCTCTCGTCTCTCCTGTATCAGGGCCAGCTGAGAGAGGCCATCAGGGACATGGTGCTGCGCTGTCCTCAGACCCTCTTCATCTTTGACGAGGCGGAGAAGCTCCACCCCGGCCTCATCGACGCCATCAAACCCTATATGGACCACTACGACAACGTAGACGGGGTCAACTACAGGAGAGCCATATTTCTCTTCCTCAGGTCAGGCTTTGTGTGTGTGTGTGTGTGTGTGTGTGGGGGGGGGGGGGGGGGGGTCAACTACAGGAGGGCCATATTTCTCTTCCTCAGGTCAGGCTTTATGTGTGTGTGTGTGTGTGTGTGTGTGTGTGTGTGGGTCAACTACAGGAGGGCCATATTTCTCTTCCTCAGGTCAGCTGGGTTTCGCCTGCTCCTGTGTGTGTCTGTCTGTCTGTGTGTGTGTCTGTGTGTGTGTGTGTGTGAGAGTGAGTGAGAGAGTGGAGTTTGTAGTTTACTCCAGTCAGAGATGTTATTTAAAGTAAGCTGACAGTAGCATCAGCCTATTCAGGACAGCACTAAAATGACGAGATAACAGTATTACAGCTAACAATTAATTGTTTAATTGCCTTTCTACTGCATCCAGTGTTTGACTCTTAATGTGTGTAAGTGCAGTCCGTGTATTTGTTGCACTAATGTTTTAGGTGTTGCTGTAACACATGAATGTTCTGTGTTACAGTAACGTACTGTCCTATGTGTTGCTCTAACACATTAATGTCCTATGTGTTACAGTAACATCAGTGGCACTAATGTCCTATGTGTTACAGTATCATACTAATGTTTTATGTGTTGCTGTAACACACTTCTTATGTGTTACAGTAACATCAGTGATATTAATGCCCTATGTGTTATAGTAACACCCTAATATAATGTCCTAAGTGTTGCTGTAACATGCTGTGACCTATCTGTCACAGTAACATACTAATTTTCAATGTGTTACAGTAACACCCTAATGTTCTCTGTATTGTTGTAACATACTAATGTCCGATGTGTTGTTGTAACACCTTAATGTTCTCTGTATTGTTGTAACATACTAATGTCCGATGTGTTGTTGTAACACCCTAACGTTCTGTGTGTTACAGTAACATTGGTGGCGCAGCTATCAACGAGGTGGCACTAGACTTCTGGCACTCGGGTCAGAACCGAGAGGACATTGGAATGGAGGATCTTGAACACCGCCTGCGTGCGGACGCCATGGGGGCGCAAGGTAATCAGTAACTGGGTGGCAGCCTGTGGTATCCTGGTAAACCATACCTCATGCTTCATTTCATTTTGTACAGAGGGTCTGGCCGAGGTTCCATTGACATGGTTTTCTCAGGCAGACTCCTGCCTAACCAATCAGCGAGCAGAGGGAGTGTTTGTGAGTGATGACTTTGAATTTTGTGTGCTACATTTGAATTGTAGTGTGTAGGCAGGCTTATAGCCAGACTAATTGCATATGTCAGAATCAGACGTTAGTGATTGGGTAAAGGCAGATCCAATCATTTCAACTTCAGCAGAGTCTACACCTCCCAGAAGAAAACGTTTTTCAATATAGCACTGCCTGCTCATAAGTAATCCTAAAGGGTGAAATTCTTTCAGGTGCATACAGGGGCTGTTATTAGCAGTGTCCATGTTTATTGTAGCAATTTACTTTTATTTTCCCGTAATTAGTTCTACAACTGCACATTAAATGTTATAGGCCATAATTGGACCAAAAAGCTCTCTTTTTTTCATTTTTGGTATACTGTTTGTGTGCAATAGGTTTTACCTGATACAAATTTTTTTAGACATGGGTGTTGTACTGTCCAGGTATTTCTATCTCTGTGCAGCATAGGCCATTTGCAGAAATTATCACAAACCATCACAATGTTGTTTGGTTTTGGTTTTGTTTTGGTGTGGTGGTAAGACACTGAGCTGGTGGCCTCTAAATGAGCGTGTCCCCATTCTGTTTTGGTTTTGTAAGATGCGTAGTTGATGGCATCTAAATGGGCATGTCGCCATTCTCTTTTTAGGGGGTTTTGTTATGGGTTTGTAAGATGTGTAGTGAGAGAGTGGAGTTTGTAGTTTACTCCAGTCAGAGATGTTATTTAAAGTAAGCTGACAGTAGCATCAGCCTATTCAGGACTTACACTAAAATGACGAGATAACATAGTTACAGCTAACAATTAATTGTTTAATTGTTTAATTGCCTTTCTACTGCATCCAGTGTTTGACTCTTAATGTGTGTAAGTGCAGTCCGTGTATTTGTTGCACTAATGTTTTAGGTGTTGCTGTAACACATGAATGTTCTGTGTTACAGTAACGTACTGTCCTATGTGTTGCTCTAACACATTAATGTCCTATGTGTGGACATACTCTAAACGAGTATGTCCCCATTCTCTCCGTAGGGGGTTTTGTTATGGTCTTGTAAGACACTGAGCTGGTGGCCTCTAAATGAGTATGTCCCTATTCTCTTTTTAGGGGGTTTTGTTTTGGGTTTGTAAGATGTGTAGCTGGTGGCATCTAAACGGGCATGTCCCCATTCTCTCCGTAGGGGGCTTCGCCCAGAGCGAGCTGCTGTCGGGCCACCTCATCGACTTCTTCGTGCCCTTCCTGCCGCTGGAGTACCGGCACGTGAAGCTGTGCGCCCGGGACGCTTACCTGGCGCGGGGCATCCAGCCGACGGACGCCACCCTGGACGACGTGGCCAAGGCCATGCTCTACGTGCCCAAGGAGGAGAAGCTCTTCTCGGCACAGGGCTGCAAGTCCATCCCCCAGAGAATCCACTTCTTCCTGCCCTGATGTGATCCAACCCCACCCAGCTCAGCTCTGCCCAAGCCCACCCTAGCGAACATTATTATGGTGAGGTTTAGGGTTACTGCTCACAGACACTCAGTTTGAACTCAAAACCAGCCTTCTGAGAATTGGATACGCGAGTAAGTCCCAGACAACACACTGCCAATGAACTAATGGTAGTGAGGTTCATGTCCCGGGACAGCTTTGGGGGACACCATCTTTGTCATTTTATGCCACTTTTTTTTTTTTTTTTTTTTTTTTACCCTTCGGTATGACATAAATGAACTTGTTTGTCTGTGTGTTTGGTTTTAAGCTCATGCATATGCACTTTGAGATGTCAATATTTCATTTAATGTAATTTATCTTGTACACACGGTCAGTTTCAATTCTCACTGCAATGCAGTTTCACCCTCTAATAACCCAAAGTGTTAATGATCTTAAATGGAATGATAATGGATCACTCCGTAAAGCAAGGAGTGTGTTGTTTACATAAGATGGTATGGATTGATATGGCGTTTGTACTAAGAACGTTAACTGCTGAGAACACATAGTTATTGTTACACCTGTTTAATTTCCCCATACCGGCATGGTACAGTATGTGTCCTTTATTTTACTGTGGAGCTGTTTTACCTCATGTTAAGTTCACTTTGTGCCAATGTGAATTCCTTAATTTGTTTGTCAGGCTCACGCACCTGAGCTCAGTGTTTGCCCAGAGCTCAGGTGGAGTCATTTTGACGTGATTGGAGGAAGTCTTAGATTACCACTGTTGTTTCTTTAACAGTGCTCCCTGTCACATGAGAGACAGGTGAAGCCCTGAGTCATTGTTGTATTGTGTAAATGTCCATTTCTGTGCACTGAGGCATGCTTTACTTCCTTGTCAATGCAAGCGATGGGGGCTCTTTAGAGAGGACTCACCGTGTCATTCTTAATATTTTGTTACAAGTAGTGGGTCCTGTGGCCACGATTAAAATCACATGGCAGCTTTAACCCTGCTGGTCAGTTTTGCCCTGTAACAACCGTAAACCTTGCATGATGTATTTTATATGGTTGGGGAATATAGACCTATGAGTGTTAACAAGTGTTACAGGAATGTCAAATTTCTTAACATGTGGTACAAATGCTAACCAGCATTGTTACACTTAAAAAAAGCTATTTATATGTCCACTAAATCAATGGTTCAAGAAAAATGCATAATAGTCATATGACCCATTGTGGCATTTTCTTTTCTTTTCCTGGGTTTGGCTACCAACATGTCTCTGCCAACATGTTTTGGCTGTGAACAGATGATGCCCGACTCAGGTCTGGCAAGTGAATCATTTTGTTCCGCCCTGTATCACACACCACTGACATATATGTGGTGTCCATGGTGATGGCCTTCATGTGACTGGACTTGGGGAAATGGGAAAATAAACCAGGCTGGTGAACTGTGAAGTCGTTGTAAATTGAGCTTTTCTGTTTCTGTTTTTCTCTCACACGGGTGTCTTTTGTTATCTTAATTGCATGATAGAGGCGAGCAGTATTTGTTTATTTTCGTTTGCATGGTTGTAATGAATTGGTACGTCGATTGATTGCGAATCCCAGTAGGCAGTATGATGGGATAGTGATGTGTCAGCCAAACGCGTGGTCGGCTAACATTGGTCCAAGCAATCTTTCTGTGATTGGCTGGAGTCGGCGCCGGTGTCTCCTCAAGCTGTCGACCAATGAGAAGCAGACATCTGTTCTGAGAGGAGAGGAGAGCCCTTGCAAATGTGAACGGGAAAGGCAATTGATTCCAACTCACGCTTAGGGAAATTAGAAGGTTGAGCTGGTGTGTGCTGGTAATACATGCCAGAGATCTGTCGTGCTAAAGTAGTTACATTTTTCCTTCTGGTCATTGAATAGAAAGAGAATCGAGCAAATATGACCACATTATATCTACTGGTCATAGCAATGTCGGCTGCTGTGCTAGCAGCAGAATCATCTGTGTACCTCCGAGAACAGTTTGACGATGGGGGTAAGTTCTTGCATACATTTTATTTTGTTAAGCATCCATGTCAACGAAGTACTTGTTGAATACTGTTGTGTATTTAAGATAAGAAGCATGTAATTGTTGAACGAATGGGTTTGCTGTACGTTAATGTTTCTGTTGTGGTTGTCTCGTAGTCGACACTGCGTTCATGTTAGCTAGGCTAATGTCAGCCTGCTTGTCTGCCCGCATAGATACGGGACAGTCATTTCATTTCTTTCATTTGGTTATTAACTTTTACACATATGCACAATGCACGTTATGTATAGCTCTGCTTGTCATTTAATATGTGTGTCAGTGGCCTACAAACCCTTGCTGCCTTAACCTAGTCGTTCAATGATAGACAGTCAACTGAGGCGTTAATGCTTGTCCCTTATCTCCGTCATATCAGTTGACACACAGAGCCCCAATTTTCCTGTAAAATAACGGCCTCTGAGCGTTTAGGCTTTCGAAACACCCAAGTCAACCCATGTCAAGGACTAACCAACAGCTGTGCTGTTTGTTTGCTCTAGATGCGTGGAAGAGCCGATGGACCGAATCCAAACACAAATCCGACTATGGGAAGTTTGTCCTGTCTGCTGGAAAATTCTACGGTGACCCAGAGAAGGATAAAGGTGAGTTGTCGCTTTATGGCGGTAGAACTCAAACTTGCATTGAATGCTAAGGAAGTTGGGGAAGAAACAGGCCAGATGTGGCTAGACAGTGTTCAGTATAATGCAAAGATTCTTTAGGCCAGTTGACATAGGATTCAGCGGTTGTTCACTGGTCATGACTGGTCAATTGATCATGCTCAGTGCCCCAACACAGTGGAACAGTCAGGCCAAGTGTATAGATGTCTGTGTCTAAGACAAGACACTGTCATGTCATTTGTGAAGAGCTGTACAGCACAGCAGCACACAGTGCCCAGTAATGGTGTGATTGTCCCCCCCCCCCCCACAGGCCTCCAGACCAGCCAGGATGCCCGCTTCTACGCCCTCTCCACCCGCTTTGACGACGTCACCAACAAGGGCCAGCCGCTGGTCATCCAGTTCACCGTGAAGCACGAGCAGAACATCGACTGCGGCGGCGGCTACATCAAGCTCTTCCCGTCAGCCCTCAAGCAGGAGGACATGCACGGCGACTCCGAGTACAACATCATGTTCGGTACGTCTACATCAGTGGTTCTTAACCTGGGTTTGATCGAACCCTAGGTGTTCGGTGAGTCGGTCTCAGGGGTTCGGTTGAGCCTCTTTGAACAAGGTGATGTTAATGCACGGTTCATTTTGTGCACCAGTAAAAAAAATCATATTTTATTTTTTACTAAAGAAGGGTTCGGTGAATGAGCATATGAAACTGGTGGGGTTCGGTATCTCCAACAAGGTTAAGAACCACTGGTCTACATGTTGGCTCTGGGCCCGCCCGAGGCCCCTCCTCTCCCCTCTGCTGTAGGGTGCTTGGGGACAGAGAGGACAGCAGGGCGTGACAGTAGCGTGAATAGCCTGCTTTACAAGTGGCAGCTGGTCCAGGGTGTCCACTTGTGATTGGAGACACCTTACTTCCTGACTGTGTAACCAGTTCTTATGTAACAGATAACTGCTAAAAATGATTATATATTTAAGTATTATTTTAAATGCATTTTATTAGTTAAACTCGTTTTTTGCACTGTGATTGTATTTCCACCTACAAGACCACATGACTCATTACGAGTTTTATTGTTTAAAATCGATCAGTGTACCTCGTTACTAGATGTCTATGTGGAACTAATTCATTCCATTGTGAACTGTCTTCAGGACCTGACATCTGTGGCCCAGGAACCAAGAAGGTTCACGTGATCTTTAACTACAAGGGCAAGAACCACCTGATCAACAAAGACATCAGGTGCAAGGTGAGACTGCAAGCCAGCATGTGTGCTCTTGATGGCAACAATATTTTTGCTCAGAAACAAGATGTTGCAAAACCTGAGAACTTGTGTGTGTGTGTGTGTAGAAAGAGAAGTGAGGGGTTTTCTGGTAATCAGCTTGTTGCCCAGGCTAGCCAATGTTTTAACTTGGTAAAGCATTACTTAATGTGGCTGCTTGGCACTCTGTCCATCCCAGAAGGTCTTTATTTCCCCATCAAGTGCTGTTTCCTCCTCACAGTGAAGCGATATGAATGTTGTTCTTTCATGTCGTCATGAAGTCGCCGTGACCTGTTTTCTTGGACAATGCCACCTCCAGAGAGCTGATTCTGAAACTCACACACCCACTTTTCAAACACTAGCCAGGCTAGCCTTGCCTTAGCGCCTCCACTTGCTATTGTATTTTGCTACATCAGGAAACTTCCCGAGGTCTTCGGATTTCGCAACTAGAGCTTCTAACAACCAAAGTAAAAGGAATGACTTTGATGTTTTTAAGAGTTGGGTTTTAGTATGTATGCTGCATGTAGGCATAACATGGGTTAAGACAAAATGTTAGGAGTTGGTTGAAGGTGGGCCCAGTGGTCACTCAAAGTTCACACTAACTATCAACTATCCAAGTAAAGGTTGCCTGTTGAGAGTACTCAGACTCTTTTCATGAAGTGGGGAAAAGCCAGGTACTGCTAGCTACTAATGACTTGTTTCTCTCCGTAACCTTCCTCCAGGATGATGAGTACACCCACCTGTACACCCTGGTGGTCAACCCTGACAACACGTACGAGGTGAAGATCGACAACAAGAAGGTGGAGTCGGGCAGCCTGGAGGACGACTGGGACTTCCTGCCCCCTAAGAAGGTCAAGGACCCCGAGGCCAAGAAGCCCGAGGACTGGGACGAGCGTGAGAAGATCGATGACCCCGAAGACACCAAGCCTGAGGTCAGTCGCCCGCAGAGTTTACGCTTTAAACTTTATTTATTCTTTAGTTTACCAGGGTAGTCACACTGAGACAGTAGTCTCTCTTGTAGTTACATTGAGATCGTTGTCTCTCTTGCAGGTGAGCCCTGGCCAAGAACGTGTAGCTCTTAACTAACACCAACAGAAACCTGACAGCCGAAGTGGCTGGGACACACACACACACACACACACACATGTGTACACATACACACACACACACACAAATGCACACCTCTACTGTGTGACTTCCTGTAGTGATCTGCTCAGTGTTTGACTAAAGCAGATTTGTAAAGACACATAATCTACTGTACATACACCTCTGACTGCCACCTCCTACCTGAAGTACAGGTTGCCTTGTTAGTGCCAGCATGGGAAGACATGTGGTGTAATATTTAAGCTATAGGTTGCTTTATCCTCACTGCCAGTGTGAAAGACATTTAGTGTAATGTGTGAAAGACATGTGGTGTGATGTTGAAATTATAGGCTATGTGAAAGACGAGTGGTGTAATGTTTAAACTATAGTTTGTATGAAAGGTGTGTGGTGTATTCTGTGAAAGGCATGTGGTGTATTGTGTGAAAGACGTTGCATAATGTTTTTCTGCCCTGCTCCTGCACAGGACTGGGACAAGGCGGAGAACATCCCCGACCCCGACGCCAAGAAGCCCGACGACTGGGACGACGAGATGGACGGGGAGTGGGAGCCACCCATGATCACCAACCCCGAGTACAAGGTGTGTGGCTAATACACACACACACACACACACACACACACACACACACACACACACATCCCGCCCATGATCACCAACCCCGAGTACAAGGTGGGTGGCTAATGCGCACACACACACACACACACACACATCCCGCCCATGATCACCAACCCCGAGTACAAGGTGGGTGGCTAATACACACACACACACACACACACACACACACACATCCCGCCCATGATCACCAACCCCGAGTACAAGGTGTGTGTGAGCCAGCCCACTCCTCATGGTCATTAGTGGGTGTGAGCCCGCCCACTCACTCCTCATGGTCATTAGAGTCACTCAGTATTCAGTTTCACCCAGGTGTGGGTCTGAGGGTTAGTGTAGCTGGGCTTGTTGTTGTTTGACTCTAATGGTTGGGTATTCGGTATCTAATTTAGAGTATTGTGAGTGCCCAGCACTAAATACAACATGTCTGTCTGTGTGAGCAGGGCGAATGGAAGCCCAAGCAGATCGATAACCCCGCCTACAAGGGCAAGTGGGTGCACCCCGAGATGGACAACCCCGAGTACACCGCCGACGCCGAGATCTACAAGTACGACAGCATCGGCGTCATCGGACTCGACCTGTGGCAGGTGAGATCACTGACCACCCGGAGCTTGCATCTATCCCCACACACAGTGATCTGATTTGATTTGATTAGATTAGATTGGAGCTGGACTAGTTAATATTAGCAAGAGCCTAGTGGCAGTGTCACATACCTGGCAAGTGTAAGGTAAACTGGATGGGAAAAGTGTATTATTGTAATATTTATATTTATTGTAAAAGTGATGCGACCTGACTGTTTTTGTGTTGTGGTTTCCTCACAGGTGAAGTCTGGCACCATCTTTGACAACTTCCTCGTCACCAACGACCCCAAGCTGGCAGAGGAGATTGGAGAGGAGACGTGGGGGGCAACCAAGGTAAGCCTGGGGGCGGGACTAGAGTTGGGTTTCGGTAAGCCTGGGGGCGGGACTAGAGTTGGGCTTAGGTAGCGTGGCCGCAGCGTGGGCATGAACCTGAGGGTGTGGGCTAGAGTTGGGCTTAGGTAAGCATGGGCATGAGCCTGGGGACGTGGAGTACAGTTGGGTTTTAGGTAAGCCTGGGCACATGAACTATAGTTGGGTTTAAGTGAGCCTGGGCACATGAACTATAGTTGGGTTTAAGTGAGTCTGGACACATGAACTATAGTTGGGTTTAAGTGAGTCTGGGGGCAGGGAATCGAGTTAGATTAGAATGGCATATTGTCAAGTAACAGAAGAGGTTTGAAAAAGATGCCGATGGTTGCTATGGTGAGACCAAGTCATTGCATTCATGACTCCAAACTATTTTGAGAATTTATTTGTAAACATGTATAACAAAAAATGGCTAATTTAAATGTAGTAATTTGCCATCTTTTACATGATTTCTGCCTCTGTGTTTACAAAAATGTTAAATAAAATGTTAAGCCAATTATTTTATTTTTTGTTTCTAATGTGATGCTCTTGTGATGACCCTCCAGGGCCCAGAGAAGAAGATGAAGGAGGGCCAAGAGGAAGAGGAGAGGAAGAAGCGCGAGGAGGAGGAGCAGAAGAGGAAGGAGGAGGCCAAGGATGAGGAAGAGGAGGAGGATGAGAAGGAGGAGGAAGAGGAAGAAGACGAAGAGGAGGAGGAAGAGGAGGAGGAGAAAGAGGAAGACACAGACTCTCAACTGAAGGACGAGCTATAGAGGAGGCCCAGGGACTGTTGACAAGCAAGGCCCACCGAAGGGGGGGTTGGGGAGGGGGGGCAAGGCCTACGGGGGGACGGAGAGGGGTGTCGGGTTGGGGGGTGGGGGGCTAGGGGGGTGGTCTTTGGGGGGTTGGGGGGGCGGCCTTTGGGGCGCGGTACAGCAGAGAACACACTGTGCTGGACATTCCTTTTACTAACGACGGCCATCTTTGGGGGGGCATGGGGCCTGGGGTGACCCGCTGGGTTTGGTTCTAGTAGTTTTTATTTTGTCTCTGTTTTTTTATTTGTGTGTTTGTTGGTTTTTGTTTGTTTGTTTTTTCTTGCTTGTTTCTGTTTTCAGCAAATTTTATTTGAATATATGTAACTTTAAAAGGAACTCCTTTGATGAATTAAGAAATTCAACATGATCAACTGAAAAATAAGGTGGGGCATTTGTGTAAAGAAGGGGTAAGCAGAGAAATTGTGGGCAAACTTAGATATATTCAGTGATGGTTCACCTAATTAAGAATAATCCGTCTCATAAATAGGTGACAACGAACAATTTGACCGCGTTTCCAAAAGTAAGACTGAGACATTTGTAGTTCGTCCAACATTAACATTTATATTTTTGTCTCCTAACAGTTATCAAAATAGGAGACATCATGGGAAATTGTGGAATGTTAAGATTCTGAGACACTACTAATACCTCATCGTTATCCCATCATGTCAGTGTCAGGGGTGACGGTCTTCTGATCCTTGTGTCCCTCTAAAAAGATTAGGGCCTTAGTTTATTATACTAGGGCCTTAGTTTACTAGGCTAGGGCCTTAGTTTATTATACTAGGGCCTTAGTTTATTATGCTAGGGTCTTGGTTTATTATACTAGGGCCTTAGTTTGCTCGGCTAGGGCCTTGGTTTACTATGCTAGGGTCTTGGTTTATTATACTAGGGCCTTAGTTTGCTATGCTAGGGCCTTAGTTTGCTCGGCTAGGGCCTTAGTTTACTATGCTAGGGATTAGTTTATAGTGCTAGGGCCTCAGTTTGCTAAGCTAGCTAGCCTCCGACTGCTAGTCTCCTGCTTGCATGTGTCCTTCCTCAGCTCTGAGAGCGCTTCCTCAAACTCAGTGGGCCTGAGGAGTCATGTCCGTAAACAACCCACTGGATGAGCAAAGCTCACACCGTTTACTATTTGTGTACTGCCTCTTTGCAGCTCAAGCAAAGATCAGAGTCCGAGTCTGAGTGTCCACTCCCCTTGTCTCTGAGAATGTCAGCTAGCTGTCCCCCGTCTTACACGCCCTCAGAGCTACTTTAGGCGTCCTCACAGCCTGTTTATTATTGTTGTCCCCTCACACACCATCCTGTAATGCCTGCAATGTTTGTAGAGAGCTCTGCACTGCTCCTACCCAGCCATGGCACCTCCGTCACACAGTGAGGGAGGCGTGTGTGTCTGTCTGTGTGTGTGTATCTGTCTGTGTGTGTGTGCGTGTGTGTGCTTGGTTGGCTGAGCTGTGCATCCCCTAAAATAATCTAATAATGAAGAGGTGTGTCTCGCCCATTATCCCCACGTGTCCACCCCTCCCCTCACTCGCCCCCCCCCAATCCTGACCCGATCATGCACTGCTGCACTCATCCACGGTCGACCCAGCGACAGGAATCTCTCTTTTCCCTTTTTGCTCTTTGTTTGTGTGTGTTTTATTTGGTTTTTGAGATCTATTTTGTACTATTGTTTGTTGGATAGGGGAGGATGCTTATTGCGTTAACTGTACGAGGTGGCGAGGGATTCAGTGAGTACTGTAATGTACTGTTACTGTTCAGTAATTAAAAAACAAAACCTACAAGAGGCTCTTTGTGTCTGTAACTGCTAACTGTTGTTCACAGTAGTGAGAGAGTTGAGGCTTACTCATTTTTGTGGTTTCGGTAAAGTGCAAAAATGAAAAGCGTGGGTCAAATGATTGAATATATATAATTTAGTTTAAACAGTTGATTCATAGATAAATCTGTGCTTTTGTCAGATACCAAAGCTACATGTTTCCACTCAGGGAGGTCAGCTTAACTGTCTGGCCAGCAGAAATCTATGTATAATGTAAAGAGTTCGGTTGGGCATAATCTACTGACACTAACAGGCAGCTGTGTGGGCCACATCTCCATCCTAAGAAGCCTTCTACCGTCTATGTAAGAGGCAGGCCTGTACATGATGTGCTGGTCAAAGCTGCTGCAGCATGCAGTTCCACATGCTGCCACTAGAGAGCGCAAGAGGGCTCGTGGCTGCGTTTGTCTGTTTCACACATTGTTAGGTGCGATTGTAGAAGCCGGTGAAGGATGGTGTCTGGATATTATTGTGGGAAGTCTGTATAACCAACAATTCACAATGAGTCATAGGTTTTAACCACTAATGTGCAAATTTGCATCGACTTGTTATTAATGCAGGATGTGGGCTGTCCTGCCACACTGGCACATGCTGCTGCTGGGACAGGTGCTGCACTGCTGTGAGTGTACTCTGTCCTAGCTACAGATGGAGTCAGTTACTTTAAGTGTACTCTGTCCTAGCTCCAGAATAGATGGAGTCTCTTTCTTTAAGTGTACTCTGTCCTAGCTACAGGTGTAGTCAGTTTCTTTGAGTGTACTCTTTTACAAGGATACAAGGATGGTTTATTGCCACATGCATACACATACTGGGTAGAGTAGGACATGCAGAGAAATTGGTCATTGTTAGTCTAAAACTGTGCATTGGGAGGAGGGAGTAAGGTGCATAGAATGTAGTTTGGGAATGGCTACCTGATGAAGGGCAGATGTAGTCTGTTTCTTTGAGTGTACTCTTTTACAGATGTAGTCAGTTTATTTTGAGTCAGTAACGCAAACAAAAACATGCAAAAATTGACTAAGATTAGCTAATGGATAACAATAATGTGATGACCATCATCATACAGACTCAATAAACACACACACACACACAAAGGGTTAAGAGCTTTTTGACTGGATTATGCCGTAACCACAGTAACACCCAGGAGAGGAATGTCGTCGTGCAGTTTGACTGCATGCTGTCATATTGTGAGTATTGAATTGACGTGTTTAGGGTGCAGCAAACAGGCGGCGCTGAGTTTGCAGTGAAGACCAGGACTGGCTTTCATGAGGAGACCGGACTTGGGATAAGAGGAAGAGGAGCCGTGATCAGAGTGAATTACCCCTTACTAATTTGGGAGGTACTACCTTTTACATTTTACATTTGTAATTACATTAACATGTCGGTACCCCCGAACCCTGCTATTTTTGTCCCTTTGGGGGGTACTGTACCCCCCTGTACCCCTGTAATTTGAGCTATGGCCATGATCCTGAGGGCACAGAGCCAGAGAGGAACCTGATGCCAGGGCACAGGTGACAAGAGACCGCTGCTGGGCAGGCTACGTATTAAGAATAATGTAATAATAACTGTAAACGTCGTGTTCAGTGATCAATACAAAAACTGAATAAAAAACTTGAATTAAATAATCAAATAAGCTAAGTTGTAACCAACTGGACTTATTTTAGTAGCTTGAAGATGTTTCACCTTGAATTGAATCGAAAATTTAATTCGCCTTATTCAGTTCCACATTATTCAATTCACTTGAATTAAATAAATAATCTGTAAGTGTCTCTGTAGGTGGACTGTGCAAGTAAAGTGTAAAAAAAAAAAGCATATCTTTATGTTCAGGACAGAGTGCAGTCTATAACGAGTGACAGCGGCCATGCTCTGCATTGAGCTTTGCCCACAGCTTGTGGCTTTGGCCAGGGGAAGCTCAGTGTAATGCCTCCGTCCTCCCTCCCGGCCCTCTGCCTCTGCCTCTGCCTCCTCCGTCCTCCCTCCCGGCCCTCTGCCTCTGCCCTGCCTCTGGTAATGCGTCCTCCCTCCCAGCCCTCTGCCCCTGCACTGTCTAATGCCCCCTTCCCTCCTCCCTCCCTCCCGGGCCTCTGCCCTGCACTGTGTAACACCTCCTCCATCCTCCCGCCCGGCCCTCTGCCCTGCCCCTGCCCCTGGCACTCGGACAAGGCCAAAGACATTCCAGACCACTCTGCCAGGAAGCCGGACAACTGGTATGGGATCCGACTGCCACAGGGCCTGATAGCTGGGACGAGACGCAGCCAGGCCAGATAGAGGGCAAAGGTCACTGACCACCTTGGAACACTCTAGAATCTTTGGAACAAAGGGTGCAAGCAGAACGAGAGGACATTTGTTTGGTTATTTCCACTGCTAATGCAGCTGGCACAATCACGCGTTGTAGCACTACAGTAGCTGTTCGAAGACAAAATAATGCTTTTTATCATCCTCTCCACTGCTTTCCCCTTTTCAGTGCAGACAGTTTTAAAGGACCAACCAGTGTGATCCAGTTTGCACTCTTAGAATAGTATTAACAACAGAGCTCATCGTGATGAAGGTATGTTAATAGCAGCACCACTAGACATTTTTAACATTATCAGTGTCCAAATGCTGTATTCTAGCAGTATTATGCAGGCAGTGCAGTTCTTTTTTTCTTTTTCTTGCTAAATTTGAATGGTGAAGATATGGCCACCATGTTAATCCGCTGTTCCTAAATTTGTTATTTTTGTTTGCTTCTGGAAGGTCTTTTTCGATATCATATCAATAACTTTGAAGTCATGTCACTCAATCAACGAGCAAACAAAACGTAAAATATCCACAGCGCTGGCCACCATGTTAATTGGTTTCCTGTATGAGTGTGCGTTATATCATGCAAATAAGAGACTCATGATGAGTGCATAGCTAATCTACCCACTAACAGACTGATTCACCTGTTCTTGCATTCACCTTCCCATACAGGTGATGTCATCTTACCACACAGGTGACATTTCAGCCTACCTTACCACACCGGTGACGTTTCACCTTACCACACAGGTAACATTTCACCCTACCTTGCCATACAGGTGATATTGTTACCTTACCACACAGGTGACATTTCAGCCTACCTTACCACACAGGTGACGTATCACCCTACCTTAAGTTACCACACAGGTAACATTTAGCTCTAGAGCTGATGCCCCTAATCACCACCAACTGCAAACTGTGGAGATTAATTTATGTGTATCTAAAGTTCTGCACATAAATTGATCTAAAGTTCTGCACATAAATGTATCTTAAGTTATTGATGACTTTATCTAAAGTTATTGACATGACATTGACGTGACAAGATAAACACGGTTCTAATTTCCACATCCGCAAATTCTGGTTCAGGTTGAAAACCACAACAGGCTTTTTTCCCCTCCTGAAACCCACGCCTGTCTCCACAGCAGCACCCGTCTCCATGGCGCTGTTAGCGTCTGAATCATCATGACTAATCTGAGGACTAGCGTTTAGACATCTCCCTCCACAAACCTTCACAGCAAGTATCCCGCACGGCTCTGTCACCACACATTCCGTAATTTGTCACGCATTTGCTGTAAAACACACCTGGGCGCTGTAAATGTTTACACCTTGAGATCAGGTTAGACTGTCTACACAGGGTGAAGCATACTCCCAGAGCTGTGTATTACAAGTGCTTATGCAATTATACAGTAAGGAATGCCTATGATGAATGTCAGAAACTTTCAGTTTGTTGTAAAACACACCTGGGCGTAAATGTTTATACCATAACATCAGGTTGGACTACTGTCTGCACAGGGTCCCTGAGCTGTGTGTTACTTATTACTTATGCAATAACTATACAGTAAGGAATGCCTATGAGTGATATGAGCAATGTAAGAAACTTTCAGTTTTTACATTTTAACTTTTCTGAGGTAATAACTTTATTTCCAGGTCGTTCCCCAGGGGAACATGATGCAGTCATACATAACAAAGGGCTGAATGGTTCAACACAAAGGCTTCCTGAAGACGAGTCCAACAGGGATGGACGCTGGCTATGGACGAGGGCTGAGAAGGTAAAAACACATAACACATCCTGCTCCTGCACTGACACCAATGATGCCATGGAAGTACAATGACAATATCTGAAACTGAAAACACAAACAAACAAACAAACACGGCCTTGCCGAAGGTCAGCGCAGGGCTCCAGTGGCGTTGCTACGGATACAGCGAGACATGGGCTGGTGCTTCACTCTGTCACATTTAGTCCATGTGTCCCCTGCGAAGCGAGGAACTCTGTGTGGCACAGGTGTGGCACAGGTGTGGCACAGGTGCCTAAGGTCACTTCATCGGCCGGCCCATCTTCTGTGCTGGAGGCGGCTCGTGATGTGCTGCAGAGAGACAGAGAGACGGGGGGGGGGGGGGGGGGGGGGGGGGGGGTCAGGTTAACTGGTGCGTTCCCTGTGATGTTTCACTGGCAGAGAGGAGGGGAGGCAGATTAACTAGTGCATTCATTGTGATGGTTAACTGACAGGGGGGGGCGGCGGGTTAACTGGTGCGTTCATTGTTATATTGCACTGGCAGAGAGGAGGGGGGGGCAGGTTAACTGGTGCGTTCACTGTGATATTGCACTGGCAGAGAGGAGGGGGCCACATTAACTGACACATTCATCATACTGCACTGGCTACCCTCCAACCCACAGGGGGCAGCCTTGTTTACACAACTGCATGGGAATTAATGCAAGGTTTAAAAAAAGCCCTTACAGGCGAGTCTTGACAGATTCAGTGGAAAAAATGTTTTCTCTTTTTACCACTCAGATTCACAGTTACTGACTGCTGGCCATACTCAACAGGGTCTCCAGAGAGAAGAACATGTCTTACTTTGACCTGTTGTGTCAATCCACACACACAACAGGGACCTACACACATGCTAGAGGAGAGCCAGCTAAGCTAGCGCCAGACCGGGGCAGCCAGAGCACTCTACTGTACTGTAACTGTAATCCTTTCATTCCTTTCACTGATATCTCTGCTTGCCTTAAAAGTCACTTAGGGTATATTTGTGGAAAATGCAAACAGTGGGTTTAATCAGCTGACCACGTCCTGTTATCAGTGCTAGTAACTCTGGTTGGCCAACCTCAGTAGCGGTCAGCAGGGAGCATTGGGAAAGTTAATGAGGGATCCATCTAGAGACTCACAGCTCCACACAATCATAATGGAGCAACAGACTATTTGGTTCAGAGACACAGAGACGCCTCTAATCTTTCTATAGTAAGGCAGAGATGAAAACACTTGGAACAGAAATAGGATATAGTTGGCTGAATTGTGTTACACAAACAGTTTATCAATAAATATTAAATAACATTAAATAATGAAGACAAAACTCTGGCTCATAACACATGTAACAGACCAAAATATCACATGCTATGCTAGCAGTGACTAGACCCATAGTCATGCAAAGCTATGCTAGCAATGACTACACCCACAGTCAAGCTAAGCTATGCTAGCAGTGATCAGACACCTGAAGACCTCGTACCTTCTTTGGGGATGGGGGGGCTGGGCCGGCTGGGGCCGCGCAGCTTGCTGGGCAGCTCGGAGCTGTCCCGGTAGTCCCTGGGCTTGAGCTGGGGGGGGCCCCCCTGGCTCTTCACGGGCAGCGGGGGCCTGCCAGCCATGGCCCCACCCCCCTCGGAGCGCGAGGGCACCACAGGCTTCTTGGTGTAGGACTGGGGCTGCAGGCCGCCGCTGCCGGGGGCCGGGGGGGTGGAGGCGGTGCAGGCGCCGCCGGGGGGGGCCTGGGGCTTGGTGTCGGAGTAGGTGTAGGAGCGGTTGCGGGGGGTGGGCACGGGGGGACCACGGTCGGACTCGCTCCCCCCCTCGGGCGCTTTGGGGAAGGTGAACATGGTCTCCGGGGGCGACAGGTGGTCCTTGCGTGGGGGGGGGGCCTCGCTGTCTTTCGATCGGCTGCTCATGGAACCGTACAGCGGGTTGTCGAACATCTCCGGTGGCCCCTCATCCTCGCTTTTACTGCGAAACAGAAAGTGCACACATAGAATAGCAGAACTAACGCAGAGCTGCTCAGCAATTCCAGAGAGCTACAGGAGAAGTCATAAGACTACATCATGCATGGACAAGGACTCTTGAAAAAATAACTAAATATAAAGTTAGGGAACTAAAAGTGAAACCCACAAAAAATCAACACATTCCACTTCTCCCTTTGAACCCTGAGGATGTTTGGAGTATGTCACTGCCCATACAGAACAGTCTGCAATGGCCTCCTTAGAGGCTAGACAGGCTATCACCCAATGAAATGTACTTACACAAGCTATCGACCAATCAGATGTGCTGATGTTGGCTATTAGCCAATCAAATGTACTCACGCAGGCTCTCATCCAATCAAATGTATTCACGCAGGCTATCATCCAATCAAATGTATTCACGCAGGCTATCATCCAATCAAATGTACTCACGCAGGCTCTCATCCAATCAAATGTATTCATGTAGGCTATCATCCAATCAAATGTACTCACGCAGGCTCGCTGGCCTTGCCCGTGGGGCTGCGCACGCTGTGGTCGTAGGTCTTTTTGGGGGAGACGTTCCCCATGCTGGTGTCTTTGCCGACGTGCGTGTAGGTGTTGGCCTTCTTGTCGGGCATGCTGTAGCTCCAGCCCTTGTCTACCTGGCTCTTGTAGCCCACGCCCATGTAGCTGGGGTTGCTGAAGTCTGCCGCGCTCATCAGAGACCTGTGGAAACCATGCAGTGTCATACGCCTTCCAGACCAACAGGTGGCGCTATGCCGTAAGCTGAGTTTAAACTGGGCCGGACACCTCAGGACCTGAGCTCACCGGCAACTGGCAACACAGCCAGCCGGAGCTGAGCTCCCTCACACACACATATAGTTACACATATAATATATCCAAATATGGATAAAGGCACTGCTTTGTACTGCCCTACAAAGCCAAAAGGCAGCTGTGACACAAACATTAAAACTGAGAAAAATGCCTCCAAAGTTGCCATACTGCCCAGTCCAACATGCTGTAGGTATAAATGTGGTGAGGCTTTTATGTACTTTGATAATAGGAAGAAACAAGATATTTAGTCCCAAGACAAGAGAGGAGTTATAATGTGAATGTACAATCTAAACTTTGACCAAAGTGTTAAGTGTGTCTCACCTGTTGTGGTCACCTTTGCCTCTGGGAGCCCCTGAGTCGTCCCGCTCCACCTTCACAAAGTCTACAAAGGGACACAGTCAGATGCTTTAAGAACAGACAGTGTGTGTGTGTGTGTGTGTGTGTGTGTGTGTGTGTGTGTGTGTGTGTGTGTGTGTGTTTTGTTTGTGTGTGTATGCGTGTGTGTATGTGTACATGTGTGTGTACGTGTGTGCGTGTGTATATGCGTGCGTGCGTTTCTATGTGCATGTGCGTGTGTGGGTACCCACCGTAGAGCTTCTCGGTCTGCTTGCCCTCTGAGGTGTGCACCTGTATGCCCCCGGAGAGGTTGCCTGTGCGCTCCCCGTGGTGTGTGAGCGTGATGTGGAACTCGGTGTAGGCGCTCTCAGCCGCACGCAACGCCACACAGCCCTCGCCTACGGAGACACAGCCACACACACACACACACACAGCAGAGAGAGCCACACACACACACACACCCACACACACACACACACAGCAGAGACAGCCACACACACACACACAGCAGAGACAGCGTCACACACACACACACCTCCAGACCCATACACACGCACGCACACACACATACCTTGAGACCCACAGACACATATGGACCCACACACCTTCAGACCCCCCCCCCACACACACACACGGACACACACACACACGCACACACTCACCGTAGGACTCGTCGCAGTCCGTGGACTTGACACTGATGAGGATGTGCTGGTCCAGCAGGTACTCTGGGTCCGCGATGATGGGGATGAGCTGGCCAATCACAGCACAGCAAATTACATACACACTCACACACATACACACTCACACACACACACACACACTCACATACACACACATACACTCACATACACACACATACACTCACATACACTCACACACACACACACACATTCACATAACAAAACTTGAGATAACATTCATCCCCCCACTTCGACATATATTCAATCCCAACTCAGCCCCTGACCCTAATAGTAATAGAGTAATGGAGAAGCCGTGGATCTGCCATCAAGACGACCAGGGTTCGTGACCCGATAGGACTGGTAACGTGTCCTCTTGTTAAACTTCAGCCCACATTCATCTCCCCACTTGGACATAGATTTAACCCCAACTCAGGTCCTAACCCTGATAACAATAGAGCAATGGAGAAGCCACTGGATTGCCACCCAGATGACCTGGGTTCGTGACCCGATGGGACTGGAGACGTATCCTGTCTTTAGATTTTAGCCTACATTCATCTCCCCATTTGGACACAATAACCCCTTCCAAACCCTTATTTTCACCCTAATCTCTAACGTTCCCTAACTTTATCTACACTTTGATCCAAGGGATACTGGATATAATAAGATCTGGTATTTTCTTTTTCTTTCACCCCCCCCCCCCCCCCCCCCCCCCCCCCTCTCTTCACTATTCTTTTTCCCCCTCCCCTTTTTCTCCTACATTATGTTCAGTCCTGGCAGTAGGGAACTGTGGCTCAGGGGTTTCCCCCTCACCTGCTACACAGAGGACCGGGGTTCGCTCCCTGCAGGAGCTCATATACTAAGTAAAGGTTTTAAGAACACAGTCAAACAGGTGAATAACAATGACCTGTCTGTCTGTTTTATTTGTACTTTCTGTCTTTGTTTTTCAGGTTTTGATGGCTTGGTGCCCCATGAGATGCCTGTACACTTTCCCCTACACTTAACCCTAACCCTACCTTAGGTTACGCTACCACTGCCTTAGGTCACCCCATCCTTGGGTCACCTTATTTTAACTCACCCTACCTTAAGTCACCCCATCCTTACGACACCCAACCACCTAGGTCACCCCACCTTAGCTCCTCGCACCCATCCTTTGGCCCCCCATCCTTAGCTCACCCCATCCTCCCATCACCCTACCTTACATGACCCTACACGCACCCTACTATACCTCACCCTACCTTAGTGCACCCTACTCTAGCTCTACTATAGCCCTACTATAGCCCTACTATAGCCCACCCTACTATAGCCCTACTATAGCCTTACTCTAGCTCACCCTACTATAGCTCACCCTACCTTAGCCCTCCCTACTTTAGGCCTTACTATAGCTCACCCTACTATAGCTCACCCTACTAGAGCTCACCCTACCTTAGCTCACCCTACTATAACTCACCCTACTATAGCCTTACTATAGCTCACCCTACTATAGCTCACCCTACCTTATCGCACCCTACTAGAACTCACCCTACTTTAGCTCACCCTACCTTAGTGCACCCTTCTTTAGCTCACCCTACTATAGGCCTAATATAGCTCACCCTACTATAGCTCACCCTACCTTAGTGCACCCTACAATAGCTCACCCTACTATAGCCCTACTTTAGCTCACCCTACTATAGCCCTACTTTAGCTCACCCTACCTTAGCACACCCTACTATAGCTCACCCTACTATAGCTCACCCTACTATAGCCCACCCTACTATAGCTCACCCTACTATAGCTCACCATACTATAGCTCACCCTACTATAGCCCTACTATAGCTCACCCTACTATAACTCACCCTACTATAGCCCACCCTACTATAGCCCACCCTACTATAGCTCACCCTACTATAGCTCACCCTACCTTAGCCCTCCCTACCTTAGCGCATCCCTACCTTGCTTCAAATGCATGCATTGAGCACCAGACGCATGCATTGATCACCAGATGCATGCATTAAGCACCAGACGCATGCATTGAGGATCAAACGCATGCATTGAGCACCAGACGCATGCATTGAGGACCAGACACATGTATTGAGCACCAAGCACATGCATTGAGCTGCATTACCTCTACTTGACTGCCAAAGCGCACTCTAATGGAGTCGTCAGGATTCTCCTGGTTGTCTCCCTCTGGGCTCTTCACAAACTCTGCAGAGAACACACATTCACTCAACACAGCACAACGCAAAAACAAAACACACTGCAACTTCAAAGTAGTATTTGGGAACTGTGATCGGATGCTGATTGCAGGCTGACTGATGCGAGTGTGTGTCCTTGGGGGCCTTACTTTCGAGACAGGAGGAATGGAACTCGATGAAGAACTTGGTCTTGGACTTTGTTGTGAGGGTGGCCACACAGTTCATGAACTTAATCACTCCCTGGGAGTCCTTGGTTGGGTCTAGGTGATGTTGGCACATACACACACGGGCACACAAACACACACACACAAATTATAATGATATAATAATAATCAGTCACAGTAATGATGATGACACTGCTTTGAAGATCTTCCTATTTGCCATTACTTGATTTCTGGCAAACACTCATGTTCATGCACACACACTAAACACTCATGTTCATGCACACACTAAACACTCATGTTCATGCACACACTAAACACTCATGTTCATGCATGCACTAAACACTCATGTTCATGCATGCACTGAAGCAAGCTGAAACAGTGACGCCCCTCTGGGCAGGAAATGGCCCTTACCATGTTTGGAGATGAACTGTGAGGACACGCCCACATCAAATGTGGCGAAGACAGGGGAGTGGTCACTGGTCATGATGTCATTGGTGCAGCCTGAGGGGGGAACAGGTGGTGTATCACACATGTTGGATTACACAGAATCAGCTACGCCACAGACACACACACTGCCGAATCAGCTACGCCACAGACACGCACACTGCCAAACCAGCATTACACACACTTGTGGAACCAAATCGAACCAAAGGCCAAGGCCAAAGCCAATAGATGACCATATGGCCCTGACGTGACATGAGAGGGGATGTTTTTCACTGCAATATGGACTCAACATACACCTGACACGCGTATACTATTTACTGTAACACACGTGCACTATCTACTGTGAGACACGTGCACTATTTACTGTGACACACGTGCACTATTTACTGTGACACATGCAGTATTTACCTTTGACACACGGGCACTATTCACCTGTGACACACGTGCACTATTTATCTGTGACATACTGTACGTGCACTATTTACTGTGACAGGGACTCACCGTAGGAGTGGCACACCACGTGCACCAGGGGGTAGGACTTGCGCAGCACGCGGTCGCACCAGGAGGGCAGGTTGTATTTGGTCTGTGGGAAAGAGGCAGAGGGAAGGAGGAAGTGAATCTCGCAGGAGAAGAGGAAGGGGGGACTGGCTCTTTGTGCTCCCTCCAGAGCCTCCACTAGGGGGGGCATGACAGCAGCACATGCCCCCCACACTGTCACCTCCGCTGCCCACCCTACACCACCTGGCCCACCCCACCTGTCCTACCTGCCCCACCCGCCCCTGGCTCAGAACAACCTCCATACAGATCACCCCAAACCTTGCATGGGAGAAAATGATATGCTGATACAAATCATTTTATTCACTCTTAGGCTGTAAAACTGTGTATTTCATACAAGAGAGGTGCGAGAGTTTCTGATTAAAATCCTTTTTGTTTTGGTGTGCTGTAGGTAGTGATGATGGCACTGATTTTACCCCGGTGGCTTTGGCCTTTGTGTAGGCGTATTTCTCCCGTGTGTCTCTCTCAAAGCGGTACGTGGGTGCAAAAGTGATTTCCTCCTCCTCTGAAAAACAGAAAACAACAGCGTTATCAGTGGGCAGATATGGGGATATAGTATAGTGCACTGCTTAAAGGCTTAGAGAGGACATGCACACCTTCATGGGTTATACTGCAGGTGCACACACATGCTTTCTCAGTTATGTTTAGCATACAGTGTTTTATAGTATATCATATACAGTATACACATAGATCACTAAAAAGAAGAGAATAAAATATATATATATATTAAATATTAAGCCATGACATTCAGATCAAGCTGTTCATTTAACCCCTTTGTATAACTTTGTAAAGTATATACCCTTATATATATATATATATATGTTTATTTAAAAAATAATACATTTCTGAAATAAATACATTCATTAACTCTTTCATTTTACCAATAAATCACTTTACCACATACACTCTATCCAATGCCGTGTGTGTGTGCATGTGTGTGTGCGCATGCATGCGTGTGTGTAAAAAGTGAAGCCTTTACGCCTGTTGCTCCAAAGCTTGTTGTGCATCTCTGTGCAGGTGTGTGAATGTAGATTGGGATGCAAATGACCGCTAGGCCACGAGCATCAGAGGCATCAGAGGCTTACTGGACTATTTGCATGCACGCACCAGCGACCGCTAGACCGTGACACACGCCGGTGGCCAGTCTGGCACACTGCTACTACTGTGACTGTGGAAAACGACTAGCAACAGGTTGCCATGCTAACACATACAGGTTGCCATGCTAACACAGGTTGCCATGCTAACACAGACAGGTTGCCATGCTAACACAGACTGGTTACCATGCTAAAACAGGTTGGTATCTCATGAGAGGATTTAGGGTTTCACATGTGGATAGTAAGAATGTAATAATTAATTATTTTCTTATTTTCTTTTCTTACTCCCTTCCTTCTGACTTTTTTTGTCTGCCTGTGTGTCTGTCTGTCTGCCTGTGTGCCTGTCTGTCTGCCCTTTATTTCTCTGTGCCTTTGTGCAGAGTGTGAGTGTGTGTCTTCTCACCGTAGTGCAGAAAGACCTTCCCCTCGTGACGCTCGATGCTGAGCTGGTCGCTCCGCAGGAGTTCCGGGTACTGCTGCTGTTTGATCTTGGCCACAATGCTCTCGGCTTCCTGCAGGGGGGCCAACAATGCAAAGCAGTCTGTCTTCCTGTCCGGCTGATGTCAGCAGCGTCTCAATTTAACCTCTTGCGGGGAGGGGAGGGGGGGCAGGGGAGCTCATGCACTGCCACTCTGGGGTCTGGAGGTGTGTGTGTGTGTGGGTCTGGAGGTGTGTGTGTGTGTGTGTGTGTGTGTGTGTGTGTGTGTGTAGTGGGGCGCTAGTGTGGTTTATGACTCAGGCAGGCAAAGGGGGGATGGCCACCCAGGGTACAGCAACACAAACACAAACACTTTGTGGGGAAACGGCAGTTTTGTCATGGCCCCCTCCCTGCTTTAAGAGCACATGCTAGGATTAGAGAGACAAGATGCAGTCGGGCTGCAGAGCGTGTGGGTGTCAGGAGCTCAACTAGTCATTTTACATGCCTGCTTAACATGCCTGAGTAGTGTTACAAGGAGTATGCAGCAATATTTATGTGTTATGAGTATGTACAGTTAAAAGGATTATGCACTAATCTCAATAGAGTATGTACAGTTAAAATGAGTATGGACTGTTCTGTAAAGCATATATTTCTGCACTGAACAAGGTTAGATATTTATCTCCCAGTGTTAAAAGGAGCATGCACTGATCTTTCTAAAGTATGTTTCTGCACTGAACAAGGCCAGACATTCATCTCGTAGTGTTAAAACAAGTATGCACTGATCTCTATAGAGTGTATACAGTTAAAAGAAGTATGCACTGATATCTATAAGGTATGTTTCTGCACTGAGCAGTGCTAGACGTTGATCTCACGGTGGAGGGCTGGTCGATGCGATAGTTCAGGTCTCCGAGCCAGAAGAGGTGTGTGAAGCGGTGGGTGATGTCAAAGGGGTTGAGCTTCTTATCGCCCAGGTTCAGGAACCGTAGGATGTTGATGTAGTTTTGGTTTCGTCTGGCACGGAGCACAGATAACATCAGCCAGCACCAAACAAGCGCCAAACTCTTCTCTGTTCAGTCTACAGCTTACACCGAAACCAAACTCCTCCGTGCATACGCCGAGAGGCACTTACACTCTACACAAACCTCCTGGCTACAGTGCTATATATGTATACACTAAATATATATAAATGGTAAATATATGTAAATACTAAATTCCACAGACAAAGCCACAGAGCTGCCGGTTGTAAAAATACAACCATCTTTTCACATGTGTGGAGCCCACTTTAGCTCTGTGGTAACAATACAGAACCTGACAGGAACTGAAAGTGTTTGGTAAAGTGCTTGGTAAAGCTACTGAAGCTACTGAAACTCTAAATTCATAATTATTTTCCCCCTACACACTAGCTCTATAAATGTCACCATCACTGGCTGCAGAAATTAAAACTGCTTAGAAACTTGGGGTTTAAGTGTTGCATCTAGATTTTGCCTTTTATTTTTCTTAATTTACTTTACATTACATTACATTACATCACACTTAGCAGACGCTTTTATCCAAAGTGACATACAAAAAGGAATTTATTCGTTTGTTTGTTTGTTTGTTAAAGGCCACTGGAGCTGGGCCTACCTGAGCTTCTTCTCGCTGCCTGAGGTGAGGTGGCTGTTGACGAAGCCGAAGGACGTGCCGTTGAACATGAAGGAAACCCCGACGGCACCCTTGTTTCCTACACACACAGCCATGCCACATGCCACAAACACACTGAATTGCCACTCTCCACAGTGAGGGGACAACAGAGCCCAGAGACAGCACAGGAGCTATTTGTGTCATCACAAACAGTGGGCTATGGAAGTGTGGAAGGAGTCAGATGATGAGCAAGAAGTATTTCAAAAGGGTATCGATGACTAACAATAACAGACTGCCATGTTAGGCCTGCACAGTCTCTGCTATGTGGCCTAATAAGAGTGGGACATGGGTACAACCGGAGATTAAACTGGGCCAGAGCCCTCTGGAGCTCAGCTCATAATACATCAGAGTGGGATAATTGAGCAATATTAGTAAGCAGGGCTCCCCATCCTTACAAAAGCCAATTTAACCACTGGGAATAATTACACACCTCACACACACACTGCACTCTCTAAGAAGAAGTGTATGATCTACAAGCCCACTAGATATAACTAAGTAGCCCAATAGTAGGTGCGAACTACAAGAGTGTTGGAGGCTGATGACAGGCATGGTGGAGGGTGTGTGTGTGTGTGTGTGTGTGTGTGTGGGCGGGGGTGTATGTGGCAGATGACAGGCATGGTGGAGGGTGTGTGTGTGGGCGGGGGCACTGACCCAGAGCGTTGGCGATGCCCGTCTTCACGCTGTCGGAGAAGATGTGGGAGATCCGGTTCTCGTGCTCGGGTTTGGCCAGCACGATGATCCTGATGTTCCACAGCGTCTGGGAGGCCACCTGCCGCCATGGCAACAACAACAGCCAACATCAGCACCACTGCAGCACAGCACACTGGCTAATATTGGTTAGGGTCTAATCTCAGTCACAGCCATTAAACACTGCTTCACAAAGAAGGAATACCACAGAAGCTTAGATGCTAAATGCTAATGTGTGACTGCTATGACCAGCACCATGTTCTTAGCTTAGATGCTAAAGGCTAATGTGTGATTGCTATGACCAGCACCGTGTCCTTAGCTTAGATGCTAAAGGCTAATGTGTCACTACTGACCAGCACCATGTTCTTAGCTTAGATGCTAAAGGCTAATGTGTGACTGCTATGACCAGCACCATGTTCTTAGCTTAGATGCTAAGATGCACAGATGCTAAAGGCTAATGTGTGATGCACTGCTGACCAGTTTGAAGCTGATGTTGGTGATGTGTCTCAGCGCCCCCTTCACGATGTCCATCCACTCCTTCTCGCCCAGAGGGTCCTCCTGCGTGCCGATCACGTAGATGTCGTGAGGGATCTGATTGGCCGTGTCGTCCCGAGTCCGCCCCTGACCCTTCGACTGGAACCAGGAAGTGATGTTGTGTGGCGGGTTGGCGTTGCCTGTGACGATGGTGACAGAACTCAGACTCGTCATTTTCTTCTGCAGCATATTCAAATCAAAACTTGAATGTCCAACAGAGATATTTTTGGTCCAGTTCTGTGTTCCTTTGTATCACAGATGAAAACATCAAAGAGACTTTATACTTTCATTCTGAGAACCCTTGTAGTATTTATGCTGAGTTTAATGGGAATGAAGATTAACAAAGTTAGCCTGTATGGTATTAAATGCATCATACAGACATATCATATGACTGCACTGTGCACATCATCTTATGAAATTCTTTAGTTGCTTAAGTCTTGTTCAACTTACTCTTGCAACATATGTCTATGTATACATGCAAATGCCAATATACCTACATAAACATGCAGCCCACTGAAGGACAACAATCATGAATGTGACTACTGGAGTGATTGTGTAAGAACTAATAAATTAATTTCTTGATTTTGTTGGACTACAATTCCCAGCATGCTTGGCACTTGTGAGGGGTTTATGGGAAAGGGGGAGACATAAGTCCAATCGGTCTGTGAGCATAGATGATGTCTGTGGTAGTAGGGCACATACAGACAGACACACAGACAGACAGACAGACAGACACACACAGACACAGACACACACACACACACACACACACACACACACACACACACACACACACACACACCTTTAGAAAGCGAGGTTTATAATTGCATACCCATGTTCCAGGTGCCCACGAAGATGGTGATCATGTCTGGCTCCGCCTTCCCTGAGTGCTTGTTCTTCATCTGCTGGAGAAGCTGACAGAAGCCTTCTCTTTTCTGAACCACACACACACACACACACACACACATGCACACACATACATACACACGCACATATACGCACACACATACATACACACGCACATATACACACATACACACACACACATATACACACACAGACATACACTTACACACACACACACACACACACACACACACACACACACACACACACACACACACACCCACACCCACACACACACACGAGGGAATGGAATGGAAAATGCACACATCAGTAAGCCGCGTAAACCACACTATAGCACATGACACTAGCGCCTGCTCACACTCTGCTCTGAGAATACACACGCTGAGAAACACACTTAGCATCGCCACTGTCCACACACAGCCACCACACACACAGCACAGTGCAGCACACACACACACACACACACACAGCACAGTGCAGCACACACACACACACACAGCACAGTGCAGCACACACACACACACAACACAACACACACACACAGCACAGTGTAACACACACACACACACAGCCACCACACACACACACACAGTGCAACACACACACACACACAGCCTCCACACACACAGCACAGTGCAACACACACACACACAGCCACCACACACAGACACAGTGCAACACACACACACACACACAGTCCAACACACACACAGCACAGTGCAACACACACACAAAGCACAGTGCAACACACACACACACACACAGTCACCACACACACAACACGCTGCACAGCACTTTTCTTCTGTCTTTTTTTATGAAAGCTCCTAGAATCGCCACTTGTCCAAACACAGTCACCACACACCCACACACACACACAAACACAGCTACCACACACAGCACGCTGCACAGCACTTTTTCTCTTGTGAAAGCACAATACCTTTGAGTCGTCAAAGACAAACTCCTTCCTCAAGGTCTTTTCCTTCTCCGTCTCCAGCACGATGACCAGTTTAGTATGCACCTTCTGGGACTTCACCAGCTGCAGGACTGCATGTACAAACGCTCCAATAAGCAACTGTGAACACTAACTCTGTCACACACACACATACATACACACACACACACACACACACACACACACACACCATATTTTTGTTGACATTCATGCTTAGAGTAAAAAGGCAGGGCTTACTCTTATTGTGCACATAGTACTTGTCTTCTGGGCCATCCTTGGACTTCTTGAAGAACAGTTTTCCACTCTCCACATCCACTTTCAGGAACATTTTGGTGGAAAGGTTTAGGCCCAAAGACTCCGATTTGACCTGTCGATACAAAAAGGGTTCATTGCACATATTTTCTATGGTGATTTGCAGGCACCTGCTGCGGCCTAACCTGCCCAGGTAAGACTGCAGGCAGCAATGCACCAGGTGTCTCTGTGCTACCAGGATAACAGGCAGGAACTGGGAGAGCATTAATTTCACTGGGGCTGGACAGCCATTACAAATCTCAAGTTTAACAATTTTTGTGAAATATGTTTTCAAAGCCATACAGGACCTTTTGAGATTTCTCCTTAAAACGTGAATTATAAGATTAAATGGTGAAGTCTGTAGCGGAGGAAAACTTTGAAACAAAGTTTAAACTGTAAAACCAATCAATCCATCCATCTGACAGATAAGCGTGTGGGGATTTGGGGGAGTGTGTGGGCGTTTAAATGAAATAGTTTTCACACACCTCAAACGTGACGGGGGGTATGAGGGAGTTCCTGTGTCCGCCATCATATCCAACAGATTCAAACACTGCATTCTTCGTCTGGAAAGTAAACACACATTTAGAATACATCTACATGTACATATGCATATGTATGTACAGTATGTATGTATGTATGTATGTATGTATGTATGTGTGTATGTATGTGTGTGTGTGTGTGTGTGTGTGTGTGTGTGTGTATGTATGTATGTGTGTGTGTGTGTATGTATGTATGTATGTATGTATGTATGTATGTATGTATGTATGTATGTATGTATGTATGTAAGTATGTATGTATGCGTGTGTGTGTATGTGTTACATTACACACATCCCTGGTTCCCACTGTATCCAGTATTAAGGTGGAGAATATTAGAGAGCAGGGTGTATGTATGTATGTATGTATGTGTGTGTGTGTGTGTGTGAGCAGGGTGCATGATCTGCACTCACCTTGTCCTCTATGGAGTACAGCATCTTGGTCAGCTGCTCCAGCTTGAAGGCCACTGATTGGTTGGGATCGCCAGAGAGCTGAAGATGAAAGAGAGGATGGGTTTGTGATGTTCACTACTTTCACTGAATGACCACCGCCATAGACTCCTGTGTGCTAGCACACTAAAGAAGATCTCTCTGTATGTACTGTATGTATGTATGTATGTATGTATGTAATTGTGTATGTGTGTATGTATGTATGTATGTACAGTATGCATGCATGTATGTATGTATGTATGTATGTGTGTGTATGTACTGTATGTATGTAATTGTGTATGTGTGTATGTATGTATGTATGTATGTACAGTATGCATGCATGTATGTATGTATGTATGTATGTATGTATGTATGTATATGTGTATGTGTTTATGTATGTATGTTTGTGTGTACAGTATGTATGTATGCTAACACCAAACACGCTAACACCAAACATTATAACTGAGGTGATAGATTAGTTTGATGGTGCTCACCATACTCCTCAGTCTGCCTCCGGGTGACATTGGCTGGTCCAGCACCTTCTGCAGTGCCTCCAGACTGGGCAGTGCCCGGGTGATCTCACTGCACTCACACAAAGCCAACAGGACACATGACACATTGGACACATGAGACATTGGACACATGGGGCATATTGGACATATTGGACACTGATGAAAGTCCCGAAGACACACACTAATGCATATGATAGGCACTGTTTATCATGCTGCCTATGGTCATGTACATTCATCAATAAACCAAAGCAGGTAGACTAAGCGAGCCTATTTGATTTCTTTTACATATATGTGCCGAAATATTTTAAAAACATTGTCTTAGTCTAGCCTAAACTATAATTCACATTGTCTTGAATATGTAATCTTGTGATATTCAAATAGATGTGCTTATTGTGGATATTAAAGGTATACTATGTAGCAAGGACACAAGCGGATCACCTGTTGAGATTTTTGCAGAGGGTGAAGGTGAGCTTCTTCAGGTTGGGCAGGGTGGGGTTTCCATTCTGCACCTGCTCGGCATCCACGGAGATATTATAATGGAAGTACTCCAGAATAGACTTCTGGTGCTCCTCAGGAACACTGGATGGATGGATGGATGGATTGATGGATGGATGGATGGGTAAAAAGAAAGAAAGAGAAAGAAAGAAAGAAAGAAAGAAAGAAAGAAAGAAAGAAAGAAAGAAAGAAAGAAAGAACGAAAGAAAGAAAGAAACAAACAAACAAACAAACAAACAAACAAACAAACAATAAGATAAACACAAAAAATGCATATGCAAAGAGCACAATACACCTTAACCAGGACAGCTATTTCGCCTTCTTTATAGGAATTACCACTGCCATCTAAAAGATTACCTACATTCTTGCCTTTAGTTTGATGAGGTATATTCCACAGTATTGTGTGCCAGTGGAAAGACTAAGATTAACTGTTAATGTGGTCGACTTCTACTATATGCAAT
The DNA here is from genome assembly GCA_030347295.1 of Setipinna tenuifilis. NCBI lineage: Eukaryota > Metazoa > Chordata > Actinopteri > Clupeiformes > Engraulidae > Setipinna > Setipinna tenuifilis. The sequence continues at coordinate 30,840,122 of CM059276.1, forward strand.
AAGCAAGCTAATTTGGGGCTGGCCACATGCTACCATATTTGCTGATTGCATATATCCTTGAATAAGTTTTGTTTTTGCATTCCCATATGCCAGTTTTGTATTTTTTCAATTCTCCAACAGCATAAGTTTTCCCAACAGCATGATATGTTGGCCATCCAAACTGTGCAGTGGTTGAATGACTTTATGCAATTCCTAAAGCTATCCATATATAAAGCTATGTGATGCTTTACATTGCTAGTGCAAAGATCATTTCAGAATTATTTTATTTTTTACCCAAAGTAAATAGTCCTTCCTATCCACATTATCTCCCAAAGGTTCACAGACATATTTACTGATTGAATAACTACACATTTTGTAAATAATTAGATTTGCACAAGGTCAGTTAGCTATCAATAGCTAAAGGCAATGAGCTGCATCGCTAGTGTTTTTAAATGCAGTACTATCTTATTTCTATGGAAAGTGGATAGTCCTTTTGGTTCTCATTGTTTCCACAGTTATATTTAGTGGCGGAGGGATTACGCACCGTATAAATAGTTCTCTTCTCAAACCCTGAAGGTACGGACAGGATGGGAGGGTGACAGGATGGACGGCGCTTCTGTTTGCGGGCTGAGGCTGAGAGATTGACGGACATACCTGGACATGTCCACATGCTGCAGCCGCTGGAGGAAGAGGTCTGGCATGGAGGTGCGGGTGAGCTCGCCGCCCTTAGACTGCTCCTCTTTGCTGTCGTTCCCGGGGAAGTTCCTGGGTGGAAGCTGGGGAGGCAGGCTCGTTGGCTCTGTGATGGTTAGATGCAGAGAGAGGTAAGTTTAAAAAAAAATAATAATAATGATGATGAACGAAGTTGAATGTTTACGTTTACGTTACAAACGTGCAAGTTGCAAAGCAAAGAGACCAAGATTTTATGTTCTGATGCAACTGTTTGCTTCAGCTGGTGGATATGTGTGTGCACTTGCTCTGAAATTTTAATTTCTGCTATATTTTAGCTTGTTAAAATGCATTCAGTAATCGACGGAAAAATGCAAAGCAACTTTGAAAGTAGCCTACATCTGGGCGACACGTTTGCATTCTGTGCATGTGTGCATTCGTGCAGGACTCTGTGTGGGGATGTGGCAAGGGTTAACCTCTGCCGGGTGACATTTATCACTACATGCGTGGGAGGTGTGAGGGAGAAACACTTTAGAGGAGGGTCAAAACACACAACAGAAAAATTCTGTTTGACATTCAAGCAGTCGTGACACTAAAGGGCTACTTCAGGTGGTGTTCAGTGTCCCCCACATCATCAAAAAAGACCTACACTTGTGCAGCACACATCACAATGAGAATAAACATCATCAAGACTTGTGCAACTGGTTTCAAACTTCTGCAGCATGATATGAGAGGTCTTACCTGGTTCGTCCTCTAGTTCCTCCTCTTTCTGCACGGGGTACTGTAGGCGTGTAACCAGGCCCATGTTCTCCTTGTAATAGGCCTCCACCAGGTCAGGCAGCAATGAGAAGAAGCGGATGGGCACGCCCTCTGATGCCTGGAGGGGTTTTAAATAATAATAATAATAATAATAATACATAGAAGCGGATGGGCACGCCCTCTGATGCCTAAGGGCGTTTAAGGAGAGACACACACTGTAACAACTCCTCCTCCACCTCTTTAAGACCGGGAGTGGATCTGATGCCTGGGGGCAATAAATAATATTAATAATAATACATAGAAGCGGATGGGCACGCCCTCTGATGCCTGGAAGCGGTAAATAATAATAATAAATAATACATAGAATTTCTATAGCGCTTTTCAAGACACTCAAAGACGCTTAAAGGACAGACACACACTGTAACAACTCCATCTCCACCTCTCGTGGACTGGGAGTGGATGCCTTGTTTTATTTAATACTCCTAATGCACACTGTTTCAGCAACAATGTGTTTGCCAGCTCTCCTAATGAGCCTTTACACAAAGCGATCGCTCTGAGTTTAAAACACGGCACTGTATTCCAGGGACTTTTGTGCATAATCCTCTGATCACCTGACTCACTACTTCAGAGTGTAGCAGCTGTAGCCGTTTGCAATCCACAATTCTATAGGTCAGTAGGTAGGAACATTCGACAAAGTTTTAAATCCATTTTTTTAGAAGTTGGCGAGTCTGGTGTTGTTTCTGTTCCTCGTTTCACCTGTTGCATGCCTATGTGGGGAACAAGGTTGCTACACTTGTCTACGCCCCCCCACCACCACCACCTCCCCGTCATGTCAATGCTGCTCGTTCGGTTTTGTGAGGGGGCCCTGCCAGTACAGATGGCCCTGGTGTTCCCCTACCTGTCCCCTGCCCTCACTGGAGTGCCTATCTCTCCCCTGCCCTCAATGGAGTGGCCCTATCTGTCCCCTGCCCTACACTGGATTGGCTCTCTGTCCCCTGGCCCTATCTGTCCCCTGTCCTACACTACAGTGTCTCTATCTGTCCCCTGTCCTACACTGGAGTACCTATCTGTCCCCTGCCCTCACTGGAGTGCCTATCTGTCCCCTGCCCTACACTGGAGTGCCTATCTGTCCCCTGCCCTACACTGGATTGGCCTTGTCTGTCCCCTGCCCTACACTGGATTGGCCTTGTCTGTCCCCTGGCCCTATCTGTCCCCTGCCCTCACTGTAGTGCGTCTCTCTGTCCCCTGCCCTACACTGGCTCTGCATAGTGAAGGATTAAAAACTACAATAAAGGGCCCTCACCTTCTTTTGGGGTCTTGGACAATCAGTGAGAAATGTGTTAATGATTGTGACCGAAAGAGATGTATGCCTCACTCGTAAGAGATATTCTCACTGAGAAAATGTTGCAACCTTTTCTGCTGAAGATCTAAATGAAAAATATTCCTTTTATGATCACAAGTTTATGTACAAGACATAAGGAACTTCTCTGAACTACAGTGAAGGACGGTTAAGAAACAAACTCGCAGTATCAACAAAAAAAAAATTGAAAGAGGAAGAACCATAATGAAAGAAGACACGGGGATTTAACCGAGACTCAGAGGGTCAAGGAAGCTTGGGTAGGTCACTGGCAGCCATGTTAGGTCAGATGCTTTGAGTGATTCTTATAACCTAAAATGCCTCTTCATAGCGGCCATTTTGAGATACTAGTTCGCAAGGGTTTAAAGCGTGTTTGACAACAGGCCCGTTTCTGCTCATTGTTAACGAGGGCCTGGTGTTTGGCGTGGTGTTCAGCACAAGCTGAGAAAAAGGCCTCAGTGTCGCTAAACCAAACCGGTCAGACGCGGCACAAGCGAGGTGCTAATGTCTCGTGAGCCTAGCCACAGTCGGGCGGGCAGAGGCAGAGGCAGAGAGCGTGTGCAAAGGCAGCGTTTGACACTCGGGAAACGACGCCCACACACTGCTGGGGCCAAGCAGATAGAGCAGCTGAGGAGGCAGCTGTCACACTGCAGGCCCCTGTCCTCTTACACACTCACAACAACTTCGCTAAAGCAAATCAGATAGTTCATGTGTGGTGTGTGCGGCTTTGGCCGATGCCTGTGCACTTTACTCAATGTATAAGCTTTTTATATGCTAGATGTTTTTTTTTTTTAACTCATTATTGTAGGCCATGTTGAAGCCATGTTGGGGCAGGGCTGTGCAAAATTCAAATTCAAATTGCATCCTGTTTGTTACGTCAGCCTAAAACACGACTTAAAAACTCATCAACTAACGTGAAATCCGCGAGTCAATCTCCATTTAGTGCAGAATTTTGCACAGCCCAGTGGGTAGCTAATGTACAGCCTGCACTCAGCATATAGCTAATTACTGATGAGCATGTAGATATTACTGATGAGCGTATAGTTAATTACTGATGAGCATGTAGATATTACTGATGAGCGTATAGTTAATTACTGATGAGCATGTAGATATTACTGAGGAGCATGTAGTTAATCACTGATGTACTTTCTGTGCTCATTGCCATCATGACTCATTACAACATCACAGTGGAGCCGCTCAGTGTCTGACTGCAGGGCCAAAAGCAGAAGTTTGATGCACATGAGGCTTGAAATAGCCAGCCAGCCTTTCGGCACCTGTGTTACTTCACCCCAAATCCACCGGGGTAAAAAAGAAGTTAACTCAGAAAATAGAAAGTGGAAATGCCCAATGCAGATACCTGCTCAAACCCACTCCCCAATCACACCCCCCCACCCCCCATCTCCACCCCCCAATGAATTTAAAAATATAAAATAATCAAATAATAGGAGAGATAGCAAAACATACCACAAGCCATATTAGAGTATGGTCCAAATAGAGGCTAAACTGCCAGTACTCTTTTTATAACCACAGCATACTACGGCATGTGTGAAGCAGCATACTAGGTCATACTAGTGCATGTGTGAAGCAGCATACTAGGTCATACTAGGGCATGTGTGAAGCAGCATACTAGGTCATACTAGGGCATGTGTGAAGCAGCATACTAGGTCATACTAGTGCATGTGTGAAGCAGCAAGCTAGGTCATGCATGAAGCAATGCAGCATATTAGGTCATTCTACGGCATGCGTGAAGCAATATAATAGGTCATTCTATGGCATGCGTGACGTAGCATACTAGGTCATTCTATGGCATGCGTGACGTAGCATACTAGGTCATACTAGGTCGTGCGTGAAGCAGCATACTAGGTCATACTAGGTCATGCGTGAAGCAGCGTACTAGGTCATACTATGGCATGCGTGAAGCAATATAATAGGTCATTCTATGGCATGCGTTAGGCAGCATAATAGGTCATTCTATGGTATGTGTTAAGTAGCATACTAGGTCATACTAGGTTGTGCGTGAAGCATATTCTTAAGCATATTCTTAGGTCCATAAGGGGGGGCCCAGCAGAAAACGTTTGGGAACCACTGTTCTATGGCATGCGTGACGTAGCATACTAGGTCATACAAGGTTGTGCGTGAAGCAGCAAGTTAGGTCATTCTATAGCATGCGTGAAGCAGTTAGCGCCTCACCTGCACAGAGAGTTTGCGCTCCTCATTGGGGAGGATCCTATAGGTGTACACACAGTTCTGATACCTGTGAGGATGAAAGGACAGGTCATAGGGACATTAGAGGTGCTTAACTATTGGAGCTTTACTGACAAAAACCCACTAAAGTGTGACTTTAGCCTCCTAAAGTGTGACTATCGTCAGGGGCAGAAGGCAGGCTTGCTTGATAGCTGCATGCTTGCCTAGGGCTTGCCCTTTTGGCTGACCACAAAATGTCCATAAAAGCATAAATATTAGAGGCTTAGAGTTTACTTCCCGTCTGTCGGTAGATTAAATATAAAAAGGGACATCAGCTCCTCCGTATCTGACCCTTCAGTTTTGCTGAAATACGAAGTGCTACAACGCTAGCATTGCTACTTCCCTATTTTAATTAGCCAACTCCTTAGACATAGTGCGAAGGGATTTGACAAAAAAATAGCCACAAAGTATGTATTTAGCTGACAGCAGATATCACGAAAGGAAGCTAGCATGAGAATATCTCTATTCACTGGTAAAGATAAATTACATTTCTACTCACAGAGAGTGTTAGGTGGCTAAAGAGTGCCATTCAGGCACTGCATGTGATGTGATGTGGATTGCACCTAGTTATCTAATTAGAATTACAGCCAAGAACCACAGAAGCACACAGACACAGTAAAGTCAAATCAAATCTGCTGAATAGAATTGAAGGGCAGCTGTGTGTCCCTGGCCTAGTGTGGCCCCAGAGTCACAGTAAGGATGACACTCATAGCAGAACTCCACGGAGAGCCCTGCAGTGCACTCCCACACCAGCCAATGTCTTTGCCTAATCATCACACATGTCCCTCTTATCTAAATGGGCATTAGCAGACACACTAGTTCAGAGACCGCGGATGGATGTATAGAAGTCACAGCTCAATCAGGAGACCTTTGGGCAGTTACACAGGTCATTTATTAATTCATCAGCATAACTTCAAAGTCCGACTTCTGTCACCATATTCTCAAGCTACAGTACTGTGCCTGCACTAAAACTATCAAAAATCTTGTGTTCATGCACACTGTTGTGCTCTGTGTGTGTGTGTGTGTGTGCTCTGTGTATGTGCTGTGTGTGTGTGTGTGTGTGTGCTCTGTGTATGTGCTGTGTGTGTGTGTGTGTGTGCTCTGTGTATGTGCTGTGTGTGTGTGTGTATGTGTGTGTGTGCTCTGTGTATGTGCTCTGTGTGTGTGTGTGTGTGTGTGTGTGTGTGTGTGTGTGTGTGTGTGTGTACTTACAGCACACAGAGCGCGTAGGCCCCCTGTATGGACTCGCTGTCGCGCAGGAGGAAGCTGCCATCCTTGCCTGCCTTGGAGAGCAGCCCCTCGGCCGTGGATCGCGTGATATTGCCATGGTACCATGGCTGGAGAGTGGACATCCTGGCCCCCCTCCCCTGGTCTCTACTTGCGCCCCCCCGTCCTGTTCTCCAGCACAGGCCACTGGGGACTCGGGGCAGTTAGGCTCCCTCTCCTGCTGCTGCTGCTCCTGCTGCTGCGGCTGCTGCTGTGGCTGCTGCTGCTTGTACAGACACTCCAGTGACCATGGAGGGAAGCTCAGCTCAGCCTGCCTGTCCTCTTGGTCCGGTTCATGGTGGCTCTCCTGCACTTTTAACGCTCTGTCTGTCTTGTCACTCTGCTCCTTTGCCTATTCTTTTCACCCTCTCTCTGTCTCTGTCTCTGTCTCTCTCTCTCTGCCTCTCTCTTCCTGTTACAGGAGCGAAAGCTGCAAAAAGGAAGCTGCCACAAATACAGCTGTGAACTTCCTCATTCTGTGCTCAAAACGCCTACCAAGACCAACAGGACAGCACTACCGTTCATTTCATTTTCACATAGCTCGTAGCCGCTACGGCTAACTCCTCCCCTCCCCGACACAAACTATAGCAAGAGCTGTTGGCCAGGACTGCTGATCTCCAGTAATTATTAACCATTCTAAACTTAACACTGGATGCAGAGTAATCGTATGTGTTTGTGTTTTTAAGGACGGTGCAGGGTGGAAATGTTGCTGTGTGCAGACACAGGCACGGCTCACAGCCACCATAGGCGGTCTGCAGATCAGCGATAGTTTAGGAAGCAGGTTGGCATTCAATCTGACCGGGTGGTGGTGGTGGTGGTGGTGGTGGGCCGGAGGGAGGGAGGGGTTCAACTTCTGGTATCAAGAGGAAAGTGAGTCTGTGGCGTGCTGAGGAAGAAACAACCTTTAGTCACTCGTTCGCTGTGTTGTTGGCTGTGTTTAGTGAGTCCCAGGTTGCTTTGCCTGTATCGCCCACATTGTAGCCCCAGGTGTCTAAATCACCAAAGACTGGAGCTCCAGGTTTCTATATTACCAAGAGTGGCATGACTCCCCTGCTCCCATGCCTGACTTTAAGTCATGATAGCTCCTCCACTCTTAAATGCATTAAATATTCCAAAGGAGAAAACATGTAGATACTGTATATACAAGTCTAAGCATACTAAAAATTTGGGCAATTATTTGTGATCTTACAAATGTAGTCACATATAACACACACACACACACACACACATTCACCCAGGAACAAATGCATGCAAATATTTCATATGCAAAGATATGCACACACAGAAGCCCACATTCTGACACCCACACGCCCACACACCCACACACCACACCGCCTCTGTTAAGGTCCAACCTCTCGGCAGTCTTGAGGGGAGGATACCCTGCCTTGCTCAGCCTGTGACAGGAAGTCTTGCAAAAAATATGAGAAGAAGAAGAAGAGGAAGAAGAGACGGCAAGAAAAAAAACACACATACACACACACAGTAGTGTCACACACACACACACACACAAGCCGCAAGGGTGTTGCATGAAGAGAGAACCCGAAAGCTGTGACAAGTTTCTCTTGTGCTCAGGGCCTCCGCCCTACCTCTCAGCGTACGACAGGCCGACCTGAATACACACACACACACACACACACACACACACACACACACACACACAAACACAAGAGTATAGACATCCACTTTCAGTCTCCCACACACTCACACACAAACGAGCACCCTTGAGCAGCTACTGTTGCTCTCTGCACTGCGGGCTGCCACCGATGCAGAAATACCCCAGCTGAGCCGGCGAGGAAAACCGCTTCATGTGTGGTCAGGAGTCTGCACAGTCACACTCTTCACAGTCACACTCTTCACACACTTCTGCCTTCATATTTAGATGAGTGTGTTGTCAGGCCTCCTGCGTCCCTTCGCTATTGGCAACAGTAATGAGGAAAAGCGAATGTGTTCTAGTGGTTGCTTTGCCTCAAGCTCTGACTGGCTGATTTTAGCAGCAGTCAGTAATAATTGTAAGAGGTGTAACATTTTTTAAAAGTTTATTTGAAAATAATTTTTGTACTTCAAGATAAAAACTCAAAAGCTTCTTGCTACGAGTTCAGAATTTCCCCGAATTTGTCTGTCACTATGCTGCCCCCTAGTGTGGGCGCTCCAGAATGCCATAACGTCAGTGCATGTGGGGAGACGCTTGGATCTATCTATCTATCTATCTATCTATCTATCTATCTATCTATGCAAGAAACGTGTGTGTGTGTGTGTGTATGTTCGGTCCACTGAGCTCAAATTTGGTAGGTGTCTTGCTGGTGAGTGCAGTGCCAAGTTTCATGTTGTTAGGACAAAAAATGTAATGCAGAATATATCAGTAAAACAAGCTAACACTGCCTTTTTGTCTGTGTGTCACTCTGGGCACCGTAGCCACTCCCCCTCTCACACAACACGGCTGCATCAACGGCCTCTGCACTACTTTTACAGTAGGACATACAAGTTCTTATGCCTATCATCACTATGAATATTTTAAAATGTAACTTCAAAAGCATCGTTGGCTAGATTCCATGACGTGCACTGCATGCAAATGTGTGACTTACTGTAACATAATTTATTGAATATAACATAATGAACACTGTAAAAAGGTAAACTGTAAGAGAATAAATAAAAAATACAAACAGTAAATAGTTTCATAGTTTCAGAATGGTTTAACATAGTTGAAAAAGGCACTGCTTAAACCATAATAACAGCCGTGACAACAGTTCAGAAACACTGCAAAATATAGTGCGATAAATGTACTGAAGTCAAGTCACATGGCACACAGCAAACAGTGGATTTGGCTTAAAAGATTATGTACAAGCACAAGCAAGATTGCATAGTAGGCTATATGAAACACTTAGACCACCGAGGTGTGTGATGTGTGGTCAAATTGAGATGAAGAAGGAATGTCTGAGAAAGAAAACTTTTTTTGTTTCTACTAGAAGAGTCTTTAAGTGAATATGAGCCTCATTACCTAAACACATATTGTGCTAACGCTACCTACAGTAGACTTTATGATCGACAGAAGGCAGGAATCGTCAAAGTACAATATCCTTGACGAATGTCTGTGAAAATTCTTATTCATCCAGGTCATGTTAGTCTTGAAGATGTTTCACATTTTATCCAAATGGCTTCTTTAGTTCTGGCCTAAACTAAAGAAGCCATTTGGATACACGGTGAAACATATTCAAGCTACTAAAAGAAGTCCAGTTGCTTACAACTTCGCTCATTTGACTATCCTTGACGAATGCTAAAGGCTAATTTGTGAGAAATGAATGAACAAGCATGGTGTTGTGATTATAGGCAAGCTCAGCCAAGCAAACAGACAGGATATAAAGTAGCAATAATGAGCTAATAAGGTAGTAGGGAGAGATAGACACGAGGAAAGGGTCACTCATTTTGAGGAGAAGGCTAGCGGTGATCAAAAAGTCTTTCAAATATCAAACGATTCTGTCCGAACGAAATTCTTTGACCATGTCAGATAAAAAAACTGTACAGTTCATTTTGCTTGATCACATTTTTGAACCAAATGCCTAGAGCAGACTGGCTCAGTTTAAGTTCTTCATCGTCCTCTTGTGGCAGGTAAACGGCCTGTGTGCCTGCTGTACAGTACTCATTCACCTGTAATGGTAACATGACAGCGCCTGCTACGATCCTCCATTGCCATAAACCACAGTCCAGAGTAATACACATACACTACAACTAGGCTATAGTTTTTTACTTGCATACACCATAGCATATGAAAATGTTCATCCTTAATCATTTCGCCTTGCAGTATAAAATCACATTTCAGTAGGCTATAATGCATGCGGTGTTAAGTCTCATGTTTGCTAATATGAATATGGAGGCTCATGTCAAGCTTCATGACACAAGTAATTCTATTGTTACCAATAGATTTAAAAACAAAATAGATATGGGATTTTAAAATTTAGTTGTGTTTAGGTGACCTGCCCAAAACACTAATATCCAGTTCCTGAAACGATACCCTTTTTAGAATCTGTCCCTAACTGGCTAAAACTCAGACCTGGTGCTGTATCATGGCTAGAACTCAGATTTTGCACTGGTTGAGTAGCTAGAACTTGGACTTGCCGCTGACTGAGAATCCCAGTCATTGATTGGCTAAAGTTCAGACTTGGCACTGATGGAGTTCTTGTGGTTTGATTGGCTAGAACTCAGACTTGGTGCTGACCGAGTCAGAATTTTAGTCATTGATTGGCTAGAACTCAGACTTGGCGCTGACGGAGCTCTTGTGGTTCTGATTGGCTAGAACTTGGACTTGGCGCTGACCCGACCGAGTCCGAATCTCAGTCATTGATTGGCTAGAACTCGGACTTGGCGCTGACGGAGCTTTCGTGCGTGCCCTTGAGGTCCCCGCTGGTGGCACTGGAGGCGGCCCCCTGTCCCCTGCACAGCAGCTTCTGCAGCGTGCCCCGGAACTTCTCGGCGCCGAACAGGTAGACCAGGGGGTCGAGGGCGCCGTTGAGGCAGGTGAGGGAGGAGGTGAGGCGGTTGGCCAGCGACAGGGCGCGCTGGGTGCGGCAGGGCAGCTCCAGGCCAGAGCCCAGGATGTAGGTGGCGCGGCTGGCGTGGTAGGGCAGGAAACACACCACGTAGATGAGCATCACCAGGCCGATGGTGCGGAGGGCGCGCAGACGCAGGGCGGGCTCCAGACGGGACCCACGCCGCAGGCTGCGGATGATGAGCAGGTAGCAGGCTAGCGTGGCCAGGAAGGGCGGGGTGAAGGCCACGCCCAGGGAGACGAGGGCGCGGCGCGACGCCTTCTCGCGGTACAGCTGCAGGCACACGGTGGAGCCGTTCACCTCGGCCGTCTGCCGCGTCACCAGCAGCGGCGCCATGGAGACCGTCACCAGCGCCCACAGGCAGAAGCTGGCGATGTGGGCGTAGCGCGCCTGCCGCAGCTTCAGCGAGCGCACGGCGTGCACCACGGCCAGGTAGCGGTCGCCCGCCACACACGCCAGGAAGTAGATGCTGGCGTACATGTTGACGTAGAACAGGAAGCCGGCCAGGCGGCACGGCACCTCGCCGAAGGGCCAGTGGCCGCCCGTCAGGTGGTAGGTGGCCCGCAGCGGGAGGATGATGACGTAGGACAGGTCGGCCACCGCCAGGTGCATCAGGAACACGTTGGCGGGCGAGGAGCTGCCGCGCTGGCGGGAAAAGATCCACAGCGCCAGGCTGTTGCCGTTCAGCGCCAGGAGGAACACCAGGATGTAGTAGCTGCCGAAGATCAGGTTCTCGGCCGTGTTGTCGACGGGGGGGCACGTCACGTTCAACGGGAGCAGGGGGACATCGGGGGGAGGAGGAGGAGGAGGGGTGAATGTGGCCATTGCTGAAAGCAGAACAAGAGGACACACGTTAAAATGAACCAATGAGCTGCTTAAAATTCAGACTCACACACACACACATGCACATACAAAGAATACATACAAAGAACTTGAACTATGAATGAAGAATGTGAAAAATCCAAATCAAAGGATGACTTTAGATGAAACAAGTCAGAGATGTCACACTAGACCCTACAAAGATCAGCTATAATTCACAAAGCAGCATAGCTTAAAGAAGGCCTTTTGGGAGGCAGGGGGTCAGCAATCTAAGCAATGCACAGAGAAACTATTAATTCCCCCCCCCATCCACCCCAGAGGGTCGGCACACAAAAGACTTTCAGGCTTCTCAGCAAACACATCGCCCTCACAAGCTCATATTCATAAGTGTGGCAAAGAGCACACTGCTCTCACTCTCTTAAACAGGCACCACAGAAAGCCCAGCCGCCAGGCCACTAGAATGGGCTCATTCATGCACCCAGTGGCCCGCAATGTAGACCAAGAATGCACCGTAGTAAACCCCAGATAATACAGCCTGCGGTATTTGTGCTTCGCACATCAGAAAAAAAGCCTTGTTACTGTTGGGCCTCAACCTTTACTTCCACTGACTCTACTGAACTCGGAACCTACTTGGAACAATCAGTGTGTGTGTATGTGTGTGTGTGAGAGAGTATGTGAGGGAGTGTTTCACAGTTATGGCCCTGTGTGTGAAGTGCTGGCAGTAAGCAGAGATGAAGGAGTCCTTGAAGACGGGAGTGTGTGTGTGGGGGGGTGGGGGTGAGTGGGAGTGGTGGGGTGAGGTGTGTGTGTGTGTGTGTGTGATGGGGCTGGTAGTGTTGGAATGTGGTAATGGGGGGGGGGCACATGACACCCCGGTCCTCCAGCCCTGCTCCCGGCGGGTGGGTTAACGCGAGGGCACGATGTGCCAACAGCCAGCCCCACCTCAGGGTCATGGGACAGAAGGGTGGCAGAGGTGGCCGCCACACCCTCATATCCCCTTTCAGTTCCCCTGCCAGCTGTTGCCCTGTGGCGCGGGGCCGTGGGGTCGGCAGCTCTGATTCGGCTCCTAATTGGTGGGGGGTGGGGGGGCGATGTGGGGGGGGGGGGGGGGGGGGGGGGGGGTAATCTCCCCCTCCCTCAGATCAGATAGGCAAAGAGTTTACGGCCAGCTCCCTGTGGCGGCATGCGTCCACACCCTACTCTGCTGGCTTGTAGACACACTTGACTATTAATAATTGGGCTCGCACAGGTGTGTCTGCCCGTCCCTGTGGATGTGTCAACCTTTTTAAGACATGGACTGCGACACTGACGTCCTTTGGTTGTGGTGCCCTTTCTCGACCCCAGACGCGCGAGGCTTTGGCATTTCAAAGTGACACGTTTTTCCACTTTGCATTGCAGTTGCTGCAGTGCAAACAACACCCCAAGCCTGGGATGGCTGTTGGCTTTAGACACATGCAAGCACATGTTTCGCGCTGAGTGAAGTGAACGTGGCCGCCCCGATTTGATTAACGTTTTCATCGCCCCAACATGGGTGTCGCCCCATGCTAGGCCCCTCTGCGTGCTTTATTAGTGTGGGAGTTGATGATGAACGCCCACGGCCGAAAGTAAACAGGGTCTCGTTTGACGTCTCCCCCCCAGAGCCTAACAAAATAGGAAGGCACCACACTAAAACATTTTGAGCGCGGCCAACACAAACAAGAAGTCGAGGGCGTGTGAAGGGGTCAGCTGGGGTCAGCAGCACACAGCGGTGGCGAAGCATCTCCCTGCCTGACGCAGGACGGAGCACATTTACTGCCCTCCACAGGCCAGGCAGGCCTATCCCACTATCAGGCCTATCCCACTATCAGCACTCCCAGATGAAAGCAGTTAAACTGACAGACGGACGGACTGACTGACAAAGGAGCGCACACACACACAGACACAGACACACACACACACACACACACTAACTGACTGACAAAGGAGCATTCACCCAAACAGCCCACGCGGCCAATGGGCTCGTCCACCCTCAGCACACATGTGGCCTGGGTCAACGGGCGCGCCAAGACCTCTTCCCTCCCCAGTTGTCTCCAACACAAACGCAAGCACACCTCCCAGCGGGGCAACTGGGAGCGTCTCCGCGCGTAAACAGGCCACCAGCTGTGGGAGCGGAGAGGAGCGGAGAGGAGAGGAGCGGAGAGGAGAGGAGAGGAGAGGAGAGGAGAGGAGAGGAGAGGAGCGGAGAGGAGCGAGGAGGATACTTCTGCTGCCTGCGAAACACGGAGGTGTGAAACACGTCTCAGAGGGCGCCGTGGGATTCCAGAGCAGCAGAATTTCTCAGGATGGAGGAAAACACACACACGCGCACACACACACACATACACACACACACACAATACACACACACACACACCCTTCCCTCTGCCCTAGTTATTGGCAGTAAAACTGTAGCGACTTCCTTCATGACATGATACTCTGAGGAGTACACTTAGACCAACATGCAGCTGTCACTGTTTCATTAGGACACTTATACTTAAATAATACAGTGAAGAAGAGTGAGCTTTTCCTCACCCCTGTCCCCCCTATGGACACAAGCAGGAACTGTCAGCAGCGCCTGAATTAACTTTCTCGGCACTTCCAAGCTGCAACGAATGTTGTCTTCTGCTTTTCCTGTCAAACTGTTGAAGCACTGAGCTTGTATGAATTGTACTATACAAATACAGTTTATTATTATTATTATTATTATTATTATTATAGACCAACATGGTTTCAAAATGATGACAACACATGAGGATGACAAACTGGGCTTTTTTTTTACCCCCAATTAGCAAAGTGTGGAAGCACAGAAGGTCAGATGTTCACATCCCAAAGAAGTATGTATGCTATAGGCCTCACGGAGGTCAGATGTTTACATCCCAAAGAAGTATGTATATTATGAGCCTCACGCAGGTCATATCTCAGGGAAACTGGATCAGATTTGGGGATAAAATCTTCCGGGAGTGTGGTGACGCAAGGGGATCCGGCAGACATAAAGGAGGATGCTTGCACGGGTTCTTGCGCACTTGAGTCCTTTGAGAGATTAGCCAAAGCCGGAGGGGGTGTGTGAGTGTGACGGGCAAAGCCGGAGGGGGAGTGTGAGTGTGTGAGAGTGTGTGTGAGTGTGTGAGACGAGGCTGGCAGCTATGCAAAGCCCCCTTGTCCGGTAGCCGCGCTCTCTGCACGGCGGCACACACAGAAAGAGGGGGACGGAGCTGGGAAACGAGGGGCCTATAATGTGGCGCTGAAGCCTGCCAAACACACACACACACACACACACAAAACATCCATCCAACCCCCCACTCATGGTGTCTGTCTGGCAAAGACAAAACACGCCAATCTTCCACTAAAGTGATGTGGAGAGGGGGCAGTCTCCCACTACGGTGATGGGGGGCCCTGACAGAGACACCTCTCCACCTGATGGCTTCCCACACTCATAGGGGTTTCCCCAACACCCCCCTCTCTTCCCCTGTCACTGGGACACAACACCACCAGCAAACACCCTAACCCCTCACCATAGCTACACCCTAACCCCTCACCATAGCTACAAGAGTCACTCTAAAGTAGACATTGCCAACTGAAGGAATAAAGAAATGCATTACAATGCTACAAATTCACCACTATGTCTTCTAATGACCTAATTATCTTGCACAGTTGTCACAAACCAATGCCTCAATAAGTCAAGTACATTTTTAAAAATATATACTCATGCAAATAAAAAGTAAAGAAAAGGGGATCAAATAAAAACAGAAATATTTTCACAGAGAAACACAAAGTTGGAGGGCAACTTACCAGACAGGAGCTCCTCTAGGAGTGGTGCACACGCTGAAGGGGAGGAGAAGAAAGTGAAGCAAGTAAGAGAGAGAATGAGAGAGGGAGGAAAGGAGGGAGAGAGAGAGGGAGGGAGGGGGAGGGAGGGAGAGAGAGAAAGGGAGGGAGAGAGAGATAGGGTGGGTGAGAGAGAGGGGGAGAGGAGGAGTGACCAAGAGAGAGGGTGGGTGAGAGGCAGGAAGAGTAAGTGAGAGAGAGAAAGTATGGGTGAGAGAGGGGTAGAGGGTCAGTGAGAAGGAAAGTGAGCGAGACAGGGGTGAGTGAGAGAGGAAGAGTAAGTGAGACAGAAAGAGAGAGAAGGAGAGAGAGAAAGAGAGAGAGGGAGAGAGAGAAAGAGAGAGGGCGTGCAAAAGGGGGAGAGAGAGAGAGAGAGAGAAAGTAACAGAGAAAGAGAGAGAAAGTTTGTAGCTGGTGTGTGTCTCTGATAACAGCTGGCATGCAGTGGAGCGGTAGTCTAATCAGAGCAGTCACAGCCTCTATCTCGCCCTCCCCTCGCTTCTCTCCCTCCCTCCCTCCCCTCCCCTCTCTCCCCCTGCTTCTCTCCCTCCCTCTCCCCCGCTTCTCTCCCTCCCTTTCTCTACCTCTCCCCCGCTTCTCTCCCTCCCCTTGTCCCCACCTGCCCCTCTCTCCCCCCACTTCCCTCCCTCCCTCCCCTCTGTCCCTCCCCTTCCCTCCGTCCCTCCCGTTGCCCCCTCTCTCTCCCCCTCCTTCTCTCCTCCCCCCTTCTGCAGAGTGGGTGTCTGAGTCCTGTGGGGGCCTCTCCCAGTCCCAGGGCTAAGCTCAGAGAGAGCACAGCCAGAGCAGAGCAGAGCAGAGCTGGACTGGGCCAGGGGAGAGCTGGGGAGAGAGGGGAAGGCAAGGCAGGGCAGGGCAGGGGAGTGCAGGGCAGCACAGGTCAGAGCAGAGCTGGGCCAGGGGAGAGCTGGGGAGAGAGTGGAAGAGAAGCACAAGGCAGGACAGCGCAGGGCAGGGGAGAGCAGAGCAGGGCCGGGCAGGGCAGGGGAGAGTGGGGAAGGCAGGGGAGGAGAGGGGAGAGCTGGGGAGAGAGGGGAGAGAGGAAGGGAAGGGCAGGGCAGAGCAGGATCCTGACAGCACCCAGGCCACCTGAGGGACAACAAGATGTTTCCCAGGAGGAGCAGGACTGTGGCTCTTTTTGTCTCCCCCCTCACTGACAAATTTGATTACGAAAAGGGAGCGGGGTCCCGGCGGGGGTCCCTGTGATGGTGACCTTTGACCCCGCCTGCTCGTCCTGCCACCCTCTCGCTCTCCCGCCCGCCTGGGCTCTGAGAGCCACTTGTGTGCGCCACAATGGCGCGAGTCAGGACAAGAGCTCGGACAAGAGGAGAGGAAGAGAGGAGAAGAATGGCGCGACTTAGGACAAGAGCTCGAGAGGAGGAGAGGAGAGGAAGAGAGGAGAAGAATGGCGTGCCTGGCCTGCAGGGAGTTGCCGGGCAGGGTGCCATGGCAACGGGCCCTCAGCGGCGGACCCAAAGACCTTTACGACATTAACCCCGCCCCATGGCTGGGTCACCCCCTACCCTTGTTCCCATATCAATACATAGATGATGGCCTGTGTAGTTAATAGCAGCCGCTTATGAATACAGGCCCACATTCCCTTTGTGGGGAGGGTCTGCTCCACAGACAGAACCCCCCTGTGCCGAGTCTTTTAAGAGACAGGGAGTGAGAGCGGGAAAAACAAGTCACAGTGAAAGAAAGAAAGAAAGAAAGAAAAAAAACACTGAGGGAGACAGTTATAAAGGGCACAGTGACAGAGATAGAGAGGAAGAATGAGGAATGGAGAGACACACAGGTGGGGCCTAGCCCTGTCAGAGAAAAGTGTTGTGAAAGGTTAGAGAAACACAGAATACAGACACACCAACCTTTATCAGAGTCTAAACATAAATGGTCTTAGTGGAGTGAAGGCTTTTCAAAAAGGACTGTTGGCAAAGAAGATAATATGGAACCTGCTGAGATGTTAGAGCGAAACGACGGACAGCGGGAGAGGCACAGGATGGGTGGGGGGGAGATATGGGGCCCTAACTGCTTTCATCCCTACAAGGGACGGGGGCCCACAAAAACAATCTCTCTCCCACACACACAGACACACACACACACTCATACTCCACCCCCCATGTCGGACAGATGTGGCTTAGAGCTGGTGCGGATGTACACAGAGGCTGTAATATATCAATCCCAATCATACACACGCACACACACACACACACACACACACACACACACACACACACACACACAGAGGGGCTGTAATATATCCTTCATACGCCGCACTAACAGCTGTGTGCCAGAGACATGGGCCCTTTCTCCGCACCCCCCGGCAGGGCCAGAGAGGGGGGGGGTATGCAAATGAGCCGAGGCCCCCCTAAATGCCCCCCCCACCCCCCCTGAATGCCCCCACTATCTGCTCTGGGCCCCCGGGGCGCCCCGGACCCCGGACCCTCAGCGCCCTGCCTGCCAGCTCCAAATCGGGGGTGTCTGGCCGCCTTTGTGTCCCCCCCCCGCTTTGGTGAGCTTTTGTCTGGGGGCTCATCATGAGAGCCCCCCCCCTCCCTCCCCTCGCTGGCCGGAGTCTGGCTCTGTGTGCTGCGCTTGTCTGACTCCAGGAACAGACTACAGACTATCTCTGTGGTGAGCACCCTGATTAGGCATGTGACGAGACCATGTGCTGGCCTTGGGTTTGGAAACACAACATGCAGCTTCATAGCCAGACAATGCGTGAGTATGTGTGGGAGAGAGTGCACAGCTTGACAATAGGTGCACACACAGAGAATATGACTGAAGACACAAAACAACAACATAAACAGATTAACTACAAGCAAAGTTTAATGTGAGAAATCATTTCTTTTGGAACTTCATACCTCAGTTATAAAGCAACATAAGAAGAAGAAGATGTCTTTCCGATTTTAAACTAAAAACATCTGATTCCTTTAGAGGGAATCTCACTAATATACTGGTTAGGCAGGACAGGAGATCCTCAAATGACATTAACACAGCTGAAGACAGCCAGAGAGATACACTGTCTGGCAGACAAAGAAGGCAATGCAATGTAAAACAAATGTAATAATAATCATGCTATAGTGAAGTCAGTGATTAGAACAATGGCACATGGGTTTTAAATAAGTTATTAATAATGCATTGTGAAGTGCAGACAGTGGCAGCAACTTTGAAATTTAAAATGCATTTTTTTCCAGTGATACATTCTGAAATACAATGACATTAGTTTTGACAGTGCATGGCTGACCAAAGAATTACTTTAAATGTCCAATAAATTCCCTTCATTTACTTGGCACATTATGCAAGTATTGGATAATCAGTGTATATGCACCATATATACTCTCAATCTGATCTGACTCTCAATCTGAGCTTTGAAAAGCTGATCATTGAAGCAGTTTGTGTGTGTATACTGTATGTGTGTGTGTATACATATGTGTGTGTGTGTGTGTGTGTGTGTGTGTGTGTGTGTGTGTAGTGTGTGTGTGTGTGTAGCGTGTGTGTGTGTAGGCGTGTGTGTGTGTTGGTCAGTCCCGGCTGAGCTTAGCGGTAGCGCTGGTTCCGTGGGCGTGCGGCCGATCGGGTCTCCTTCACGTACATGTTCACGTAGGAAGTGATGAGGTCATCTATTTTATAGCCCTTCAAGACACAGTCAACAATACACCATCAGACCAGGGCCAGACACAGTCACTGCGTTCACATGGTGGGATTGGTTTGGTTTGGGATTGGTTCACAACGGGTGGTCTGTCCCCCAAGTCCCTGTTCACATGCAGTTCGTCTAAGCGGATTCGGCGAGAGTTACGGCTCTTTCCGCTACGCTAGGTGGGGGCGCTGTAGTCAACTTCTATCTTTCTATTATTATCTTTTAATACAAGGAACGTCTCTTCCACGCATAACTCATGAACCACTCATCCGCTTGATCTCAAATTTGGACGGCGTCATCATAATGTTACCAGTGTGTGCAGTGTGTGTTGTTTGGGCAAAAAATGCCAAAGATATCGGTCAAACCGTGCCGACCCAGCCATGACGACCCAGGCTGATAAGATTTACAATGCTAGCTGCTACAATGTTGGACATAACGCGACTAACGACACATAACTAAAATAATGGACATAACACGAGTAAACATTTGCCCACAACAAAGCTGCTACGTAGGTAAGATGTATCTTATCGTATACGCAACAGCAGACTACAGCACTGCACACATATGCCTACAGTGCATACAGACGACACGTAGAGGAGACTGAACTTTTCACCTCTCATTCCGGTTATTCCACATAGCAAAACAGTGGCTAAAGAAAATCTTACAAGTCAGTCAGTGCAAATGTATTTACATAGCCTTCTCCTTTCACCTGATATTATTACCCACTTAAACAATAAGGTGGTCTAAACAAAAACGTAATACTCTGGCACATCTTCTATGGGCTCTGCACTGTTCCTACTAAATAAAGACAATAAACAAACTTTCTGGCGGCATACAAACATGGTGTTCCAGGAGTTTGACGCATTCGCGTACGTGTTGTGCATTCTGCTGTGTTAGAAAGTCTGTATGAAGGAACAAACTGCGTTTTTTATTTCGTTGATACATGCGCAATACATGAAAACCAATCCAATCCCCGTTCACATGGCAGTCGAAGTGGTTTCGAAACAGCCCAGGCCTGGCGTCGCAACGGGATAACGAAAACCAATTCCAAACCAAACCAATCCGCGTTCACATGAAGCTGGTACGATCCCAAACCACTTCCAAGTGGTTTCGACTTGTCCATGTGAACGCACTCAGTCAACAATACACCATCAGACCAGGGCCAAGGCATGGCAAGAGGCTACAATTAAAAGTTTTAACACAAGTCTATTTACAGAAGAAATGGTAAAACCATAGATAGACTACTTTGCATGCAGTATGTGTACATTTGTATGTACAGTTGTACAGTATGAGTCTAATTGTGTATTATATTGTTGTGATGGATTGACCATCACTAGGGTTGTGGGTGTGCTCTTACTGCCATACCAACGGGCCTGGCTCTTTGGCGTCGTGGTCAAATGTATGCATGTTACATGTTTGCATGTCGCAAGTGTAATGTAATGTAATGTAGTGTACTGTAATGTAGTGTAATGCAATGTAATGTAATGAGCTGTGCAGGAGGCCTTACCAGCGATGTCTCACAGAGCAGCTTGGTGCCCCCCACCAGGCTGCCGACCGTCATGTGGAAGTAGGTGCTGCCACTGCACCAGTTGGCTATCTTGTTGTAGGGGTGTGTGGCCAGGACGTCCTGAGGACAGAGATCAGTCATTAATTAATATTATAATCGCCAGTTCTGTCAGTTGTGCCAGTTGTGTGTATAATGTCGCAGTGTGCAGCTGGTCACTGTATGTCCATATGTCTCACACAATGTGCACACAAGACAAGATAACTGCACTGCGGTAATACCACATTTTCAGTCCTTTCAGTTACTTGACTTTTAGTGGTGTTATAACAGCTTTAGTACCTTAGTTTTAGGGTGCATGGCAGACTTTAGTGGTATTTGAATAGCTTTAGTATGGTACCTTAGTTTTAGGGTGCGTCACAGACTTTAGGGGTGTTATAACCGCTTTAGTACCTTAGTTTTAGGGTGCATCACAATGACCCCCTGTCTGCCGATGGCCAGCCTCACAATGTCGGGGTACTTGGGCTCTGACGTTTGCTGCGAAGGTTGAAGAAATGCATTAATTTCTGACAATAATGCCAAAGTTAGTTTGCTTTATTTTTAAAAAACCCTCATCTTTAGTGGTGTTATGTGCCCTACCTTAACTTCAAAGAAGGCACAGCCGAAGGTGGTCCTTTTGAAGATCACTTTCAGAAATGCCACCACTGCGTCCTCAGCTGTCATGGCTGCTTGCTTGTTGTAAGTCGCCACAATTTGCTGAGAAGGGACAAAATGACATACAATTGACAAAATGACATACACTTATAACTGAATAACAGATATGAGAGATTGCTTATACTCCAATGCACAGCTGAAAGCATGGATGCTATTTGACAAGCTAACACCTTTTAACCGCTGTTATCTATGAACTCTCCATAACTGAGACACTAATACTGCACAGGCAACATTACACTCCAGAGTGCATATTTCCTCATCCTTTTTCTACTTCCCACATCAGAGGTCTTTAATGTCTTTAAATGCCAAGCACTCCTTTGCCAGTGGACCTCTGGCCCTCTCTTACGTGTTGTGTAACACTGAAGGGCAGCGGACCGTGCCATTAAAGTTAGCATTGATGACAGAATCATTCAGATGGCCAGAGAACACATACTTCTTGGAATTCTTTTTGGAAAAAAACATCTGAGATCAGATCATTTGGCAGACACCCTGCAGTAACACTGGGAACCCACAGACCCCTCTGCTGAATATCTCCATCCTACACTTGCACTCCAACGTTCGTCCCACTTTCAGCTCTCTCCTCTGGCCTCCTCACCTTCCTCCACTCGTCTGCAGACATGAGCTTCAGCATGTCGTTGGGCACCAGCTCCTTCAGCATTTTGGGGATCATGACGGTCTGGCTCTTGTCCTCGCCCACCTTCACCCGGAAGAGCAGGGCGGCCAACTGCACCATCTCCTCCCTGGAGCACTGGTGGTAGCCCCGCAGGTACTTGGGCAGCTCCTACAGACAGGTTTACATGCATTTCAACCAAGGACCACAGAAAACTACATTTCCCATCATGCTCTAGCTGACTGTGGCATTGTGGGTAATGTAGGAACAGGAAACAGGAAATGGCACCTGAGGAAAGTGGAAGATGATGTCAGCCTCCTGGTCTCTCCCGGGGACGATGTTGAACCACAGCTTCCTCATGAAGAACACGAGGTACTGCACGTTCACTGCTTCTCCTTCCAGTCAAACACAAGTCAGGAATAATATCACACATTTAGTCATTGCCCACTACAGTCAAGTCACATTGTTTCAGTTCATTTTGGTGAAGTATAGATGTCCTAATCGCTGACCTTCTCGGACCCTCTTCGCTCTCTTGGAATAATCTGTGATCTGTCTCAGGCTGTCAAAGAAGTAGTCGGTGTCATTCAAGCTGAGAACCTAGACAGAAACACACATGTTTTAATCAGGGAACCACAAAGACTGTAGAGGGGCATGTATGTGAAGATGTACATTCATCCAGGTCATGGTAGTCAAGAGGAGCTAAGTTGTATGCAACTGGACTTCTTTTGGAGCTTGTAGAGAGACACATTGACATGATCACTGATATTTGAGGTACAGACTATAGAGGTGCACCTTGTCAGGGGTTTTCACGAAGATGTTGAATCCCTCTGAAGAGATCAGCTCCAGTTTGGTGGCAATGGTCTGTGTGAGGTCCCGGATGCGGGTGTGGGGCCCCACCTCAAAGGCCTGTGCAGGGGGTCAGGAGACATTACAACACATGTAGGCACTTACACACACACACACACATGTAGGCACTTACACACACACACACACACACATGTAGGCTCTTACATACACACACATATATAGGTACTCACGCACACACACATAGACACTCATACACAGGCACTTATTTGTGTTTTAAAGTACAGAAGGTAGAGAACATTGCACATATAAAAGTACAGCAGGTCTATCAGGCTGAGGACTAAGAGAGTATGGAAACCTACACAAAGCATCATGCTAATGTGCTTAGCAAACTGCAGTTTTGCTGAGAATCTTGAAACAGTACATGGACAATTTGCGAGTGTGAAGCGTGAACAACTTTTCTCAGTTGAGAGGCCTCATTGGCTGGTCGAGTGTCAGTTCAGAGTTTGGCCTCCTACATGCGAAGCCCTTTACCTCTGAGGCGTCGTTGGGGAAGTGGATCTTGTGGAAGATCTGGCAGCTGTTCTGCTGGATGGCCTCCACCTCAACCTGGTGTGGGGGCAGCTTCCTGGGCTCCGCTCTGTATGGGATAGAGGGAGAGAGAGAGAGAGGGAGGGAGGGAGAGAGAGAAGGAGAGGGAGAGAGAGAGGGAGAGAGAGAGAGAGAGAGGGGAGAGAGAGAAAAAAGACAGAGAGAGGGAGGGAGGGATTGGGAGAGAGGAGAGGGGGGGGGGGTGAGAGAGAGGGGGAAGAGGGAGCAAAAGGGGCAGGAAGAGGGAGAGGCAGAGACAGAAAGAGACAGACAGCCAGACAGATAAAAAGAAAGAGAAGGAGAAGCAGTGAGGAAAAAAACTCAAGTTTATATGCACAAACATATAACACAAAAACAGACTCCATGCCCAGCCAACCCTGCTAGTGAATAACCCTGCTGAGTTAACTACTAGACCACTGCAGAGAGGGTGGGGGGACAGATGAATGTACACCTGTTGGGCTGCTCTTGCACACACAAGCACACACTTAATCATTCACTCCCTTCTTTAAAACACAACCAGTGTAAACCCCTATGACTGATCACACACCCAGCACCTTACGCTTCTTGTTAAGTTGTTGTGCAAGCGGGTATAAATCTTCCCTGCTTCAATGACATAAACAATCCTTTAAGCTGTTAAAGCGAAACCTGCCAAGAGCGCCCCCAATGGAGAGGGAGGGGCAGTACACATGTGCAGACGGCACTTGAGACAGATGCGAGCTGTAGCTGTAGCTGTAGCCGTGACGACCATGTGGCCCCCCATGAATCAAGCGCGAGCGGCGGTGTCCTGGCACGCGCGGCCGTCTGCGGCGGGGAAAGGTCAGCGACACAGAGGACAGGAAATGCCACCAGGAAGCAGCGGAGGGGAGGGGAGGGGAGTGGAGTGGAGGGGAGGGGAGAGGAGTGGAGGGGAGGGGAGGGGAGGGGAGAGGAGTGGAGGGAAGGGGAGCGCAGGGGAGGGGAGAGGAGCAGAGCGGAGGAGAGGGGAGGGGAGAGGAGCGGAGCGGAGGAGAGGGGAGGGCAGGGGAGCGGAGGGGAGGGCAGGGGAGTGGAGGGGAGCAGAGGGGAGCAGAGGGGAGGGGAGGGGGGCGGAGGGGAGCGGAGCGGAGGGGAGCGGAGCGGAGGGGAGGGACGTCCAGCAGCACAGGGGCCACTCAAGGAGCACCGTCTGTCCCAGAACAACTGCTCACAGTTGGCACAGTCACAACCAGGGCAGGGGTCTCCGGCTCCACATGCTCCGTGTCAGGGTGCTATTTTAAAGCCAGTCTGGCTGCATTAATGCACACATTATATTATGGCAGTCCGCTGAAGACACTCTACTGTAGTAAATCATGCTTGGACAAGATACTGAATTCCATTCATGATATATGACACACAACTATGCAGTTTCCACTCTGACCTGACCTTTTCCTGTTCTATTTCTCATTTATGCCCAGCTACATAATGGTATAGGCAGACAGACACTGGTGCTGACATGTCTATGATGAATGATGTCCAACAACTTACTGCCATTTTAAGGTTTGAAATGGAAAATTTTCTCTGGCCATCATTCATTCATTCATTTATTCATTCATTCCTTCGTTCATTCATGCATTCGTTCATTCGTTCATTCATTCATGCATTCGTTCATGCATGCATGCATGCATGCATTCATTCATTCATTCATTCATTCATTTCTTTCTTTCCTCCTAACCTCCCTCCCTCCCTCTCCCACCTTAGTGAGGCCTGTAGTCTCTGCAGGCATTCGGTGGCCATGTTCTCCTTGCGTCGCGACTCCAGGAAGCGCTGGGCATGTTTGAACAGGATGTTGCTGGGGGGGAACAGCCCACAGCACAGCCACAGGAGCTGCCAGCCCTGCTCCATGCTGAACCTAGGAGGGGGGGGGGGGGGGCAGAGTGACAGGAAAAAGAAAGTGAGACCGCAATGTTAAGGTGTGCAAATGGTGAGTGTAGATCAGCTATTTTAGCCCAAGCAGAGCAGAGACTGTGGTCAACAAGCTGCTCAAGACAGGAAGTGATGCAATAGCACCATATAGCTGTGAAGCAGTTATCAACAGTGAGTGTGATGCGAGTGTGCTTTAAATAGTCCTGATGCTATATGAGCGCTATATGGGTGGTAAGGCCCTGATCTGATGCTGTGAGTGGTAACAGGCTGATCTGGTCAAGATTGTGTGCTGTATGTCAAGTCAAGACAAGTTAAGCTTTTTTGTATAGCACATTTCATACACAAAGGCAGTTCAATGTGCTTAACAAAAAAAGCAAAGAACAACATAAAACCATAACAGATAAAATAAGTCTAAAATACGTATAGGGAAAATAAAAGACATATTAAATAAAAGCAAAGAACAATATGTAAAAGCATAAAAGATAAAACAGGCAAAATAAATAAATTAAATAAAGGTAAAGCACTAGCAAAAAGCATCTGAGAACAGTTTGGTCTTTAGTATGCATAAATACCCAAGCAGTCAGAGTGGCGTGCAAGTGTGAAAGCCATGGAGGGGAGTGAAGAGCGCGGGGTAGAAGATCGCTGGAGGTCATTATGTTCACAAACCACTGAAACCCATCTGGACGCTGCACTGTCCACTGACCATTAAGGGAATCAGAGCTAAACGGTGTTTGCATTTGGTTTTATTTGGCGAAAAAAAACCATAAATGAATTGTTTCTGATGGAACAGAAATCTTGTTACCTACCACCCACCACCCAGTTTGAAGAGCTGGCCTGTTTCCTTGCTTACATCTTGTGTGCAAGAGGTAGCAAACGCTGACCTCAAACTGCAGTTCCAGTGAGCTAGCACGATGTGCAAATTAGCGCATGCTTTGTTTAGCCCATAATGTTCAGCCATGGCTTAAGCCTTCTTTAGCAGCACAGTGAGGAACTCTGGGTGTTTTTGCACGCTGTAGGCGTTAAAGTAGTGGCTTTAGGATTACTGCCGACACACTTGCTGTCTGAGCCACAGCATCCACAGGGGTAATAACGGAAAACATGCATGGCATCCATGCCCCCCTCATCACAACACACAGCAAGCACACACAGTAGGTCAGAGGGACCCCCCCCCCCAACCCCAGGGCATTTTACTTCATGACCTCGAAGGCACCATGTACGCTAGAAAGGCAAAGGCCGGTAGAGCCCAGGCTGGCCAACACATAGTAAGCACATACAATAGGTCAGAGGTCAGAAGGAAAGGTTGACCTTCCCACGTACTCCTTCCCCAACCCTGTAACCCCACCACCACCAACACACAGCAAGGACATACAGAAGGTCAGATGGGACCCCCCCCCATACAGAAGGTCAGATGGGACCTCCCCCTATCCGGACATACAGTAGGTCAGAGGGAGTAATCGACGCCTCTCTCAAACCCACCACGCCTTACACACAGCAAGCACATACAGCAAGCACACACAGCAGGTCAGAGGGAAAGATTGCCCCCGGGCGTGTACCTGTTGTTGTTGTTGGTCATCTGCTTCATGATCTGGCAGTAGATCTCGTCCCGCAGCTCCTCGTGTTTGGTGGCGGCGCCGAAGATGGCGTCTGTGAGCTCCAGGGGGCTCTGCTGCTGGCGGGTGGGGTAGTCACCCATGTACTTCAGGATGGGTGCAGAACACGCAGGGTTAAGGAGAACATGTGTACCATAGCATTACATTACATTACAGAGGTGCAAACTCTGGCCACACAGAGTGTGTGTGTGTGTGTGTGTGTGTATGTGTGTGTGTGTGTGTGTGTGTGTGTGTGTGTGTGTGTCTGTGTGTGTGTGTGTGTGTGTGTGTGTGTGTGTGTGTGTGTGTGTGTGTGTGTGGTGGGGTAGTCACCCATGTACTTCAGGATGGGTGCAGCACACACAGGGTTAAGGAGCACATGTGGAGCATAGCTGGCCTACTCTACAGTGCTGCGTAACAGTGTGTGGGAAAGAGCTGATTTCACCATAGAATAAATACAGCTACATAAACAATACAGTGTAATTGAGTTCACATATGTTAAGGTGCAGTTGGAGATATATTTAGTAAGGACACATGTTTTCCCAGGCAACTCTGCTGTGTTTATCCTACGTGTGTGTGCCGTGTGTGTGTCTGTGTGTGTGTGTCTGTGTGTGTGTGTGTGTCTGTGTGTGTGTGTGTGTCTGTGTGTGTGTGTGTGTGTCTGTGTGTGCTTTTACCTACTTTACAAATAGGAAGAAGCAAGATATTTAGTCACGAGACAAAAGAAGTGTTAATAAAGTCATTTTCCAGCCTAAACTCAGTTTTGACCGAATGTGTAGTTACTGCCTGTTGGCCTTGTGTGTCCCCACATGAGGAACTTGGTTCTGGAGCACTAAATGACGCATCACTGTGTGTCCCCGCATGGAAAGGGGGGTTCTAGAGTTTAACTACAGAGGACAGGGGATCACTGTGTCCCCACATGGGAAGGGGGTTTCTGTAGCGTAATTAGACGGGACATCACTGAGTGTCCTCACATGGGAAGGATATCAGTGAAGGCCTGGCAGGCGCAGTGGCTGAGCTCGGGGTGAGGGGCGAGCTTCTTGAGCAGGGACTGTCTGATTGGCTCTCTGGAGTGCACCCACAGCCTCTCCGGGGCGGAGCCCTTCGACATCACCTGCTTGTTCACGTCCTTAGTCGGTTGCCTGGGTAGATGGACAGACAGACAGACGAACAGACACAGACAGATAGGGTGAATCTCACTCATTGGCTTGTGGGTGGTGCACTTCCTGCCAATGTGTCTGTAGTGTAGGTTAAATCCCTCCCCTAGTGTTCCAACCCACATTAGATCAGCAGCCAACCATCTACACTTGACAGTCACTTACTTTCACTTGCTTTTAAATGACATGTTTTAGTGGTCTATTTTGTTTTATTTTTGTTTTATTGAAAAACATGTTATTTATGTAATATACAGGTACATGTTATAATACTACTACTACTGCTACTACTACTACTACTGCTGCTAATAATAATAATAATAATAATAATAATAATAATAAATGTACTGTGACAGTGACTGACCGGAAGTACTGGAAGGAGTACTCAATAATAATAATAATAATAATAATAATAATAATAATAATAATAAATGCAGTGTGACGGTGACTCACCTGAAGTACTGGAAGGAGTACTCCTTGAGGGAGACAGGCGCTAGTCTCTCCGTGCTGGTGCCCCTCAGAGTGGCATTCATCACGTCCTTCCTCTGGTCCGGGGACAAGGTCATCAAGCTCTGTGCAGACACAACACAAAGCCAGAGCTCAGCCAGAGGTCAGCCAGCATCTACATGGCCATGGGACTACAGTAAACATGGGCTTTAAAGTCAAACAGTGCTTGTGTGTAACACACACATGACAGAACTCTGCGTCACTGTCAGCAAACACATGAGGTGAGATAACAGCCTCATTATTACCAATCTTTCAAAAACATAACGCTGCTAAATTTAAAAAGAGGAATAGCTAAACCAACTTTTTAATGTATACACCCATCGTTTAAGAAAGCATTTCAGTAACTACCGATCTTTCACCAATCTTTTACCAGTCTAACACCAATCTTTCAAATACATAAAGTTGGTAAATTTAAAAAGAGGAATAGGTAAACCAATCTTTTTAATGTATGTACCCATCATTTAAGAAAGCATTTCAGTTCAGTTCAGATTTCCGCTGTAAAACGCATGAACTCTCTGTCACAGACCGGAGGCGGGACACTTACGATGACCTCGTTGGTGGGCTTGGTGAGGGTGGGCAGCACCAGGATGGCGTCAGTGGGCACAGCGCCAATCTGCCCCGTCCGTTCGTTCTTCCCCTTCAGCCAGCCGCGGTCGGGCTGGTACTCGCCGTCCTTGATCAGGAGGATGAGCTCGCCTCTCTTAAAGCTCAGGTACGTGCTGTCCTCTACATGGGGGAGGCATCAGTAGGGTCAGGGAGGTTATTCATCAACATGATGCAACATGGGAATGTATTAATGCTTTTTTTCCCTGTGCTTGCTCTTGTGTGAATCCAGATTGATAGTCAATACATATGAGCACTGTTCAATCAAATATAAGACATATCAAGCAATAGTTATCCTTGTCATGAGCTTTATTAAACATTAATTTGTTTAAATAAGTTGTTATTACTTTTTCACCCCAAGTGTAATGACTGAAGTGTGCATGTGGTACACTGTACTTTCATAGAAGACAGGAAAGGAGAAGAAAGAAGCGGAGAGGAGAAGAGAGAAGAGAAGGAGAGGCGTCCCCGTCCCTCACCTTGTTTGCTGGCCTCCTGCAGGGTGACGGCGTACTCCGAGCGCTCCCTCAGGCCGGCCAGGAACATGGTGACCAGATCAGCGATGTCCGCAGCGTTCATGGCGTTCAGCACGAAGTCACCTCTCAAGGTCAGGAGGCACACAGAGTGACCCCTGGGAAAAGAGAGAGAGGAGGAAGAGAGGAATAAGGAGGAGGAAGAGAGGGGGAGGAGGGGTAAAGAAAAAAAACAAGATAAGACAGAGATGGTGACAATAGAAAAGGGTTTCCCGTATAATTATTGCCAAAGACTATGCATTGGAAGTTTGGTGGAGTGAGGAGTGTTTTTTTTTCTTATTTTCTGTGTTCTCGTAGTTACTGTACTTTGCCTTTGTAGGGCAGAACCACCCTGACCACCATGAAGTGGTGTAAAGAGGGAGAGAGCAGAGAAGTGCGGCAGGAAGAGGAGGAGAAGAGGAACATACGGGGAGCACAATAAGACAAACAGAGCCAGTGTAGCACCTCATGGTGTTGACCCCCGTGACCTCTGGGTAGGTCAGCTGCAGCAGCTTCTTCTCCCTCTCGTCCAGGAAGGTGATGCCCGTCCAGTTTATCGCCAGGATGAACCTGCTCTTGGGCAGGGCTGGCCCTGAGAAACCATCAGAAGAGCAACTTCAGTCGCAGCCTCTACACATGAACTTGCACCCTCCACACATGAACTTGCACCCTCCACACATGAACTTGCACCCTCTACACATGAACTTTTTGCTTTCACAAACAAAGCTGCTTTCAGAGACATAGATCCTGAGATATGGGATTTTGAAAATGTCAAAGCCAAAGTCAAGTCAAAGTCATATGTACAGTCATATGTACAGGTTGCACACACAGGATTTTAAATTGCAGCACTGCCTAGACTCTGTGAACATTAAACATCTTACAAATATGACAATAAAACATAATGACAAAACATAACAATATAAACAAAAGCAAATGTGTATGTCTGGACTTTTGTTAAAGCGACCTCCCTTCTTCATGACACCAATAACTGTCAGTCACATAATATATATTCTCATCACTCTCTATTGTATAAGATGTGAAAGTTACCTGATTGCCTGGTCACCTCGAAGAACTTGGAGAAGAGCAGGGGCCACCTCTGCTTGGCGTAGTCCACCACCTCCCCCTTCACCGCGGGGGCCCGCTTGGTGGAGTTGATGTACGGACCCTGGGGAGGTCAGCCAGATCACGTCACAAATCATTTATTATAATAATAATAATCCAAACAAGGATCTGCACCTTACAGAGTGGCTATTTGTATGCAGTGGTGCGTAACTTTAAATAAAAAAAAACAGGATCAGGACAAAAATAAGCTCGCACTCAGAATCCAAAAAAAAAAGTCGAGATACCCATGCAAAGAGATGGTATTCATGCCAGCTTCCTTTTGCCTTAATAATAATAATAATTATTATTATAAAAATAATAATAATAATAATAATAATAATAATACATTTTATGTGTATTGCACTGCACATTCTTTAGATCTCAACGTGCCTAATTTAAACAGACTGTCAGTGCAATGACACACGCAGAGGTGAAGTGACCAGGTTAATGATCTACTCCAGTAGAGGCGTTAATGACTTCCATCAGCACATTCCAGCTCATCTGTGCTGTGAGATGAAGAGATAAGCACACCAGAGCTGTAGGTCAGCCTTAGTTTCATTTCCTTAGAAGGAAGGTGTCTCAAAAGACAGGTGTCTGTGGAAAAGGGTGTGTGGAAAGGAAGGTGTTTTAAAAGACAGGTGTCTGTGTATAGAGGTGTGAAAAAGGACTGTGTCATTGTACACCGGTATCAGTAAAAGGCTACTTACTACAACTGTGCCTGCCAATACAACCATAGTTACAGTAAGTGGGACTTTTTGAGATTGACCTTTCAATTACAAACACAATGTAGATTCATGAACATTGTCTCTGGCAAATATCAAACCACTTAAAACAAACAAACAAACAAACGGATGTGGTATGTTGTATGCTTCTTACAGTGGGGCAGGTGTGGCCTAATGGATAGGGAGTTGGTCTTGACATCTGTTACGAGTTGATGAACAACTGAAGCGATTTTGGAAACATTATTTTAAGGCCAGAAAAAGTACGTAGTGTTGCTTTATTGTCATGTGTAGTGCGGTTATAGCCATGGAGGATGCTTTAATATCATATAATGTCTCACTTCGAGGTGTGCTGCGCTGATCATCTGCACCCACTTCTCCTCCGTCTTGGCCTCCAGCAGGGTGGAGGTGACGCACTCCTGCACCACCGCATGGGCGTTCTCCATGCTGCCGTCCCTCCCATGCTGCACGAAGAAGTGTTTCGCTGCCAGCTGGACCAAGTCGTCCTCCTACGAGGCCGTCAAAGCTTAGTGTTAGTACTGTGATTAGGAACCGGTACTTACAAAACTTAGTGTTAGTACTGTGATTAGGAACCGGTACTTACAAAACGTAGTGTTAGTACTGTGATTAGGAGTCTGTATTTACAGAGCTTAGTGTTAGTACTGTGATTAGTAACCTGTTAGGATTGTGATTAGGAACCTGTGATTACTGCAGGAGTTATGACTTTAATAAAGTGGTCAACCTAGTATTCAGTAACTAAACAAAACACATCACATACTGTGACACCCCAATCATTAGACTCGGGCATTATGCAAAACGTTCACTCGTTCACTATACAGTGCACTACATAGAGAACAAAACAATGTAATTCACAGCTCTGCCCTGCTGGGAAATTTACTGTAAATGGGCTGAAGCAGCCAATCTGTAGCATCTGTAGCCTCTCAGCTAATCTGTAGCCTCTCAGATACCTGTTGTAACCTGCTTCCATTATCACAGACTCTCTGTGGGAGATGCAGGACTGGATTACTGCACACAGATATGAGAATGGTATGTACTCAGATAGGGAGATTTCCTGCTCAGGGCATATTCCCTCACTCATCCATACTTTATTACTCTTCTACTTCCTCACCTTTTTACAACAGTATACTCTCAATAAGGCCTATTTCCTCACCTTCCCACAGTAGTATACTCCTGTAGGGAATATTCCCTCACCTTCCCACTCACCAGTATGTTCTTCATATGGCCTTTTCCATTACAAGTATGCTCTCTGTAGGGCCCATCTATTCACCAGTATGTTCCCCATAGTGCCTATCTCCTCACCAGTATGCTCTCCATAGTGCCTATCTCCACACCAGTATGTTCTCCGTAGAGCCTATCTATTCACCAGTATGTTCTCTGTAGTGCCTATCTCCTCACCAGTGTGTTCTCCACAGGGCCCATCTCCTCACCAGTATGTTCTCCACAGGTTCTATCCCC
Organism: Setipinna tenuifilis; assembly: GCA_030347295.1. Taxonomy (NCBI): domain Eukaryota; kingdom Metazoa; phylum Chordata; class Actinopteri; order Clupeiformes; family Engraulidae; genus Setipinna; species Setipinna tenuifilis. Next base: position 30,873,013 of record CM059276.1, read on the forward strand.
ACACCAGTATGTTCCCCACAGGGCCTATCTCCTCATGACTATGTTCTCTGTAGGGCCTATCTCCACAGCAGTATGTTCCCCACAGGTTCTATCCCCACACCAGTATGTTCTCCGTAGGCCACATCTCCTCACCTTCTCACAGCGGTACTCTCCGTACTTCAGGCCGCGGATGACCTGTCGGTAGATGAGGTCGGTGCTGATGGCGTCCTGGGTGCAGTCGTGCCAGGGGGTGAAGATCTCCTTGCGGAAGTAGAGCCTCCAGGGGGCGTGCTGCTCCTGCCCGCCCTTACGCTTCACTTCCTGCTCGCACTGCGACACCGCGTCCATCACGTGCTCCCGCCCGTTGCCCAGCGACCACACCTAGCAACAGATACAGTACCAGACCCAGGGGCAGAGTCAGGGGTCATGTTTACAGACACAGCCCATCATTATCATTGCATTGTTGTGTTGCGCAAGAGCCCGCATTAACGGGTCATTGCGTCATTATGTCACTGTCATTTCATTATTGCATTCAATTACTCCAATGCCATTGGACTGCAAGAAATGCTGTCTTGTTGGGACTGTACTATACAAGTGCTATACAAGTGCTATACAAGTAAAGGTTATTATTTATTATTATTAGTATTCTTATCTAAAGCATATACAGTAGATTGGGCATGAGATAATGCAAGGCCATCCTTGGTGGAGCCAGAAATCTGGTGGGGCAGATTTAGGGGTCATATTTAAAGACACAGTCCATCATTATCTGAAGCATATAGATAGGTCCTGAGATAATGCAAGGCCATCGTTGGTGGGGCCTTTTTCCCGCTTCACTCACCTTATCGTACAGTGCCATGTAGAGAGCGAAGCCGAAGATGTCGTAGAGTTTGATCTTCTGTGAGAGCAGCTTGCAGATCTCCTGGGAGGTGGCTGCGGAGTCTATGGGCAGGCTGATGGTGCGGCCGTCCATCAGCGTCACGGACAGGGCCATGGGCTTCTTCGTCTTGGTTGCCTAGCGCAGGACAAGGGGGGAAGGGAGCATCTGGGAGTTTAGCTGATGTGCTTTTTTAATGCCACATGTATGACTGTATCTGTTAGCAGTAGGACATTACACAAACACCCTTCATTCAATGGATTTACAGCCTATGGATGTTTCTGTTTACAGCCTATGGATGTTTGTATTTACAGCATAGGGTACAAGGATGGTTTATTGTCACATGCATAGACAGACATACTGGTTAGAGTAGGACATGCAGTGAAGTTGGTGATGGGATGTTTGCATGTAAGTTCTGTTTGGTTGTCTTCTGAGCTAAGTCACTTGAAGCACTCTGCGGTGTCCATGGCTATTCTATTCAATTATATAGAATATGATTAATATTTAATATTAAATAATATTCTATTCCATTAAATTCTGACCTGAAGCTCCAGCCAGCTGGGAGGCTCTCCTCGAACGCCATTGGCCACAGTCCTCCGCAGCCTCTCGGCACAGTAGGGGGCGTATCCAGTGGGCCCCGAGCGGATGAAGTTTTGGAGGTACTACAGGAGGGGGGGGGAGACGTGGAACAGGGCGTTATCTCAGATTCATGTTAAAAATATGCAAAATGATGCTGTATTATGATGCAATAAAAAGTCAAACTGTTTTGTCAAGACATTATGTGGTATTTAAAAATACTGGGGTATAAGATGTATAAGATTTCAACACAATCCAATAAAGTGTTTGACCTAGGGTTAGGGTTACCTTGCGGAAGCGGTCAGTGGGGGAGGGGGTGTTACCTTTGCTGAAGTGGTCAGTGTGTGTGTTTGGGGGGGGGGTGTTTCCTTGCTGAAGCGGTCAGTGGAGTGTGTGTGTGTGTGTGTGGGGGTGGGGGTGGGGGGGGTTTACCTTGCTGAAGCGGTCAGTGTGTGTGTGTGTGTGTTGGGGTTGGGTTACCTTGCTGAAGTGGTCTGTGGAGTGTGTGTGTTACCTTGCTGAAGCGGTCAGTGGAGTGTGTGTGTGTGTTGGGGGGGTCTGGGGTGTTACCTTGCTGACGCGGTCGGTGTGTGTGTGTGTGTGTGTGTGTTACCTTGCTGACGCGGTCGGTGTGTGTGTGTGTGTGTGTGTGTTACCTTGCTGATGCGGTCGGTGTGTGTGTGTGTGTGTGTGTGTGTGTGTGTGTGTGTGTGTGTGTGTGTGTTACCTTGCTGAAGCGGTCGGTGGTTTGTGTGTGTGTGTGTGTGTGTGTGTGTGTGTGTGTGTTACCTTGCTGAAGCGGTCAGTGGAGTGTGTGTGTGTGTGTGTGTGTGTTACCTTGCTGAAGCGGTCGGTGGTGTGTGTGTGTGTGTGTGTGTGTGTGTGTGTGTGTGTGTGTGTGTGTGTGTGTGTGTGTGTGTGTTACCTTGCTGAAGCGGTCGGTGGGGGGGAAGATGCCCAGGCAGAGGGACAGCAGGATCCAGCCGCGGAAGAAGCTGCTGCGGATGCCGTTCTCCTGGAGCTGCTTACAGATCTGGCAGTAGATCTCATCCCTGAGGACACACACACACACATCACACACACATCACACAAACACACACACACACACACACACACACACAAACACAGTTCCTGCTCATGTCCATAGGGGCGACAGGGGTGAGGAAAAGCTCCCTGATGTGCATGTGGTTTATATAAGTAAAGGTGCCATGTACCTGAGGTCGCGTCTGACGATGCCGTAACCAACGATGATGTGAAGCTTCTCCAGGGAGGACATGGGGCGGTCCAGGGTGAACCCCTCTGCCCCCTCTCCCTCCAGCATGCCCTCCTCCCCCAGCGTCTGCAGAGTGGGTTTCTTGGACACAGGGACCTCCTCAGTCTCATCATCCTCATTCTGGGATGGAGCATGGATGAAGATGCAGCATTGTAAGAAGATGATGACGACCACCATTTTGAAATGAAGTCAGATTAATAATAATAATAATAATAATAATAATCCATTTTTTTTTTTTTATCTTTACGTTTCATCTTAAGTGCCCTGGGGCAACAACTTAAAAAGAATGTTCTAAACCAATAGAAAAGTTAAAAGGAGAGTCTATAAAAAAGTTTAAATGATAGGTTTTTAGGTTTTGTCTGTAGTCTGTGGGACCCTCAAATGGTCGGGGAGGACATCCCACAGCCTGAAGTGGACGCGACTCTCACCCCTTCTGCGATCATGGATGGCTTTCTGCGGTTCATGGCGTTGGGAGCTGTAGAGGTCTTCCTGTTTGGGCTCTCCTCTTGGATGGCGGAGGGCTTCCGGTTCTTGCTGAAGAGGTCGGAGAAGGTGGAGGCCTTTCGGCCCTTGGGGGTGTCGTCCGGCATGGAGGAGCCCTTGCGGTTCAGCACCACCTCCTCGGGCATGGACGAGGTCTTGCGGGCGCGGGGGGCGAGGGGGTTGGTGAACGTGGAGCCCTTCCTCAGACGCTGGGACTCCTCGGGGGCCGCAGACACCTTTCGCAGCCTCGCATTTCCCATCCTCTGCAGAATACACATACACGCACACACACAGAGACACACACACACACACAAAGACACGCACACACATGAACTATTACTAATGCATTTCCCATCCTCTGCAAAATACACATAAACACACATGAGTTTTTACTGTTTACAAACAATATAAGTATTAGTAGACATGTTTGTTCCAACAGCAGATAACAACAAACAAAGGACTACAGACAACATCTTTATGAGGTAACTTCTATCTCATTTCCTTCTCTTCCTGGGGTAACATCTTATTTCCTTCTCAAATGGTTATACTGGTCAAAATAAGAGTATCGATGCACCACACACACACACACACACACACACACAGACACAGACACAGACACACACCTGGTTCATGCCAATCATGTGACTGAGGCGTCTGTTCTGTCTCTCGGCCACATCGTTCTGCAGCGAGCCCTCCCTATGCATGGGCCCGTTCCTCCGCACCGGCTGGGCCTTGGGCTCCGGGAGATCCCCCATGAACCTCAGGATCAGCCACCACACGGTCTTAGCAGCCTAGCAGAGGAGAGACCAGCATGGGGAGAGAGATCAGCACGGGGAGAGAGATCAGCACGGGGAGAGAGATCAGCACGGGGAGACAGACCAGGAGGAGACCAGGAACAGACACCAGAAGGAGAGACCAGGATGAGGAGAGAGAACAGGATGGGAAATCAGCAGAGAGACCATAATGGGGAGACAGACCAGGAGGAGACCAAGATGGGGAGAGACCCAGAGGAGAAACCAGCAAGGGGAGAGAGACCAGGATAAGGAGAGAGACCAGGATAAGGAGAGAGACCAGGAGGAGACCAGCATGGGGAGACAAGAGTATGAGAGCCAGAGGAGGGAAACAGAGAGAATGAGACAGTGTAAAACTTTTAAACAACATCCTTAAACACCAGACAATAGAGAAGGCATAACACTACACCTCTAAACACTACAGTATGGCAATGCTTGGTAAGCTGGGTTTGAGCTAAATGTACATGTAGATCCCAGAGACACACAGGTCACAGAGACACACAGGTCACAGAGACACACAGGTCACAGAGACACACAGGTCACAGAGACAGGACCGGGCCGTACCAGCACGTCCCCCTCGTCCTCGTGGTAGAGCAGAGGCTGCCGCAGACGCTGGCGGATGTGCGTTGGCGTGGCGGCGCCCTGGAAGTTAATGGAGGCGAACTTGGAGAAGGAGTACTCGTCCAGGTCATCGTCATAGTCCTCCTCAGGGATGTCGTCTGCGAGGGGCATCTCGTCCAGGTCGATCTCCTCAAGCACGCGCTGCCCCTCAAGGTCCTGGGAGCATAACAAAAGGACACCATCACTACCACCATCATGTGTGCAAATGTGTGCACACACAGACACACACACATGTGCACACATGCAAAACCACGTGTGTGTCTCTCACCGCAAATGTTTCGGGGGCCTGTCCCTCGAGCCCTCCGCCCATGCTGGGCAAACAACACACGCGCACACACACACACACACACACACACACACACACACACACACACACACACACGTGTGCGCGCGAACACACACACACACGTGTGTGTCTCTCACCGCGAATGTTTCGGGTGCCTGTCCCTCGAGCCCTCCCCCCATGCTGGGCAGGAAGCCGAAGATGTCGTCCACCATCTCCTGGTGGTTCATGGACTCCATCTTGGCCGCCTGCTCCTGCTCACGCTTGTGCCGCAGGATATCGTCCAACCGCCGCTGACGCTCCCGCGCCGCCTGCTCCTCGCTACGCCGCTCCTGCGCCGTCTGGAAGGCCTGGATAGGGCACAGGAAACCAGCACACACACACACACACACACAGTCAGGAAGAGAGAGCGGACCAGCACACGGTCAGGGAGAGAGAGTGGGGTGACCCAGGGTGGGAAAAAAAGAGCTCAGGAATTCCTAAACGCGGAGATAAAATGGCAGCAGGATATTGCTCATCATCAGTATCCCCTATATTACTGTATATTTGTTATATAAAAGCTACACCTAATACATAAACACAGACATAAACATAAACACTTAATATGTCAATATATACACATACATACAGCACATGCTTACTTAATCAGCAGGAAAACTGTCCATATCATTATTTACAGTAAATAATAATAATATGTTATTTTATATATTATTAATATATAATAAATGATAAATAATGATGAAGAAAAATGACGTACCTCCCTCTTCTTCTTCTTGGCAGCCTTGCGTGCCAGCATGCCGCGTGTGTGTGCCTGCAGGACGATGGCGGCTGCCCGTTTGCGAGCGAACTCTCGGCGTGCCGCCTGGCCCCGCTGGTGCTTCTGGAAGACCAGAGTGGCCTCACGCTTGCGCTCGTACTGCACCTGCATCTGCCGCCCACGCACCTTCGCCTGCAGCCTGGAGTAGCCCCGACGCACCTGGGGGGGGGGGGGGGGGCAAATATATATGTGTTAATCACACACCTGTGGGGGCATATATGTGTTAACCACACACCTGTGGGGGGCAAATATGGTTTAATGACACACCTGTGGGGGGGGGGGGGGGGGCATATATGTGTTAATCACACACCTGTGGGGGGGGGGTATATATATGTTCATCACACACCTGAAATGGGGGGGGCATATATGTGTTAATCACACACCTGTTGGGGGGGGGTGCCATATATATGCGTTAACCATGCACCTATTGGAGGTGTGCAGTGGTTAAATTGGCTTTTGTAAGGAGGGGGAGCCCTTCTTTACTCACAGTGGTAAGGTAAATATCTCTATATTGCATTATTGTAAATACTGTAGCAGAGGGAGCTCAGCTCCGGCTGGCTGTATTGCCGAGGTGAAGACCACTGGAAAGGAAGAATGGCTTGATGGCTAAGTGTCAATAATAACATGTCAATAACCAATAGTCAATAATCGCTTTGCTGTCACTCACCACTCTGAACTGCTTGCGGACTTTGTACCCCCGCCAGTGTTTCTGCAGCACCAGGGCGGCACGCCGCTTCTGCAGGAACTGGCTCCTGCACACAGAACACAGAACACAAACACCGTCACCATGGAGACTCAGCATCAGGACAGACGAGGGAGAGTTTAGTCCCAGTCTGTGCTGATGCTGGACGAGTGGGATTAGGACTACTGTTAGGTGTTGCTTACTCTGTGTTCCTTTACACCTGTATCAGCTTATGCCCCTCTTTTTTGTAAGTCGCTTTGGATAAAAACGCCTGCCAAATGCAATGCAATGTAATGCAATGCCTCCTCACCTGTACTTGTAGCCCCTGAGGACTCTCTGGATGATGAGGGCCTTGTAGTGCAGGGCCTGGTCCCTGGCCAGCTCCAGATCCGTGTCGTGGACGTCCTGAGGGGGAAGACAGGAAGACACTAATGCACTAACCATCCATCAGTGACAACCAACACATGACTAAACATTTATGAGAACATCAGAAGAGCTTGGTACAGCGCTGCTAGTATCCCTTGAACCAACTGCTGCTCATGGAAAGTTACAAAGTAGAACAAACAGAAGGAAAAAATCCCAGATCCAGACACTCAGTCCATTAAAAAAAAATCCAAAAGAGTTTTTATTGTTGGGATACTGCATTAAAGAACCAACACGTATCGGCCCTACGGCCATCATGGGAGAATGAGAACATATCTGTAAAGTTTTTCATGCATCCAGGTCATGGTAGTGAAAAGTGCTAAATTGTTCGCAACTGACCTTCATTTTTGAGCTTGAAAATGGGAGCATTTATGAAAACATAAAATTTAAATATCACCAAATGTGTGATTAAACCAGTGAATTATTACATTTCTTTGACAGTTTTGACAAGGCTCTATAAAAAAACTTCAGGACCTTAAAAAGAAATAACTGCTGTACCTTAAGAAAGATCTTGGTCTTCCCAACCTTCCAGTCATCTTTACCAGACAGAACATTCCCACAGATCCACTTGCTGCACTCTTTGGCAGATTCCTGTGTGACACACACACACACACACACACACACACACACACACACACACACACACACACACACACACACACAGCTCACATGTGCCATGCATTGATGTTCAAACAGTTGTTTATGGAACATCTACAACAATGGACCAAGCAAGCACTATGCCAGAGCAAGATTCAAGATTCAAGATATATTTTATTACATCTCATTATTGGAGAATAAGAGAGTAAAATTCGTTGTGGTTTTTTTCTCCTCAGATAAATAAAAGTGTGTGTGTGTGTGTGTGTGTGCGCGTGTGTGTGTGAAGAGAAGGAGGAAGGGGGTCCCCTTACAGTTTTGGGGTCACAGGCGGCGCTGTTGAGCAGCACCCGGTAGCGGTTGAGGAACTCCTGGAAGGTGTGGCGTATGGGGTAGCCGGCCTTTCGGATGCGGATCGTCTCCAACATCCCCGAGTACCGCAGCTGTCTCATACAGAGATCCCTGTCAAACAGCTAACACACACAGACACAGACACACACAGACACACGCACACGCACACGCACGCACACACACACACACACACACCCACACACACACACACACACACACACACACGCACACACGCACACACGCACACGCACACACAGAATTAGGACAACACTGTCTCATACACAAATCCCTGTCAGCGAACACACACACAGCATACACAGATCCCTGTCGAACAGCTAACACACACACAGCATTAGGGCAACAGCAGGTCAACAGTGGGCACAAGCAACTGAGGAAAATGCTGTTTCTGGTTTAGGTTGGCTGGCATCCATATAGTACAAAGTTTTCAAAACAATGACATTCATCTAATCAAAATGTTTTCCTTTTTCAGTCTCAATTCTCTTTCATGAATTATTGTGTGATTGTAGAGTTTGATGTGGGCCTGTACAACACAACTGCAGAGAGTGCAAAAGCATTACAACATAAAAGGCTCTCGGCCAATGGGAAATAAGGATGACAACCTTAGCGATGACATGGAGAATTATAGCTTGTTACAAGCACATGGTTCATTTCCAGGATTAAATTGCGTTTTGGATGGCGCTTCTCCACATCCAGCCAGTTCTAAGATGTAATCCTTGTCTAGAACAGGCCCACTATGATACGGCTCATTATTTCTTTGGACAGCATGGGGTGCAACCGCCAGCTCCTCGCCAAGGGAGTGTTTTGATAACGTTGATATATTAATGACTATAAAATGTTTTATGTGCTTACGAAACAATAACACCATGAGGTCAGATCCCAAAATGTTTTGGTGGTCCAAAACGTTTCAACATGTCTGTGTGAACTGTGAACCATCATCATGATTTGAGTTTGTTTCACGTTAGCAATGGCCCAGTCAGCCAGATGTTACCATGGGCTTCTTGAAGTCGTTGGGTTTGATGCAGCGGATGAAATAAGGCTGGCAGGCCATCAGCGTCTTCATCAGGGCGTCCAGAGACTGCCGGAACTGCCCACACAGCGTGGGCACACGCTTCTTATTGTCCGCGGCTTGCTGTGGGGGCAGCGAGCAACAGTAAATTAAAAGTGATTTATTTATTTATTTATTTATTTTGTAACACAACTGAAGCATGACTTCAAAGGATAATCAACTGTGTCGTTCTTTTTTTTGTAACAAAACTTAGGTGGAGGTAGCGAGCGAAAGTACAACAGTAAATCAAAAGTGTTTTTTCTTTAAAATTTGTAAAAAAAAAGTAAAGCATGGTTTGACAGGGTGATAAATTGTGTTTATCTCAGGAGATGAGCTCACCCGTAAGGAATTGCTGGGCGTAATGATCATCTTGGGGTTGGCGGTGCTCTTGACGGTGTTGGTGCTGGAGATGTCGTTGCGGAAGATGTGCTTGAGCAGCTTGTTGCCTGACGTCTCCACCACATGGAGCAGGTCGGAGCTCAGGGCGTCTCTGTTCTTCTCCAGGAAGCCTGAACAAGACATTACATTACAATACAATACATTACATTACATTACATTACACTGCATCACATTACATTACATTACACTGCATTACATTACACTACATTACATTACACTACTTAGCAGACATTACATTACATTACACTTAGCAGACACTTTTATCCAAAGCAACTTACAAAAGGAGGATATGATGTTGAGGGTGGAGGTTGGTCCTGTGGTGGTTTGACTGATATATGTGGAGGTTGGATAGTGACTGATATTACATTACATTACATTATACTTAGCAGACGCTTTTATCCAAAGTGAGTTACAAAAAAGGAAGACATTATACGCTAACAGAGGTGTAGAGGACACCTCTAGACAAGACATCAGCATCAACATCAACACGGTTATTGTCACTGACATCATCCACCATGTGTGACAGGCAGCTGTAGGCCACATAGATATCATCAGCCCAGCACATGTCTGTAGGAGACGCCGTTTCACACTATCATATTGATGAATACACCTTTGGGGACATAGTACTGTATTTGCCTGTCCTATTTGAAGAGATGAATGTCACAGTACAGGCAAAAACCACTGCAGTACAGTAAACTATGAGCACCATGTTTAAGTATATTAGCACTGTTGGCATGCTAGCCCTTAGCAGCTGCTACAACAGTTAGAAAGTTGCTCAGTGGGAACTCAGGGTTTAACAGGACACTGTGGTTTACCTTTTGAATCGTAGTACACCACCCCAGCGAAGTGGTTGATGCCAAACTGTGTTTCGTGGTTGTTCTTGGGAGGGATATAGATGTTGGACTTGCCATGGTTTTGGTTTAGCTTGTTTAGCAGAGTGGTGTCTGTACCCTGTGAATGCATTTACTAACATTTCAGCCATTTGCCACAACTGCTCTGTTAATTTATCTCACTATTTCTACTTCAGTCTACACATATAAATATGTATAATATATAGTATTTTTAAAAAGGCAGTATATTTACCAAAGAGTATATTATTATTCCATGAATAAATAATAAATACAATCTATTATATAATTACAATAACGAGCATTGGGAGTATTGTAAGCCAATATGTATTATGTATGTATATATATATGTATATATGTATATATATATGCAATGCATGGCAGTTGTTGTTGTTGTTGTTGTTGTTGTTGTTGTGTGCAGTGACAAATGTGTGTGTGCCTGTGTTAAACATGCACACTAGCCTGCACGTCTAACCTTTGGGAAATGGCTTTCCTCGTCGATGAGTGAGAGGACATTGAGGGACTTGACGGCCAGCACGTCCAGCGTGCGCTGGTTGTCGTTGTAGGCGATGTGAGTCCAGACGATGCTCTCGCGCGCATACTCCTCCTGCTCCAGCTTGAACACGTGCTTCACAAAGAACTGCTGCAGCTGCTCGTTGGCAAAGTTGATGCACAGCTGCTCAAAGCTGTAAACAGCCCACACAACCAAAAGCACACACACAGGCACATATACACAAACACACACACACAGAACGCAATACGGAGATATTAACAAAACACAAGGGTGGTCACGCCTGTGCCCTGCTGCCCCCCCCCCCCCCCCCCCCCCAACACACACACACACGTGCCCAAAACAAATCTGCCACAACAGTAGTCTATAGAGTCCATACACAACTCACAACAACAGCCTTGTTTAACTCAGTCAATGGAGAGCCCACAACAACAGTCTTGTTTAACTCAGTCAATACAGACCCCATAACAGCCTGGTTTTAATCAGTCAATACAGGACATACACACTACAACAACAGTCTTGTCTAAAACAGTCAACACAGAACCCAGCCAAAACATCCTATCTAAAACAGTCAATACACAACCCAGCCAAAACATCACGAGTGTAAGGTAAAGGGCATACACACCTGTTGTGCTTGAAATTCTCAAAACCAAAAATGTCCAGGAGGCCAATGCAGAGAGGCTTAGCGTCTTCCGAAGGGGGCTTGGAGATGGCCGTGTTAATCTTCTCCACTACCCATATAAACATCTTCCCATAGATGGCCTAAAACAACATGGCATTATTTTAACCTGAACACATTTTTACCACTACATGGTATCTGTGTTGTAGTCCTAGACTGGTATGGATAAGACTGTCGTGTATTGTATCTGTGTAGTAGTCCTAGATTGCTATTGATGATTAGATTGTTATTGACTGCTGTGTATTGTATCTGTGTTGTAGCCCTTGATTGGTATTGATGAGACTGCTGTGTGTTGTATCTGTGTTGTAGTCCTAAGTCACTATTGATGAGATTGCCATGCATTGTTTCTGTCTTGTAGTTGTATCTGTGTAGTCCTAGATTGCTATTGATGAGACTGATATGTATGTTTTAGGCTACGCTAGGCCGCTCAGGTCACACCTTCACAAAGGCGTCTCGGCCTCCCTGGGCCTGCGCGGAGCTCAGCGGCTTGGAGACGCTCTCCCTGTTGGTCATGAAGGACCTCTGGGTCAGACCCACGTCCAGCGCCTTCTTGTCCACCTGGGAACAGGAGAGAGGAGATCGGTTTTGAGCATGTGTCAAACATGTAGCAGCAATAAAAATATACAACTTACAAGAATGAGAGGGACAGCTGAGGAGCTCCGAACAGGGGGGTGAGAATGATGGTGTGGGAATGGTGTGGGAATGATGTGGAAATGATGATGTGGGAATTATGTGGGAATGATGATGCGTTAATGATGGTGTGGGAAATTAATGGGTGAAAAGAAACTAAGTGGACCGGAGGGATGTGAGAGGAATCTGTTTCCTTCCTTTGTATACCTTAAGGAACTCATAAAATCTCTTCTTTTGTGAGAATACTTCCCTTCCTAACAAAACTAGCCTCTACTCACCTCCAACACTGTCCTGTCCCCTGGCTGCACTAACTTTGTTATGCCTTTGCTTACTCTGGGTTCCCCTGCAAATCTGTAGCTTGTTTATGTCCTCTTATAAGTTGCTTAGGATAAATTTGTCTGCTAAGTGTAATGTAATGTAATGTATAATGTAATGTAGTGTAATGTAATGTAATGACAAATGACTGTGGTACCTCCAGCAGCTGGGCCACCATGTTGAAGTGACTGGATGAGCGGATGTCACAGCCCTCCATATTATTGGAGATGGTTTCTTAAAAAGAGAAAAAAAGAACATGAACATCACAATGACAGAACAGAGGAGCTTGACTAAATGACTGCATTTCCTGGTTAATGTGTGTTGAGCTGTCATGTCTGTATTTTGCTGGTAAAGGTGTGGTCAGCAGGCATGTCTGTATTTCCTGGTGTGGTGAGCAGGTGTGTCTGTATTTCCGGGTACAGGTGTGGTGAGCAGGTGTGTCTGTACTTCCTGGTACAGGTGTGGTCAGCAGGTGCGTCTGTACCTTCGAAGTTGACGTTGCCCAGGTGCAGGATGGCGGCCAGGAGCTTGGAGATCTCCCAGGAGTCGTTCTCCGTGAAGGTCAGGACCTTCATGGCCGAGCGGAAATGGGCGTACTCTTTTATGTCGTCCCGTCCGTCACAGGAAGTGCATTTGCCCTGTTGCCATCACACACACACACACACACACACACACACACACACACGCAATAACAATCTTTTTTGTTAGGGTCATCAAACAATCAAACATCAAACAAACACACAGCCAACAACCGATATCAAAGTAACAGCCAAATGTCAGTATACAGCACTGATAAAAAGATAGATAATCTAATGGCTTGAGGCGGGGGGCGGAGTTTAAAAATCACCCCTCTGCAACACAGCTGTTGCTGTCGGCCATCTTACCATGGTCAGGTAGTTGTACTCTGCCGCGTTGCCAAGAGACAGGATCTTCTTCTTGTCCGCAGGCATCCCCAGCAGCATGCAGTAGAAGATGTGGTAGTTCCTCTCGTCCGGGGCCTGGGCAGTCACAACCAAGAGCAGTCACAGTCACAGGTACAGTCACAGGTGCGATCCACAAAGCTCACCTGTTCATTCATGATATACTGCATATAGGGAGCGACATGACAAAATGACCTCTGGGCCTCACCTGGTGACACACCCGGGACTTCTCCAGCAGGTACTGCTCCACACGGGCGCTCTCGATGGCCCCGCCCTTGGTGAAGCTGATGTCGATGTATTTGCCGAAGCGGCTGGAGTTGTCGTTGCGGACGGTCTTCGCATTGCCGAAGGCTGCAGAAACATCACGTCATGACACAACAGAGTGCTAGTGCATCCAACAACACAGGAAAGATAGCTGCATATTTTGCCTAAGAATGGACATTCATTTTATGGATCAGATAGAGAGCAATAAAACGACACTGACAGTCTGATGTTTTAAAGTTTAGAACTTGCATTCAACAGTCTCTCAACTTTCTATCATTTTACAGCAAGAACGAAAAAGAGAAGAGGACCAAAAACAACATAAACAACACCGGTGATGAGGGTGATGTCATCAGAGTGTGAAT